>CM076402.1:24152877-24752877 GCA_038363315.1 Mugilogobius chulae
TGAATAGTTTGTATTAGGCATAAGCAAGCACACTAGTAGGTAATCTGTCCACTTATCAAATTGCGTTTTAAGCACTTATCCTAAACCTCGGGGTGGTCAGAAAATTGCCCCACGGAAATTGTCCACTCAGAGTCCAGTAAAGCAGTCAAAACCTCAACGCATGAGATATCAGATTTACATTTATACCCTGCTGATTTTTAATTCCTGACCCCAATTAAATTTAAATTTAATAAAAATGTGCAATTAAAATGCGATTAATCGCGAGTTAACTATGACATTCTTGAGATTAATTGCAATTAAAAATTTTATTAGATTGACAGCAAGATAGACAGACAAATCAAAAGTTTTTTTTTTTTTTTTGTGAGAATCATGAACATTTCTAATGATTTTGGTCAGATTTGTAAAGGAACTATTTACAGAACAAGGTTATTTTTTAAAGTTAGAATCATGAACATTTCTAATGATTTTGGTCAGATTTGTAAAGGAACTATTTACAGAACAAGGTTATTTTTTAAAGTTAGAATCATGAACATTTCTAATGATTTTGGTCAGATTTGTAAAGAACTATTTACAGAACAAGGTTAACAAGGTTTTTTTTTTTTAAGCTTAAAGAAACTTTTTTTTTTTTTTTTTTTAAATCCAAACATGAAAGAAATTATTATTTCATTCTCATCTGAAACAAGCATTTTATATAAAAGACAACCATACTGTATTAAAAAGCTTACATCTCAGCTTCCAGGCAGCAAGGAGCTTCCGTGCCTGAATTGGCCTCAGTGAAGACAACAAATCAGCTTCTTCTATAAATTGAAAATCATCTGATGTCTCCACCCCAAGAGATTGTAAGTTTTCTTCTAAAATGGCTTTGGTCATCTCTGGAAGGTCAGGCAACACCTCACTAATGGCAGTATGCAAAAATGTTTGCTCTTCAAAATCAGCCATTTCTGCAAGGAAATAAGATATTTCACATTAGAAAGAGAAAAACAAAAATACCACTGCATAGAACATTACATGAATTAAATTTACGATTGTTTATACATAGGTTGCGTTTACACTGAAAATGATATTTGGAGGCAAGGACTAATACAACTCAATGGGAAACACACAGGTTTTCAAGGAAATTTAAAAAAACAAACAGACTGCCCTCCACCTTAATGTAAAAACTATAGACTCTTTAGAATGTTGTGACAATGAGTGAACACAACCTGTTCTTCATCTCTACAATTTCTGATGAGGAACTACAAACATATTTACAATTTATATTTTACATTTCTTCAAACTAAGGAATCTGTTGTAGGAGTGACTTCTTCATCATCAATGTATGTTTATTTTGACAACACACTGTGTTTCAGTGGAATGACCTGGTGCCCATCAATGATATATGATGGTAATGGATAATAATCTACCAAGTCGTTAATGTTAATGCACTGCAACACTGCCATTTTCGTAACAGAATACAGATGATATTCAGAATGATAATCTGTCTTGTAAATATCAGTCACAAAATAAACAGCATCATTCCGAATTAAAATCATGATCAGCTCTCCAAACTCCATAGACTCATCATTTTTAGATACAAGAAAATGCCCTTTTTTGTATGATGTACCTTTGTACTGTATGTTTGTTGATACCCTTGTATTGCTTTCTGAAAAGCTAAACTCGCTCACTGCATTTTTGATTGCGTCACTGTAAAGGCTTGGGTAAAAAACACAACTGTCTTTGACTTGAAGCTGATGATATCCTGACCCTGATGACAGATATGCCTGATAAAGCTGATGTCGTTCAGACAAAGTTAAGCAGATGTTTTTAAAGTTTTTCAAATGCCTAGCACATCTCTTGAAATAAGAATGCTTACTTTCAAAGCGCATTGTCCACAATCTGATCAAGGGTCCAAATTTCAAAATCAATGCAGGGTAATGTCTTAGGAAATGGTGTTTTGGTTTCAGTGGGCTCTCCGGAAATAAAAGCTTCCTTGACTCCAAATATTCTTGGATCATAACATCAAGATAAGCTACCTGTGGCACAGAAATATTTGGTGCACAAATCATATCCACAACATCCTTAAGCTGTAGAGTCAACTGCCAGACATCATCCTGCGCGTTTTGAACTTTGTCACCCATCAGTACAGGCAGCAGCCTTAAGAAATTCCAGTTCTGAATGGCTTGACCAGTCAGCTTGGACGCATCAGCATGTACAGTACTTGGCTTTGTGAGAGCATCAGAACCTTTGTATTTAAATTGCTTAATGCGACGGTTCAAAAGTGAATACGTTAGCCATTTCTTTTTTTTGATGAAATACTTTAGAAACAGTGCAACATCATAAGATAAGACACCTTCGAATATGTCATGTCCCAAACAAGGTGGAAGGCCCGGCTGGCAAACATGAAAAGCTGTAAGTGTGTTAAAAACAGAATTGGCCTTTATACCTCTAATGCTTTGATTGGCTTCCGTTTGTAAAGCATCAATCGCAGTATCATAGTTTTCAGGGGTACGCCGTGGGCCGCATATATTAGGATCATTCATAAACTCATCCCTTGTAATCTCACAGTACCTGCAAAAGTAAGGAGCACGACTGAAGTTTTCACTGAAGCCACCAATGGCGTGCGAACCCAAATTGTCTCCAGCTATACAATAGAGAGCCCCTTTGACAGTTTCACCTGCAACACTTACTCCATTCTCTTCCAAGTCTTTTAAATCAGTCAACAATTCAGAGAAAACCTTGTCAATTCCAAAATGTTTTAGGTCATTTTCAGAACACAGTAAAACCAGAGACATGTGATCAGTATTGGAGCGGATATGAGTCGGTAAATTTGCCACAGAAACATAGACAGCAACAACTTTGTGTTTCTTTTTTGCTGAGCCGAGGGGATTGACAATTTCAAATGCATCCTGGTATAGAATTAGTTTCAGACATCCTGGATTGTCATTGAAGAACTGGTTAGACTTGTAGTTTTGTCCATCATTTATGTCCCAAAGTTCTGACTTAGTTTCACAAGACTGCTGAGCAACTGATTTTTTCCATAATTCAGACTCTAACAAACCTTTTAGAGTAGTATTCACAGGTATGTAATAAGCAAACTTTTCTGTCATATTTTCATCATTACCTAAGGGTACTTTTACAGGCTCTACGTATTTGAACATATTCTTGAATACCTGGGTTCTGGAATATGTTGTTCTTAGTGGTCCCTTGTGACACGCAGAGAACAGATCTGAGTCTTTAATACAATCACAGATTTTAGCAATAACATCATCTGTTAGACTCAAGTCATTTTTCAAAAGTGCTCTGAGTTTACCAAGAGCATAATCCTGTCCCAGCTCATGGACATTTTGCATTTCTTCTACAATTGTCTGAATTGTTGAGGCTGGAAGAAGCAGCTGTCCTTGTAGTTTTAGGTAGAATAGACATGCATTCTTTAGAAAGGTCTCACTGAAATTATCTGGCAACTCCAAGCTTTCATTTGCAGTGTCATTATCTGTGTTCAGGAGAACTTCCTCACATGGTAACTGAGGAATTGTTTCCTTGTACACCTCACTTATTTCATCTACTGAACAGGCTCTATGTTTTCTGGACATGTGAGCAGTAAATGATGATTTGACAGTAAATGTTTTTTTACAGCCAGCAACTGGACATGCCACGGCTCTTCCCTCCACTATATGCTCCTTTAAGTGGGATATGAGATCTCTTACAGTTTGAAATTGACATGCACACAGAGAGACTGCACATTTGAAATCGGACACAACTGCTGTTGCAGCAAGTGAAGTTATATTACTATGTGTCCGATAAAAATGAGCTTTAAAAGCTGCATAATTACAAAATGTCCGTTCACATTCAGTGCCAACGCATGAGAAAATACAACGTGGTTCATTCCTGTGAACTCTACAGTGTAGGACATAACCCCTCAAATTTTGTACAGTTTTACTACAGAACCTACAAGAAATCATTTTAGCAAACAAGCTTTCTTTTCATACAATACCTATTTAGTGTAGGTCTTAAGCCTGAATAAAATTAGTATCTTACCTGTATTACAGACCTCCGGAATACACTTCATCCACATCACACGGCCCCAAAGTCAAGGTTTCAATGGGCAAACCCGCAGCTGCTCGGGGAAGAAATGTGTTGTGGGTTAGCACTTTTAGCTAACCACGAGGAGCCCGTATTTTTCTGAAAATAATAAGATCAGTTTAGTTGGTTTTATGGGGTGTCGATCTTCTGTCAGAAGTAAAAGAATTAACGTTATCTTACATGTCACAGGCGACACAGTGAACGCACAAATCAGTCTCACGGTGCAGCCGCGTTGCTCACTGATGAACCGCTCGATGCTAGCTAACTCACGTTAGCAGCACAACGAGGTGGCCGCCTGGTTCTGAAAATAACCAGAGAACAGCTTCACTAGTTGTTTTCTTGGCCGTCGGTCTTCTGATAGAATAAAATTAATTATATTACATGTGTTACAGGCAACACTGTAGGATGCTAACGAAAGTTAGCTCTTTAGCTAACCGCAGCTGGCCAGCGCGATTCTGAAAATAAACATTCTTTCAAATTCTTTTTTCTGTTTTTTCTGAAATGATCGTCTTCTGTTCGATGAGAAATTATTACCTTATATTTGTTGTCCACTGCCGAATGCTCCAATGGCTCCAACACACCAGACAAACGAGGCTCCGCGCTCTCTGAACTTTTTTTCTTCAGTTTGAATTTTGAAAAGCTGTTGATTTTCATCAGCAACTTCCGGTGTGAGCCGAGGCGACAGAAAGGTTTTTAAACGGCTCAGTGTACCTGCAGGGTCCGTGTTCCTGCTGTCTATTTGATTTACGTTTTGGAATTTAAAAGTAAATGAAAAATAAGGGGATATCGTTTAAAAGCGATTCTCTTGCCTCTGCTCTCCTCGGCTCAGACACAGGAAGTTGTTGACTTTTCCCCCTCACACTTTCTAGCTTTGATTCAGTCTCGGCTTAGTCCTGGTTTAGTCCGGACAAATGCTTAATTCTCCGGAGGTAGAAGCTAGCGCTCGGTTTTGCTCACGTTACCGCTTTTAGGTGCTTCTTCCTCCGAGGCGACCCGGTCAAATGCACAGCCCAATCCCGCTGGAACACGTAACGTTAAGTAGGTCCGGGACTAAACCAGGACTAATCCAGGACCTGGTTTGACCGAGTCGCCTCGGGGGAAGAAGCGTCTAAAAGCGTTTGTCCGGACTAAACCGGGACTGATCCGGGTCTAGAGCTTGTGTGAAGGTAACGGAGACGTAAGTTAAGTGTCCAGCTCGAGCAGCGGAAGATTCCCAGCGCGCAGCCCAGGTGCTTTGAGCCCCAGAAGCCCCGGAGCAGCCCCGCAGCAGCGGGCACAGGTGTCTCTCAGACCGGGGAGAACGATCTGGGGTCACTGCGCTCGTTTCCCCGGAGCATGCGCTGGCTCAAAGTGTTTTGTTACTATTTTATTTTTATTAAAATTATTGTAAACAACATACTCAGGTTCTACAACACACAATTCATATAATTACGACAGCAATAAAGGCTAGAAAGTGTGAGGGGGAAAAAGTCAAAACGAAGAAAATAAAATTCTTTTGACCCACTCTATAAATCAAGGCGTCCAATAAAAAAAAATAAATAATAATAAAATACAGATCCATATTTTTTATATATGGAGCATAATCAAACATACATAAATACTATACTTTGCCCTCTAGAATATTCGGCCTACAATGTTTTTACATGGAGAAATGTAAAAAAAAAAAAAACAACCACATGCTGTTCTTAGTGGTGTTATTAAAGGTAATAATTAAAACTAATAAACATGGGTGATGATGATTAATGGCAAACACGACTAATAGTTAAGTTACTCGCAAACATTCGTTTCAAGTCCTTAAGTTCTTTAGTCACTGTGCATTTAACTATATTTATTTGTTTTTGATTTGCTGATTTTCTATGTTAAAACTACAAAGAAATGTGATTATTTTAACATCAAGTCTTTGTAAAAATAACAGTCTTGTACGGTAAAACAAATTACTAAACATTACTGTTAAAGTGACAGTGTTTAATTGTTTTTCAGATTACATTTTTTTCCGTCATCATTTTACAGTAATTTTCAGTAAATTTTACTGACATTTTTTACAGTGTACAAAACAAAACACAAATACCTTGCATTCTGACAGTAAAAGCTATCACACTTTTAGTTTTTTAGTGCTACAACCAATAATGATGCAGATAATTATCAGACTTGATTGTGAAAAATCACAATTCTAATTGACTAATTTACTTGAGAATTACTAAGTGTTCCCACATACATTGTTAAAGTCAAGTTTATCCACAAGGAGATATTTAAGCCTCTTTCTCTTAGGAGTAATATATTGATATCAGTATTGGTATTTCTGTGTTGATATTCCCTAGTTCTAGTTTGTCCTCACTTCTCAAAGCATTAGATTTAGTATTTTGAACAGACTAAAGAGTAAAAGTCAAAGTAACATGGCTGTATGTTTACTTAATCTTGCATGAAATTATACTATATCCTAGATAAATGAATTTAGTTTGATTTTTACTAAAGTGAAAAGTCAATTTTTGACCTTTGACCCTTCCTATGAACATATCAATATCTACAAATCAGCTATCGGCCACAGAAGGACATATACAGTACATCAAATAGCGATATCGGCTCAGAGAATCCATCTAATTTCTCTGGCTCTCAACAGTGCAGATAAAGCAGTAACGGTAAAGGATGTCAACACCGGCTTTCACAGTAAATAGCATAGAGCCTCAGATTTGTACTTTTACCATGCACTTTATGAATTCAAGATGTAACACATAATGCAAACATTACAGAAATCTCAAAACAACAGTGTCTCCCAGCCTATTTTTACCTGTAGATGCACTGTAAATATTGACTTGAGTATTTTGCAGTGTGAGGAGAAGGACTGTGGTCGTAGACTGGTCTGACAGGTTGGGAGGCAGATCCAAGCACAGTCCCGCTCCACGTTTACTCTGCTTTCTTCTGATCTCTAAACGCACATGAGCCCTGTTTGTTCTGTGGGCTTTGTACACACTGGTCGTCTAAAGCAGCCATGTGGAGAATTAACTGTCCTCTTAACTGCACACACAAAGCCAGTCTGGACTGTGGCGCTACCGCATGCAAGCTGTGGACAAACTCAGTCGCCAAGTTCAGAACGCAATCGATCTTGTGTGAAAAGAATAAATTACTGATTATCTGTCTGGGTCTTCAAATATCAGGATCAACATTTTGATCAATATTAATGAATGCACTCAGTCATTATTATTTTTTACATTTGTTTCTACATTTTAATAAAGTGTATAGCCTAATCCAGTTAATGATTATAAAATGTTTTTAAATAGTTGACTAGTCATAGGGATCCAACTTTCTCTGTCCAGATATCTATGGAGCTCAACAGTGACCGCCCACTTCCTGGTTCAACCTGCACGAACTCCCACGTTAAATCCCCATTGGGGTTTAAAAAAAAAATAAATAAATAAATCTAGCACTGAGCTAGATTCATCCATGAGCATTTTTTTCTTCAGCGAGCCAAAAAAAATTATGTTGAGGGTGCAGAGGGCCAAACCTAAGTTTGTTTTGTATTTAAAAAATGTATTCATGAAGAGATGATGATTAAATTTTATTAACATGTTTTGGGGGATTACACTTGATTTGGTGTTATTTAAGAGTATTTTCAATACAAAATAATAATATATATATATATATATATATATATATATATAATATATCAGAGGCCAAATTGGACTCCCTGGTGAACCGAGTTTGGCCCCGGGTCCCACTTTGGGCACCACTGGTCTAATGTAATCTTATAATTACAACACTAATTAAAAAAAAAAAGTGTCAAATTAAAAGATATCAATATTGTTCAGACTGAGTTTCTAGAGTTATTTTTTTTTCTTGAGCGGATCACACATCATGTCTTTTTGACCAAAAGGGTTTGTCTGGGTGATGTGCAGCTGGATCTCTTTGTATGCCACACCACTCTCACTTGTTGGCACCAATAGCTCTTACGGCCACTCTTCAGAAACTACCCAATTCTTTTGGCACTATTTTCTGTGACTGTGCCACTTTCTTTGTCGTATTGGGATGGTTTCCGCTGCCCATCAGACAGCCGTCCACTGTACACTGATTCTTCTTGCCACAATGTACTTCCGCTTTGTGTTTTGTCTGTTGGCAGCCATAATGAGAGGCCTTCTTTATAATTCATGCCATGATTGATAACAGTTTGCCTGCTGCAGTCTCACTTAGTGCACAGCCAAGAGTACACAGCCCTGCCAAACATGCCGCTCCACACACTGGGAAGCGCCGTGTTGCCTTTCAGCCGCCATTTAGCTAAGCACACTTTCATGTCTTTAGTTTGGCCAAAGTCTGATTCTAGCCCGGACGTTTCAAAAGACTTGTTCTTCAGTGCTATTGACAGAGTGCCTTTCCAGACTCTTTTGTGCCTTAGTTTATTCAGCCTGAAGTAAAAAGCATTAGCTTCTTGTTCAGCATCTTCACAAAAGTGCCACAGTGACAGTAAAGGACAGAGAATGCCTTTAGCACGCTTCCAGGTCTCGCACTTCCCTAATGAGGACATGAATGAGCTGGACCAGTGCCCGCTGCTCCGTTTGCTGCTTGTCTCCACACAGGCACACTGAGGACTATATTCACTAATTACTCATTCACACAATTATGTTTACCTGATCATATTTAGTTGAATTAATCATTTCAGAATAGTAATGATCAGCTTAGATCTTTTTGGACACGAGGTCTAAAGTATGGTACTGTGGGCATTGGTGCTGTTCGGGGTCTCAGCTCCCTGCTCTTTTCATTTACATCTGGGCCAGAATTACCTCCATTGAAACACTCACACAAGTCCTGAAATCTAGAAAAAAAATTGATTACGTGCAGCGTTCTTCTTTAATGGATCTACATGAAATCCTGCTCCTGGTCTTGATGAATTTCTGCACCTGCAATTTATTGAGATTTCACATATAGCTACATCTCTCTGTCCACACTGTGTTGCGAGATGCGAGTGCTTCGGTGCACCTGCTCTCTGAATCCTTTCGGTAGGATTGGATTTTTGTCAGACATAAGAGTCCACTGTAGCAGCCCTCTACCCTGTTTAGTTACTGTGGGTTTGTGCTCTGTACACAAAACTTTATTATAGCATCATGAGAAATGCATACACCTGTCTTTATTGCTCTTTGGTTCTCCTCCTTCATTACTCTTGAACAAAGTTTTTGTGTGACTTTAGATAAGCTTGGTTTTTGAGCCAATAGTGCTTTGCCTGGTCAAACACCACAGGGATGTTTTGTATTTAGCAAGGTGGATAGGTTGGTTGCATTTTCTGCCTTCATTACGATGCGGTGAGATAAAATGTGTAAAGAGTGGCGATTCTAATGCAATAACAATGCATATTAATTGCCTTATTTTCTGGTAAGTGCCATAATGCTTCTTTTATAAGCAGATTTCATGCAAAACCAATTCACTTTCAGCGTGGTGTAATGTACTCTTGATGTTTTGATATACAAACAATTATATGTTTTTGTTCACTTGAATGTTCTCTTTTACTATTTTGTTAGTCAAGTTCAGTGTAGAATTTAGTTTAGTTTATTATGTTTCAGCAGCATGTTAAAAACCCAAATACATATTTATCAAAAATAAACACAATATAAAGGAGTAGGAAGAAGTTAAAGGTATAGGTACCTACCCCTCAATGAAGAGAGTGCACTTGGCCACCGTTCTTGGAATTCCGGAAGCAATGTAACTGAAAAAAAATTACACACTTTTGGTGTCAATTTTTGATTGACCCAGACAAGTGGTAAAAAAAAAAGTTGCAACAAAAACACAAAAGCAACAAAAACATTGTAGTCAGAGCCATCTTTCTTAAGCGTGCTAGGTTCCATAATAAATCTAAATACTCCAGTCACATTCTGAAGATATGATCCAAACTAGGCGTCACCAACCCGTCGATCACGATCGACTAATTGATCTTTGAGGCAGTGGGTGTGGATCCCAAAGCCCCGCCTGTTTATCTATAACTTTAAAAGCATGTATACAGTCGAACTACATTCGCAAAATACAAGCACAATCTGTGCAGCAAGAATTCTCCACTGTCAGCTCTCTGAAGCGCAGTGTTACATTGTAGCAGGTTTAGACTATAACTTACATTTTGATAAATATTATTACTATACAGTAATATTAAATAAAGTCTATGTAGGCCAACAGTGTTTCAATAAAATATAGACTAGTCTAAAAAAAAGTTTCGCTAACTAAATAAAATGATGTACTCTATATGTAGATCTTCGAGCTGTGCTCAGTCTAAAAATAGCTCGCGAACTGAAAAAGCTTGGTGATCACTGATCTAAACTTTGCCATAGCCATCTTCCTGCTCCTGCTCCATGTAAAAGCATAATCACAAATGCACACAGATACACAAATAATACGAAATATACTTGTTTTTTTTGAGTTTATAATCATGTTCTAGTAATACTTCCTCATCAGAAAACTGCTGAAATTTGTCGGTGAGATATCATTTGTTCACTTGTTCATTCATTCATTCATTTTCTACCGCTTAATCCCGTTAGGGGTCGCTGGTGACTGGAGCCTATCCCAGTGACTTTGGGCCTTAGGCGGGGAACAACCTGACAGTGGCCAACTCGTCGCAGGGTTAGACAGACAACCATTCATCTCTCATTCACTCACTAAGGGAAATTTACAGTGATGCCCAATTAACCTAAACATGCATGTTTTTGGAGGTGGGAGGAAACCGGAGTACCTGGAGAAAACCCACGGTGACACGGGGAGAACATGCAAACTCCACCCAGAGAGATCGTGAGATGTTGATATGGTCCGACCCGGGAGTCGAACCCACGACCTCCTTGTTGGGAAGCCAGAGCTCTAACCACTCTGCTACCGTTCACTTGTGAAAACCATCCATCCAGACCCATTCTGGAGGGGAGTATATCAGGCATGATTGCTTTGATTATTTCCTCTGTGCAATGTCCTTTGCAGCCAGTAGGGGGAGCTCTAGCTCAATAGATTCTGTTCAGGTTCTAGTGAGATGGAGGCCAGATGATGAGCAAGAGATAGTTTTTCCTATTAATGTTTTTGTACCTTGCCAATTAAATACAAAGGTCATTTCACACATTTTCATTTGGTGATTTCTATTAGACCAGGCAGATTACTAGAGACATTCGCTTTTTGTATTACAAGAAAAGAAAAGGTTCTGTGAAAGCGGGGAAGTTGTTAAACAGATTTGAATAACTATTTCCTCATTTTGCATTTTGAAAATCAGGTTCACCAGCTTTAGCAATCCCTAGGCTCTCAGATATTATTTATACTTCCATTTTAAGTAGGTTATTGTCACATTCAACTGTTGCTATGGTTTCAGTGAAAAGCTCTTGTTTAGGTTGTAGAGGAGGATGGGAGGATGTAGAAGAAATCAGAGAACACAAGCTAGTGGAATTAACATCTTAAAGACTGGCTTTCATATTTCTTGGTGTAATATTTCCTAAATGTGTATCATTCATCAGTAGTGAAATGTCAATTTGTGAGGAAAAAGTTTGAAATCAACAGAAAGTGGTGCTAAATCTATCCATTTATGACCATTTATATCCATTTATATTTATACTGAAAATATTGACAATTTACACACTACTGACACATATTAAAGGATTCATTTTACAAAAAACAAACTAACAAATCAATCAACTCACTCAATTAATCAATCAATCAGTCAATAAATACATAAAAATACATTTAAATCTAATGGTCTATTCTATAAGGTTTTTGGATCTACATTAAGGTTTATAACAGCTGAGCAGTACACTACCACTGCCACATGACAGATTGCCTGGCCAGTTTCAAATGATTCTTATTCAAGTTTTTCAAAATTACAACATCAAAACATCTGAGAGGTGATGAAAATACATGACAAGGGGCATGAGCCCAAACTGGGTAATATGAATACTTAATACTTAATAAACAAATAAACATGCACAGAAGTTATATGAAGAGCACATCATGTAACAATATTATTACTTATAAAAAATATACATACCATTTGTCATGTCTGCCATATCACTAAAGATCTTAGTACAGAAGATCTTTCTAATTTGAACAAATAGGGTTTCAGATTTGAGAAATTAGATTGGATTAGCATTTATGTGTTTCAGCATTTGCCCCATCCTTCTACTGTGCCTACAATATATTCTGTAATGTCCATGTTTTGGGTTGGTAGGGGAAACCGGAGTGACTGGAGGAAACCCACATGGGGAGAAACATGCAAACTCCACACAAAAAGTCTCGAGAACCTGAGACCTTTTTCCTGTGAGGCAAGAGCGCCAGCCAATCTGCCAACACTGGATTTTTTGTTTTGCTTGCCGGATGAACTATTTGCATTACATTTATGATTAAATCCCATATTGCAACATAGGTAATGATATAACCACAATGTGTTGCTCATGTACTTCGACAGGTCACCAGTATATTTGTGTTTCTTTTTGGTAATTCGTTTATTTATTAATTTTAATTTTTTCGAATTGGTTTCTAAATTAAAGGAAAAATCATCTTTTCGTCTGGGAGTAGTTTCTCGTAGCTTATTGACAGTTTTTGTTTGTCTGGTTTATTCTTTTAAGAAGTAGTTTGATAAGCTGCTCATGTTCAACCACAAAGTATGATTATGAATAAACGGAGATCATGTTCAGTATTATTATTTAATATCTTAAATAATATCATGCCTTCATTAGTTTCTAGCCAGTCCCATGCACTTTAAGTTATGAGTGGAAAAGCACGTCCTCTGATAGAAACCTCAGTCTGTGAACAAACAGCCAAGTTTTAGCCAAGTTGTTTTGTTTTTCTTCTGCAGCAGGATTTTCTCTCAAAACCATCAGGATGAATCTTGTCGCGGATTGTGGAGTAAATCGACTTTGTGATGGGAGATGGAAAGCAGTTTTCTTTTCACCTTCCACATTTTACAGCTGAGTCAGACTGATGATGTGTGCTCGAGAGCCCCAGTCAACACCACTACTATTTTCTTCCCCTCGCAATGAGAAGGTTCTGACATTTTTATCCAGCCGGAGTTTTTCATATATTCTTGCTCCTGGGTCACTTCTGTGCAACTAAAGCCACGTTTTGGTGCAGGATTTTATAGACTAAATATTTTTATATGGTTGTATCTGCCCTAGCCAATCAGAACAGAATAAATGTAGAGTGAATAGTGTTAAAGCACATGCTATTTATTAGAAAAACTGGCCTTTTCTCATCTGCTGAAGGTCTGATATCGCAATGTGAATGCAACCTGTTGAGCTATCAGTGTTGGAATGTTGATGTTTCATCTTTGCAGACATTTTTGTATATAAAAAGTGGATTTCAGATGTAATGTCAAGTACATTTTTGTTAGTGAATGTAATTTGAGACAGTATGAATGGAACTGAATAACATTTCTTGTCATAAAAATGTGCTTAATGTTAGACTTTTAATACACAAGTAAAAACATATTTAGCTGTTAGCAGTTGAAGTATTTCAAGTGCAAATCAGATATGTGCTTCTGAGTTTTTGTTTTATTAAACAAACAAGATGAGTTTAAGTTGTTTCTTTTGCAACAACACATCATCAGTAAGGTAAAACTCACCGGTCTAAACCCAGCTCACGTTCCCTATTAGTGGGTGAACAATCCAACACTTGGTGAATTCTGCTTCACAATGATAGAAAGAGCCGACATCGAAGGATCAAAAAGCGGTGTCATTATGAACGCTTGGCCGCCACAAGCCAGTTATCTCTGTGGTAACTTTTCTGACACCTCCTGCTTAAAACACAAAAAAGTCAGAAGAATCGTGAGGCTTTCACGGTCTGTATTCATATAGGAAAATCAAGATCTAACGAGTAACATCTCAGAAGCAAACAGAATGCAGTCACTCTAAATGAAAAGTTACATAATGCACCTTTAATTAAACCTAAATATCCCAGAACTTCTCTGCTGCAGAGAGAACCATCTGGGAGCATTTGTAAGGTTTGATTACTAAAATACACAAACAAATATAATAAAGACTAAGCCTTATAATTTTTGGATTTCCACTCTTGTTGTTTTGTTCTGGCGGAAGTGAAATCAAAGTCATTTTTATGCAATAATAGCCTTGTTGTGGTTCGCTATTAGAGTGAGCTGTTGTGTGATAAGACAAGACCAAAATGAGTGTGTTGCTGAGCTAACGAAGAAAACCTCTGAAAAACAGTCGATGAATAATGTAAGTGCAGAATTCTCCCAGTTATTGCGGCTCTATTGTGCAGAGTGTGGGATGGAACAGTTGCTGTGTAAATAGGACTGCACTTTGGAACAGAAGGAGAGATGTGGGAGGAGAACATCAGCTGGCCCTGCATGGCTAAGACGCTATATTTGTGATTTTTTTTTTGGCAGCAGGCGATATTGCTTTTTAAAACACAGGGCCCAGATTAATCATATATACTTGAAGCTTTTATATATTAGACATGGTGTGAAATGAACCCAAATACAAAGCCAAATTACAAGTTAGAATGTCCATAAACACTAACAACTCGCAGGAGATTTTGAAAGTCCTACCTGGCCAGCCTTGATTAGTATATCCTGTTGTATAAACAATACTGGTAAATCTATTTCCAAACTGGCTAATGCTGTGAGAGATCATCTGACAGGCCAGGCTAAACCAGTATAAATAGTTTAAAGTTGACCTAACTATGTTTTTAGTTATAAATGTGTAACCTTTATGCTTTCCACTAAAAAGTATATGGTAAACCCAGCACTTTGTGAAGAAATGAGACCACTGTGTACTGTCTGAATTGAATAATCAAGTATTTTAGTTCTCATCAGGAGCTGAATGCTGCGCTCTGATTGGCTGTGCTTGGGTGGTCTAGTAAAAAGTGGGTTAATAAAAGTGTTTTTTAATCCTAATTGCAACTAAATATATAAGATTTATTAGAGGAAGTTGTCAGATTTAAAACATGTTTGCAATGTAAAAAGTTTGAAAAGTGATTCACTTTTTGGGCATTTTGGGGAACCAATTAATCACATTTTCTTTTGATTGACTTTGATTTTCAATAAAGAAAAATATTGAGCAATAACAATTTCTGCAAAATAAACTAAACAGACATCTGTACCATTTAACACACAATTTTTTTTTTTTTTCCCAAAGTCTGACTTATGCTCCAAATTACTTACAAAAGATTAGTTGTGGAGCTCCCAAAAAGCTCTCCTAAAGTTGGCATGAATGGATTGTGCTCTCTCGATCTTTCGACTAATTGCCCACTGCCCAGACCTACTACTGTTATTAGTTACAAAGGTCAGTAATTTAAACTTAAGTGTACCACATGCAGTGAACTAAACAAACCATAAGACTCTAGCTAAAGCAGGGCTACACTAGAATGGTACAGTGGTAAATGTGAATGTGTGAGTAGAATAAAATGCAGAGTCATCCTGCTGATCAGCTGCCCTTTGTAAAGTGTGTGTTGACCTCTGAGACAAATGGAACTCAGGCAACACTGATTGCTCAATGAGCTGCTGCTTTGCCAAACTCACTGCTAAATACCCTCTGGTGCAAACGTGTCTACTGTCAGCAGCTCTAACAGGCAGAGAACGCTGAGGTGGAGCTGCTGGGACAGACTGAGCTGCCCACCACAGCTCAGTCTGTCCCATTATCTGAGGATAAACAGGTATTACTTATAGGGCGGGCCGAGCGATATTGATAAAAGTAGATATCCCGATAATTTTCTGTCATTTCTCAATTAGGTTATTCAGACAATATTATGTCAAACCAACAGGAAAATGTTTAAACTTATCTTTAAATGTATTATTTGAAGTGTAATGATCAAACTAAGGCTGTAGTCGACTTAATATGTGGTTCATTGACTGACCAAACATCTGACCCAAACTGCACTCACAAACCACAAGCTTTTTATTTAAATAACTATCTGTAAAGAAAAAAAAAAAAAATAAATAAATAAATAAAAATATTATATATATATATATATATATATATAATATATATATATATATATATATATATTATATATATAATATATATATATATATTTGTTGTGCTTAGCTGTTGAGGCTTAGCTGTTGTGGCACGTAAGATCATAACAGTATAGTTGCAATGCTGCATCTACTTGAGAAAGTGGTCAGAGCAAAACATACACACCCCTGCACACATATATATTTGTGCTAAGCCACTACTGTCAATGTTAACTCTCTCTGTGGATATTTTGAGCTGAGGGAATTTCTATACCGAGTGCAAAGTGCAGTCATTTTCTCTTCTGCCTGTTGCATATGTATAAGAAAACCTCATCACTCACATGCAAATCGCGTATCAAGCAATCAGCAAGTGAGAAGATGAAAGTTTGGGGTAAATAAAATAGAGAATAGTGACTTATTTATGCACTGAAAATGAATTTCTGAATGTAGGAAAAGTGTGACTGTGCTTCTAAACTTTTGTTGTATGTACACAGAATTTCAAACTCTGTCTAAACTTTTAGCTGTGACCTGGAAATTTGATGTAGAGTTTATGTGAGAAGTAACATTTCTAAAGGAAATTGAAGATTCCAGATATGAATCAACAGTAAATATAAAAGTCTGATTTTGTTGGCACATGATGAAAATGTTAAACCAGACAGTGTTATTCTGGATTTTTTCGAGGTGAGCTGTCCACACTTTTTGTAAAATATGTGGCATACCTCATTCATTCATTCATTCATTCATTCATTTTCTTCCACTGTCTAGTCCCAGTGACTTTAAGCCTTCTTTATGCTCCAAAATCTATATAATCTTGAATTAAATGTTTTATCACATCATATAAAAGAACATTTGAAACAACATAACCATATAATTGCTTTGTAGTTGTTGTTTTATCCAATTCAAGCCAGTCTAATTTATTTCTTAATTAAGTTTAATTGCAGTGGATTATCGGTTCTTAAATTGACTTTAGTCTTTTTGTTTGATGTTTGTCACACACTAATTTATGTAATGCTTGTACGACCAAATGTATTTTGTGTTTAATTTTATGTTTTTCTACAATGAAACTAAAAAATCTCACTGAAATATAGAAATAATCAGATACAATAAATAAACATTCAGAGTGAGGCATGAATGTAATCTGTTGTATTGTTTATGCATTATTTAAACATATGACTATTTATAATCATATGCCTTTGTTCTCCTGGTTGTTTATTTATTCATGCCTTTCACATTCCAAAAAAGGAATTGTGTAGTACTTGACTTCCAAGTTCTCCCTTTGACATTACTAGTTCAATTCCACTTCCCATTGACTTTCTTCTTCTCCTAACATAAAACGTGTGGTGTAAATGAAGTGTAGGCTATGGCGCACCGCTGAGAGGATGATATGATGCAAACATATGTAATACAGCCATTTCAGCGCGGATAACAGCCATCACTATGATCAAACACAAGCTTGGTAAGCTTTCTTTGATGCTCAAAGTAAAAAGTGTTCTCTCACATGATTCCAAGGATGTCACGGCCTGTGCATTGTTACAAAAGCACAGCAGACACCATGTTATTATCTTAATTTTCAGGAGAGAAAGATAAATAGACAGATAAATACATGTATAGATACGTATGTGCTAATTTAGCCACACCTTACATGGTGCCCCACACTTTTAGATCACAACGGATTGTCAGTCTCCAGTGCATCTAACCACACATTGCTTCACAGCCTAAAAACTGGTGTTGAATTCGATTTTTCTATTGGACTTTGCTTCAGTCTGTCCGTTGTGTTAAGAGTTTATTTTCAGAATTTCCCAAAGGCAGTTTAAAGGCAGCTCAGTGTGTTAACCCTTAGGCCTTTGAACAAGTGAGACCTGACCTTGCACATCTGGGTTATAGGGTTTAAATAGCTTCCAATGATGGTTAGATATTGATGGACAGCTCACAAAAAGTCCAATAAAAAAAAAAATTCCAATATGTGCTGGGAAATTGAAGGCCAATGCTTTTTAGTATGTCCTATTCAACATCCTTTGAATGTAGCCATGAGCAAACCTCATTCAGATATTAAGTGCCATTTTTGTGCTAGAATAACAGAAAATGTATGCATGGCTATTTCTCTGTTTAGTCTGTGAGCACAACACTAACAGCTCAACTATGGATGTACAGTATTTTTCTTGCAGATGTGCAAAGCTTCAGCACACTAGCCACAATTGAAGAAAAAAAAAAGTAAACAAGAAATAAATTATTGGCAAATATATTTACCAAACAAGAGTTTTAATAAACGCACAGTTTTACATTTAAAATGTCCATTTCCATTATATTTATTGACTATACATTTTGCAAATATGACAACAGATTCCGGAGTTCTGCATAATGATAAAACATCAATAGATTAACAAATGCTAATCATTTGAAGTACACTGACTTAAAAATAAATACATCATTAAATAAACAAAACGCAACAGTGTAAATCCATTGGATGTACTGCCGAATACCCTGAAAAACCTTTAACTGTTAACTGCCCAGCTCCCTAAAAACTTACATCATCTATACCTTAATGTTTAGTTTATGGGAGCAACAAGAAAAGTGTTGTGCTTGTATTTTAGTCGGTAGTTTACATCAGTTTGCTTTTTTAAACCTGGTTCATTGTTCAGACATGCCTTGTAATATGTTAGAATACTTATATCACTTTAATCTACTGACATTTTTGTAAAAATGCAATATGTGAGGTTATGAAATCTATCACATACTTGAATACTGGTTCTTTCCAAACCTAAAAACATATATTTTTTTAGCCAAAGAAATGTAGACTCTTTTCTGAGTCTACATTATTTGGTTGTCCCTCCTCTCCAATTCATCTTTGTCAGACATTGGCTGAAGAAAAGTCTCACCAGGGTTGTTAGGAAATAGATTTTTTGTTCAGGTGATTGTAGATATTAACTGCACATCAACTATTGCAAGGCCCAGCTCACACTTCTGTTCTGAGCACGTACAAGGCAGTGTGCAGCCTGCATGAGTCATGGTGTCCAGTTCACTCACTCACTCTCTTTTCTCTGTCAGACAAGGCCCACAGCTCCAACATTTACCTACTGGACAGCTGGGTCAGCAGCACATGACTGCTCTCATTTCATGAAGCCTATCTCAGACAGGCACGGACAGAGGTTTCTGCCTGCCGACTTTAAACTGGCCTTTTTAACCTGTTTTGTCCACTACTGTTATTGTGGTAAAAGGTCTGACACTAAACCTTGTTAAAGGTTCAGTACCTGATTTTTGCTTCTTTAAAAATGTAAACTAACGAAGATAATTAATTTTAAACTTCCTACATTAGTCCACATGTTTTGTTCAATTAAGTAGTATATTCTGAGCATTTGAGTTGTTCACAACAATGTGTTTTAAGCTTTTATTCAGTTGTTATAGGAGCAAGACGTGTCAGTCGGTATACTTATATAAGGGCAGTTAGCCACATTGCTACCAGCAACAAAAGACAAACTTAGCGGCGATGGGATGAAGGCAGGGCATTGTGGACTAATTTTCACATAAATAAAGATATCTGTGCTAGGGAGACATTGATTTTGAGTTATTTTATTGAATAAAAAAATGAAGTATGGTCCCTTTACTGTTGTCACAATGCTGAGTTCAAAGGCAATTTTAATGCTGCTGCTGCTGTTGCTGCTGCTGCTGATGATGAGGATGATAGTGATAATGATAAATATTTTATACTTTCAGAGCAGCTACACAAAATTATTCAACTTTCCTAAAGACTGCCTTTCCTTATGCACAAAATCACAATTCATTTGATAGGATAAGCAGATTTTAGGACAGGTTGTTATATCATATGTTTTCATATGCAGTAGTTTCCTGTTCCAAGCCTTGATGAGCTGCTCTGCATCTGTGAAATGGAAAACTATCACTTGAAGTAGTTGATGTGGAGCAATGTATTATTCAAGTGAGTGGATTCGAAGAGCTGCTGCTGATGAGAGCTTCATCTGATGGCTCTTAATATAGACAGTGCACATGTGGATGTGGAACACCCATCCACACACCAGGGAACAGCTACCACCACAGGCAGAGGGACGTCAACAACAAGTCCCAGCTGGCTGAGGAGTCACTGAGAGCATATATACTGCACTCATTACACTTTTTGTAAGCCACAAGCATGTTTTAGGTGTCATCTGTAGACCAGAATAATATTTATGTGGGTCTTGATTGTATATATTGTAGAAAGGCTTATTGTTGTTCACTGCTTTTTTCTGTATTAACTGTACAGTATAAAGTACATTTATTTATTTTCCTATACTGTACTGATCAAATTCTCACTTTTAATTTCATTTTCTTCCCTCTTATTGAAAACATAGACTCCCTTCAGTTTGTTGTTCATCAATCAAGTAGCAAAGTATGCTGTCACCTGATCAGATTCAGTTAGGCCAGTTGTAGTTTCACTTTCGCTTTGTCAAAACCAAAGAAATGAGAACATTTTGCAAAAATATGTCTGACTGTCACTACAGGTTACATAAAGGACAACGATGCTATAGACAAGACGGATTCAGTTGCACATTTCTTCAACGCAAGTATCATGTAATCGAGCACAGTGTCAGCAGGAAGGCGAGCAGCTTGAGTTGTTTTCATATGCACACATGTTTGAAATGTTAAGCAACAATGAATCACACACTGCTTTGAGCTGGTTACATTGACAAATTGTGGACGGAATCATTTGGCTGTTTTCCACATTGTAAATGACAGTTTTTATGCGGATTTTTGCATTGCTGCAAAGGATTTATTACTTACTTATTCATTTATTAAGTCTTCTTGTAAATCACTTGAACTGACTTAATAGAAAAGTGTAATTCAAGTACTATCATTATATTTATTAAGAAAATGTGTAAAGTTTAAAGTTTAAAGTGAAGCTCAGCCCCTAAACTCCTCCACAAGCTCATTTCAAACAAAGCAGACTCATTGAAAAGCATTTGGAAAAGGGAGGGGAGGGGCTATCATCAGAATGATTGGTTTTACAGCAAGTGTCTGCAATTAGTGCTCAGTTTTGAGTGGACAATACATGCTGATGTTACATAGTCAGCAAATGACACTGGCTTTGCAGTGAGAAGACACAGGAGGTTTGAGACTGTTTGACTGGAATTTGCTCAGTTTATGCCAAAAATGACTCTAGTTTTACTTTAAAGTTAGTGAAATAACTTTTGCTAACCCTCACCCAAGCCCCAATCCTAAACTTAGCCACTGAATTATAGCCAAATTTAGGCAAAATAGTTTTTAACTGTTTCCCCCGGTAAGGCTGGCATAAAGTAGTAGCCGAGTTGCATTGTTCCACAGACATGGCAAGACAAGCAATCTCTTACAAGAATCATTACTCCAGTCACATCTCTCCAAATCTGTGGAGAGGCACAGTGGGGCTTCATCCACTACTTTTCCAGTTTGCAAAAGGTTTTAAATGACATGGTTTACAAGCAATCTTTAAAGGAAAATGCTTCCCATTTCCTAAATCTAACGGACAAATTATGCTCTATTGTTCGCTCTTATTGAAAACAGAGGTTCTAATGCAGTTTGATTTACACCAGTAATTCATATAACAAGAATCTTGGGCTATTATTATATGAATATGACCAGTAAACCTTTTTGCAAAATGTATTTATTTGTATCACAGACCACTTTAGTTCTATTGTCCAGAAGAGCACACAGATTATATTACAGCCAGTAAAAGGCTCTATTATATCCCTGTGATGGGCACTTTTCCTCTGCTCAGGTCCATCCTACCTCCATCACTGCACTCAGAGTCTCACTGATGCAGGCTTGTGTGCTGCTGCTGTTGCTGTGCCCTATGGGAGAACAGCCCACAGCTTTTCTACATTAGTTTGATAAATGAGCGTGGAAACTGGGGCATGTCATTGTACATGCCAAACATAATGTGAGGTATGTGACTAAAGTTTGTGAAAACATAAATGTGATCCTGGGAGTATTAAGACTGTCCCTGTGTGAACTTCAGCTCCTGCAGTTCGAAGTGTGTCAGGCCTCCCACAGCTCTCCCTCAGGCTGTGCACGTGGAATGTTGTTTATCTGCTCTTGACTCATTACACTAAGTCACACCCTCCTCCAAATCACATGACTTCAGAAAGCAAAGCAGAAAGGTTATGCACATTAGGTTTTACATGTAGGGCCGGGCAATATGGCCTAAATTTGTATCACAATAACAATATGATAGGTCTAAGGCGTCTTAACAATGGATTTCATATTTGTACTTTTGTTCAGTCTATTTGTATTATAGATATAAGTTCTGTTTCCACTTAGGGCAGGGCGATAGGACCTACAGTTTTTATCACAATATGTTGAGAAAGGAAAACATATGCATAATGATTTAAGACAAAATACCCAAGTCTGCTTAACATTGGCTTAATTTGTGGTTGTTTCAGGCTATTTATGTTCTATGTTCCACGTCCACTCTCCATGTCTTATTTTTTTATTATTTGTGATTCAGCCGCAGAACCTGCAGAGTTTTTTCTTGTTCATGGTTTTAAAGAAATCAGACTAAAAGTGTAGCCACAATCTGTGTCTGTTGTCATCACAACCATCACCAAATACATCCTATAATAGACTATAATACCTATGAAAGAGCTGTGATTAAAATATACAGCATAGACTTTTGGCACAACGTGATTCTGAACAAACTAATTATATCACAATGCTTGGAAATGTATTCACACAAGGTTTTTCAGTCTTATGCTTGCAGGATAAATACCAGCTACATACTACAGTCCCTACATTGGTATCACTTGATAACAGGTATCAGTCGATATTCAAAACCAAATTATCAAATCGTATTGAAACACTAAAGCTGGATTGGTTGATGTTGTGGTGTTTTTAACAGCACACAACAGTTAAAAATATAAGCATCACAAATAAAAACCTACTGATATATTTCCAGGACTTCCTGACTTCAAAAGTTGACCTTGAGACAGAAAAGGTTACCCGCCTCTGCTTTAGAGTAGATTGTAACAATTATCTGTGTCTGTGTCAAAACTTTCTTATCCACATGTGTAACAGTGTATGTTATGATATCATATTGCTCATGCAGCTCAATGCATATTGGATCAGGTGGTGGAGTTGTTGCAGTTGTCAGCCCAGCCAGTTTATACTAGGCATTTTTCCAAATTTCTTTTGTGAAGGCAGTGGCTTATGGTTTGGCACAGAATCATATCATTGTATTTGCACCACAGGACAAGTATGGAACTGACAAGCATGACTCACATTTGTCTGTAAGACTGTTACATGTTGAAATAATACATCGAAAGTAACAAAATGGCAACTAAGGTTATGGTATTTATAAAAGGTTTATTGTTGAGCGAACATATGATATGGGACTAGGATGTTAAAAAAAAAATAAAATGTAAATCCTTTGTATATCTGCGACCTACCTTGGAGCAGAACAGAATTTGCCGATTTGTTGTTGATATGGTCTCAAAAGGCAGTGCCATTATTTAACTCCAAAGTGCTTTGAACTTTAAGAGACACTACATGTGATAATGAAAAAAATTCTACATTTAAAGACTTCTCCAGATTTATTTCTAAAAGTAGTCTATCAGCTTTTAATTTCTACGTAAGTTTGTTGGTATGTACAAAAAAGTACAGATATGAATAGAATTAGTCTGAAATCCAAATAGACGCTATGCAGTGATTTGACTTAGCAATGCTTCTCAACATTCTGAGTGGTAAAAGTATGAGAAGAACACCTGATAAATGTGTGCGTTGTTTTATTTTGCTATTTTTTTTTTTTTGTCTCTGTTGTTTGTGTTTGTGTGCAGAGTTTAGCAAGCTTGTTTGCTAAAGACAGCTTGACATTTAGAACACACTACTGCAATTTTCTATCGCAAATTTCCTCACAAAAAATCTCTTTTTGAAGCAAAGAAAGGCTTTGATGTCATCTGTCTGTGAGAGATGTCTCTGTGTTTGTATTGTTTATCTGGATTTCTGCTAATATTTACCTTTATTTTTTCATTCTGCATGCCAGATCTGAAACTATTATTCAGCAAATTTGTGGTTGTTTATAATATATTGTTATCAGACTGTCATTGTTTTTTTATTTTAGTTGTGGTTTGACTTTACAAAAGACCATGTCCTTTTTCATTGATGTTTCTCATACATTTTTAGCACTCACTACTGACATCTAGAATGCTTTGACGTCAGCTCTTTTGCAGACAGTGTAGAAATTGTCTAAATTCTTTGGATTAAAACTTTAAACAAAAATACTGTGCAAATTCCCAATCACCAGAATCATGCACTGTGACTGTTAGCAGACACGAAACTTCTCCCCAGAGCAGTGCGGCGCTAAAAGTCAGATGTGAAAATCTCCAGTGTGGAAACTGCGTGAGGCTGGGATTCACACTGGAGTGAAAAGACTTCCTGACTGTCATAAGAATGGTGCTGCTGTGCCCGATGCTTTGGGGTTGCCCTGAATGCAACACACGTCTGAGGCTTTAGAAAGGCACATTTACACAGCTCTTATGAATGCTAATGCGCTGTGCACTCTGCAAGAGGTCACTTTGGCTGGTGTAAAAGCAGAAAATTGAATACGTTAACATAGAAAATAGCTGTAAATATCCTCAGTGGAATTTTTTATTATATATATTTTTTATGGCACTTTAGCTGCAAACTACCAACTTAAATGATAAATGTGGTTAGTATAATTTGTTTGTGATGTAAAGCAAAATAGCATTTAAGCATATTTCTTTCTCTTTTTGGTAGGAGTAAGTAATTTTTTCCCCATCTTATTGATAACAGCCTGGACTTTCATTTTGTCTTCATAAAATCCATTGCTATTGAAACATGTAAAATGTCCTTGTGCTAATCTATGTTGACTTTTTAGTTGCGGACTTGTAAACTTTGTCTCCAAAAGTTAAGTTGTAAAGCTAGCACTTTATGGCAAAGTCAGGCCTCTGTTTACAATCTGAACTGAAAAAAAATGGTTTAGTTCCTCACCAGGAGCTGAAAGCAGCACTCTGATTGGCTTTTCTTGGATGGTTCACTCCAGATTCACTTTGCTGTCTGTAAAAAGTTGTTTCAAGTCATTATTACAGCTGAATACAAGTGTCATGAAGTAAAAAGATTTAAAAGTCTGACTACAGATTTGCAATGTGAAAATTTCTTAGCTTTAGTTTCACTCACAAAGGATGAGAAAACAGTTGCTCATTTTGCGTGGCAGGAAAAGTCAGCGGAAAAGTCAAGTGGATAAGGAGAGAGAGGGGCGAGCGTACACACAATAAAGTAGAGAAGGGGAGACTGGACTTTTCAAAATGTGCATATTTTTCAGAACTTCAGGCTCATGTTGTCTAGAATGTATAAGAGTCATAGTGCTATCTTTACAATCTTCCATTTTTTTTTGCCACAGTTGCCAAAAAACTTTTCAATGTTGTTGTTTTATTTGTATTTTAAGGTAAGGTATGGTAGGTGTAGTTTATTAACTCTTTCACTGCCAGCCCTATTCTCACTTTCCACCCCTTCCCTGCCAGGCCTTTTTGCTAATTTTAAGCAATATTCACAGCTCCACAAAAAACCTTGTGCAACTGGAATTATGACATGTTGTACATCAAATGAGACCTACAAGTGTCTACTTTCATTTAAAAAAATAAATGTTATTCTACATTATTCCGTTCTCTTTTTATAGGCATTTGAAATTCGTTGTTTTCATTACATTTCAGTGTTTGACGAGAAACTTTGAGATAACGTCCTTTTTCTAAATCAAACTTCATGTCAGTGTTGTTTTTGTCTGTTCTACTTTTTAGTGAAAGAATATTAGCCAGTACAATGAAATAATGTATTTAGGATAAAAATACAAGCTTCACGTGATTAAAACAATGAGACGAGTGTCTTTTTTATCTTTAAACCAACAAAAGCTGTGTTACAGACGAGGAGACATCACAGGACTTTTTCTACTTTCTGATGCAGATTCTATAGATTCAGACACTTTCACAGGGCAAAGATTATTATTAAACCCTCCAAACATGAAGAAATACAGTAGTTTGACTTACTCTGACACTTTTGGATCGCTCACAGAAGAAAAAGTTTAGTTTTTCTCTCAGACTCGCTGCATGACTCGTTCTCCTCAGAGTCCTAGTCCTGTAGGATCGTCTTTCTTCATTTTAAAGATCAAATATCTGCTCTAAACTTACTCAACAATGTTTTTAGTCCAAGATGTGTTGCCTGTAATCCGTTTGAAAAGAAACACGATCCTTTAGAGGCGAATGATCACGTAAACACAGCCGACTGCGCTGCCTAATGTAAACAGGAAAGACGTGCATTTTTCCGGTCCTTGGCTTCCTCTGCGGCCTTGTGCTAATGTGATACTGCACTCCGGTGGTGAATATATGAAAGTGCAACATGATTGTTTACTACTGGTGCACCGAACACGTGCGTCAGAGAGCCATCTATCGCCGCATATAAAAAAAGCTTATGACGACAATTGTCGTCATTGGCAGGCTACGGTTGGGTTTGTTATGACGACACGTTGTCGTCATTGGCAGGGAAGAGTTAAGAACAATGTACAATTACATTAAGCACAATGGCAGAGTTGCTTGTACCAGATTCTAGCTTTCACAGCTAATTTCCATCTGTAGTCCTGGGGAGGCACATATTTTTTAGTTGTATTAGGAAACCGGAGCACCTAGAGGAAACTACACAGACACAGGGAAAACATGCAAACTCCACCATGTATACAGATCTAATACAGATTTTTAGCAGTTTGGCCATCATGTTCATCTTCTGAGTTCAGGGTGCATGACCGATAGTTCAGTCATAGATTCTGCAGAAGTCTGCAATGTTTTCAAGTTGTTAATTTGTTCCTAAAACTCAGGAGATGAACATGGTGGCCTGATGATAAATTGAAAATTAATCGTCTGGCAAAAGAGTGGGTTCTGGAACTTTACGGTTTATGCTTTACAGTTTATCTCTGTTTGCAGTACATTGAAACGTCAGTTAAAATACCCCCATGCATGTTTTTTTAAGATTCAAAAGCCCATATTTGCGAATTATTACATTTTACTGGTGCTCATTGGTTTTCTCCATGTACACTGGTCAATTAATTAAAATGAGACTGTTAAGTTTGATTTGAATGAGCTCTGAGAGGAGTAATCAGCATGTAGAAGGGGCACACATTCTCCATTCTCAGCTCACCCCATTGCTTTGGGTATGTGACAAAGCAAATAAATGACTTTGAAAAGTCATTTGGTCCTGAATTGTGCTCGTCAGTAGTCAAAGCAAACAGAGATGCAAGGCAGAATCTCAATGAGGAGCATTCAGTAGTTAAATCTATATTGTGTGATGTGCAATTTGGTGAAGATTATTCAAAGTAGTGAGCCATGTTATTCTCTACCATAGACTATCCGCTGTCAATCCACTCATTGATCAATTGTTCATCAAATCCAATAAAGAAGCATGAGTTACTCGTTTTCTGTAGAATGAGTATAGGTAAAGCGATTTTCTCTCTAATGAGTCAAAAGTTGTTTCAAATGAATTGTTGCAGTGTGAAAGTAGGAATCAGAAGTTAATTGCTGTAATCAAACGTCCCCACTGATTACTATAATGATGTATGCTCGTTTGGTGCTCCACTCTGCTCTTGTTGGAAAAGGAACTCTTTTAATTTAGCAATGTGCCCTCTGTTTCTCCTCTATGGTGTTCTGATGAAGGATGTCCTTCCTTACTCGAACAAATAAGAATAAAGACAAATGTGCCAAAAGATTACTGAGATTTATTTATAAAGAACTAAAACTAGACAAGATTCATTTATAAAGTATTTTGACAACTGAAGTAAATCATTTCACATTGTTTATTGCAAATGACAGTGTTGATATAACACTTATTAGCTTTACTAATTTCCTGTTAAAAACATCAGAACTGATAAGCCCAAATTCTTAATAGTGACACTTTACTGTAAAGAGCAGTAAATATACTGATGTATTATTTGTTTCTTTATATTTTCAGCTTAATATTATCAGCAGTGCTGCATTGGTTACACTGTCTGTGAAAGCACTTGCTGCTTCTCGTTAGCCATTTTTCCAGTTCACTTTGAATTTGAGTGATTCACAAAAAGACTTGATGCCAATTCCGGTTTATGATCTTTTTGCCTCTTTTCTGCAAAGTTTATGTGCCTCTATGCCACATTTTAACCCCATTTTATATGCATTGAGGTTGATTATATGTTTGATTATGCACACAATTTATTTTAGAGTGTTTTGGAATAAATTTGTGTTTTTCATTGATTAACAAGAAACAGCTGGTGCTGACATGCTAGCTTTGCTAGTTCTATATGCTCAACTGGAAAGGATCAAGTCTGTTGTCTTTTAGTTTGTATCTGCATTTTTCTCAGTTTTCACTTGAGCTAGCTTAGCATCAAGCTTAAAAGAGGATCAAAGTAAGTGGTACATGTCCCTTTGCACTGCTGAAGCAGCATGTTAGACCAAGAACTGTGCGTATGGAAACATGGCTGTGTATTACCATCACTGTACACTGGCTCTGATTAGAGGTTCAGAGTGAAACACTGTTAAAATTCACACAAATTGATGTTGTAACGTACAATGAATTAATTAGATAAAACAGCTAAAAACAAAAGAAAAAAAGTTCTGTTTTAAGACTGTATAAATCAGGTTCAGCCCCTTCAGTCAACTGGCATGCTGTTAGAGCTGATTGTGTCACTGTGTTATACATAATTATCACATGCCACCATTTTCTCAACTCATATGTGTGAACTCTGACTATATTTTGCATATAACAGAGCAACAGTGATACTTCGTGTCCCACTGGAGGAGCTGTGATGCTGTGCTGCTGTGTGTAGACCCATGCTGGATTTGGACTGTCTAAGGGCAGACAGAGGAGAGGACAGATCAATGGCTGCCAGTGCAGAGCCGTGAAACATCTCCAGCTACATCACACAAACAAACAGTGTAACTGAGTCGTACTGATCCTCGGCACGCTCCCCCTGTGCTCCGTCCAACTCTCCGGGGAGAAATGCGCCACGCTATGATCTCTATGTGAGGAGATAGAAGCAGCGGCAGCCATCACAAAGTCCAAATGTTATAGTTGGAATATACTGTATGGTTCTGAAAATGCAATAGGAATGAATGTTTTTCTGGGTGGTTGATGACAGTTTATGATGCGTATTGTTTAGCAATCTGAACTAGTTTTTCATATTTGCTAAACATTAAACATATGCGCAACCACTGTTATATTTGTGAAATAATATATTTATGTTTTGATAAGAATTTAGCTTCATAGATGTTGCTACTCTGCTTAACTTAGAGTCAAAGATATCAGCCTATCAACCACGATAAAACTCATGGATCTCTTAGATCGCACAAGTGAACTTTGAGGATAGCTGCCGTGCGTCTAAATGTAACCAATATTGACTTCTGAAAAGTAGACTTTGAGCTGTCACTATTTAATCTGAGGAAAGTGACCCTCGAAGCGTGAGAAGCACCCTCTGATCCATACCACAACACTGGAGAAGACTGTGCAAACATTAGTTTTTAGTGCTGGACTATTCAGACTATAGGTTTTATCTGCTGAAAATTGTGTTTTGCACTTATGAACTAGATTACATTGTCTTGTGAAAAAATAATTGGTCTGAATCGTCAATACAATATCAGTCAGAAACATATGTGAAGTAATACTCAGTGTTACTTAAGCAAAGTAAAATATGCATTTACAGGAGTGAAATTTGCAAAAAATACATATGCAAAAATGCATTTTAAGTCAGAGTATTCTGTGCATTTTTTTATTGAAATGTGGTAATATTTAATAATATACTGTATATACATTTTAATCAAAACTGAGACTTTAAATCAAAATTCAGGTAGGATAAATCATACAAATATAACATCTTAAAACGTTTGACTTTTCAAAATGCTCTGAAATACACTGTCAAATCTATGTAAGTGAAGTACAGTTTACTCTTACTTCACTTGAATAGAAGTAAGACAACGGTTACTCTACCACTGCTTAAACAAGATGTATTCTGTTGTGCTGTTTGTGTTGGATCAAGTTTGATTTTAAAAATATCACTGTTAAGGATTGAAATTAGTTGGTTTTGCTTTACTTTAATAAAGGTGGTGATTTTAGAGTGGACATTCGCAGAAAAAAACAAGCTGCAGTTCTAGTAGTCAAGCATTCTTAATGAATAAATACTTACTAACCCTTCACAAGTAATAATTAGGGTAGCAATGTAGCATTTAGCATAACAATTGGACATAGGGCCATATTGGACATATGTTTTATAAAACTTTCTTACAGAGATTTAAACATTTTTGCCACATTGTCCCTCAGCAGTCTGCGTCTTTCCAGGCTCCAGTGCTTCTATTTGGGACACTGTTCACAGACCCAAAACACATAGGGATCATATTTACATATTTAGTTTTGACATTTTGTTGAGTATTGTTGTTCACTTTTGTTCAGTCAGCAACACTTAAAAGTCAAATAGTGCAGTAAGACTAAACATGCCTCAGTGGCTCTGAAGCAAATGTCAGGCCTAAAACAAAGCAGGCCTATTATCTATGTGTGTTCAACAGAGTCAATATAATATGGATTGTTTTGTTCTTGTGCTGTTGACCGCAGGACACAGAGGAAGCACTCCCTTTATAACTTACGTATTTATTGAGATGTGCACAGTGTTGGATTTGGCCTTTTAAATTATTGACGATATATCCATATCGTTCAGGTTGTTGATGTTCATCTTGACTCTATTTGCATATACAGTAGCTGGCAACAAAACTAGTTGTTATCTTGGTAGCTTAGTTTGCTAGGTTAAAGTTTAGGTTTCCAGAGGAGGGCCATAAGTATTTAGTTGAGTTTACATCTGTAGAGCCCAAAATGCCAGTTGCCTCACAGGGCTGATGTTGGTTTCCACATAAGGCCCTTCAAGCAACACAACTTGCACATGCAGGACAAATACTGGTTGCACCCTCTAAAAAAGTCATTCACAATATTTAAACGTAAAAAGTGCAGACCGCTGACATAATGACTGCATTATGATCAGAGGTTAACACTATTTGCATGCTTTGTGCTGTTCTCATTGTGATGCTCTGTTGGGATCCACACATCTGACTGCTGTGTGGGGCTGTTCACAGAACAACATGTTCAATGCTTAATATTCAGCTCTATCTGGCGCAAAAGAGCCAAGAGAGGCTTCATCTGAACACACCTCTATACAGATCAGCGTCACATCAGAGTTACCAATTTCACTTCTTTATAGTGACTTTGGGCTTCTTTTTGGAAGAGTTGCCTACTTGCAAAATCTGACAGTTGCATTTCTTTCCTTCTATTTTTCTCGGGGGAAAAAGGCCTTTGGCGTTTTTCAGATTTGAAAATTAAACTTCAGATTGAACTCATGTTTTAAGGATTACTTTCTGTTTTTTTTTTTACATTAATAGAACAATATTACAATATTTCAGCTGGCAAATGGCTTCACTGTTCTGGTTTTACCATGCAAACTTGGGATGTAATACAGTTGTTAAAGAGCAGTGTGTATGCACAGTCAAACGTTTTTTACTAATTGCCTTTTTTTCCCTGAAAATCTGGCCACACTGACCATCATCTATCCTGCAAACATAGGAGCGGGCAGAGCCTGCCCTTCTGTAAGGGAGGTTTCAGAATCATGCATACTGGCTGGACCTAAAGGCAATGTGTCTGCTCACACTTTCATGTTCTCTTTACCATATGGTGTGGCTCTGTGCCGCCTCTGTGGTCAATTATAGAACAAGCTTCAAATGGACCACCAGCAGTGACAGTAGCTGTTTACTATAATAATGCCTGATGACAGTTAATATTATTATGATTATTATGTATTATAATGATGATGATGATGATGATGATGATTATTATTAATATTATTAGAAATCATAATACTTATTTGGATCACGTGTCAGAAGACAGACATAATGATTAAGATGGTAGTCCTCCGTGGGTGTCTTCCTTTCACTAGCAGGACACTGTGGTATTTTGTATGCATGTGATAGACTCTATACTCAGAATGCTAGCAGAGAGAACGTCAGACTGTCATGAGCCCAAGTTTCCCTCTGCACAGCTCATTATGCTGATAGTAGAGCTCTATCTTTCTAAGTAAACCTCTACTTAGACTGCTAAGGCCAACATTGTTTAATATGAGCTACTGATCCACATCTCAAGATGCAATATTTTTCACAATCCAAAACTTTTATCACCGTGGCCTAGAGCTAAAAAATATTAAAAAAAAAATGCTTTTTCAATTCCGATACCGATTTTAATAATTTTACTCAGTATTTGGTTACTTAGCTAAGTATCTGCCAATATCTGATATTGACCAGTATAGTGTAGGGACTAAAAATATATTTTTTTCCCCTCAAAATCAGTTAATAGGTCATATAGTGTGACATAACTGTAGGTTAATTTAATAGCCAAATACAAACTTAACAACTTTTTGTGAACAATTTCTTTTTTTTTTCTATTTTATGAGACGCCGGGTCTACTTTAACCAGCAGAAAGTCTTACTACTTTCAAATAAAGGCACAACCGTGATATTGTCTGAACTGATATGGAATCAATACAAGAACTGAGAGTGAAATTTTACAACTAAGAGGCAGGGCTTAACAGTGTTGCAGTTTTGAACAAAAAATCAATTGATTTGTTTCTAACATATGGGGTGTCTGGTGGGGGGGTGGAGGGTGGGGGCATGTGGGATGTTTTAATTAATTAAAGCACTTTGTTACATGCATGTATGAAAGCCTTTATAAATAAGTTTGATTTGATTTATTTGATTTGATATTTTAAGTCAACATGGTCAATGCTAAGTATCCAGACAACACAGAATGTCTCCTTTAAAGGTTGTGTTGTCGCCAATGTAAAGTTTGATCGGTGACAGTGGATTGGAAAAGCACCTTGGCGTTGGCAGGGCCTTTTGAATGGAGCTCATGCAGAATGTGAATTGCTTGTTGTCCTTCTGCCTGGTGGCTGTGCTGGTGTTCTCTGTGCAGTGTGTCAGCAGAGGACGTCACACTCTCAACTTTTTACAAGGGCAAAGAGATGCAGCTGTGCGTGACCATTAGCATAATATTATGCATATGCAGTTTGACACAAGACTCTACTGTCACTTTCTTTCCCTTGTAGCTTTTCAGGAAACTGCCCTAAAATGTTTTGTCCTTGAAGCGATCCAGAATGCATGAGGAAAACAGCAAACAAAAGCAAGCACACACTGTCTCCCAAAATATATCTAGTGTCTTTAGTAATTTGACAACAAGGGCTTTGTATACTTGAGGAAAAGTGCAAAGGAGATAGCTAATCTTTGGGCTGAGGCAGGCTGGCTAACAGAGCACTACAAAACAGCCTTTGTGTCACTTCTTGCAAAAGGCTCATGAGGCAAGGCAAGTGATCTGAAGCTTAGGAGTGCACAGTTATAATGAGAAGACTAGTCTACAGTGTGCACAGGTATTATATGAAGTTAGGTTTGCATGCAGTTTTGTTTTTGGTTTTCTTGTCAAAGTATTCTGCTGAAAATATTTTTTTTTTGTAATTTGTCAGAAATGTGCCTGTGAAGGACACTATTTGCACTTTCTAACATTGCGTCTGCATGAAAACTACAACTGGAGTTCTGTCTGTGAGATACTATTCTTTGACCTCTGACCCTCAGAAAACATGGTTCTAAAGGTCTTGATTTTGTTATGTCATTGGTAAATCTATGAGATCCTCTGCACTATTTTTAAGTTCATAAATCATTCAGATTTGATTTGTGCATATCTCTAACCTTAGCATATCAGGTTAGATTTGTTTGATAGTCTGACTTGTATATTTCTTTTGCAATCCGTTAGATGGAGTTCTGATTCAGTTCCTTGCATGAGCAACCTTGACTATCATGGGTGCTTTATTACATACTTTCTAATAGTTCTAATACATAAGATACCAAAGTAGGATGAGAGCATGTTTAAAAGAAAAGCACAATGAAAATGCTTTTGTTCTGTCCTTAAAATATTCAATGTATGTCTGTGTTCATATTTTAGAATGGGTAGTAATGGATGTAATGTTGTTACAAGGTTAGATGGTGGGCAAGAGACCGTTTTTCCTAATAATAAAATATTGCCATGAAAAATGCTAATGGTACTTTCTCAATTTTTAATATGACAGTATCTGACCAAACCTACTGAGGTAATGTTTTGATGCCACGTGTTGTACTCTATCTAGGTATTGTAATGGTACACTGAGTAGCTTTCTGGTTGTGGTTCTCCCCCCTGCCTGACCCCTTGGTGATGTCATTGTTACTTATATTCTCTACCACGGCTTTAAACGTATCATTTATTTAGCTGGGTGTTCTTCCTACTCCTCAAAAACACCTTGAAAAACATGCTTTATTACAGCATGCCTCTCCAAAGATCTGACTTTTGACTTGACCTGATTGCACCTCATGCTCGCCCTGATTGAAAAGCCAAACTGTGTGATGGTATAAAGGTGACTACAGATCCTCCAATAATATTACTACACAGTGGTTTCTAAAAAGAATAATGACTTGAATTTGACCTTTGACATGTACACTTACTACTAAACCATTGTAAGGCATAATCAGCTTCCCCTGGAGCAAAATGTAGGTCATCTAATAATACTTTAGCAACTGGACTGACAAGGTTAACTGCAGCCAAACACAATGCAATGTATCTTCTTTTTGCACTCACAAAGCCAACACTATCATGACACTATCATTATTAATAGCTCGTAAGTGTGATACGGTGAATTGTCAGTTGAAGATACGATCAGTAAACAGTAAAAATTAAAGAATAATTGTGAGGAATTGCAACAATACACGCCTGGTAAGATCAAAACTAAGTGCCTGCTATTAAATTCTGACACATTATAACCGTATCTCCATAGAAAATTAACGAGGTGCCGTCAAATCCTCCTTCTGTAGTTATGAACAAAAGAAATGTGAAATTATTCTAGAGCTAATGATGAAATATCAAAGGGGGAGTGTGATGTGGGGAGGGTATTTCTTCAAAGTGATCTTATTCTCTCTGTGTCACCTTGAAGTCAGATTTAAAACGTTTTAGGTGACTGCGTGTGTTGCGTTTGAAAGCTACACGATCTGAGTGCGTGTTGCTTGTTTGTGCTGATCAAAACATCACACAGGGAATGACAAATCAGGTTTCAACTAAGATTATGCAAGTTCTAAAACAACACTTCCTTTGATGCATTCAAGTTGTGTTTGAATAAAAACACAGCCAACTGTCCTAGTTTGATTGTTGTTCGGGATTTAAGGATTTCCTTGTTGGGTTTGACATGTTGTGTACGTCTCACACTTTAGCGGTTTCGGTATTTGGTTTTGTACTTTGGCTGTTTAAAAAAGATTTACTTCAACTGTTTCATTTAAACTTTCTGTCAGACACTCAGTACTCCAATCACTAACTACTCACTAAATACTCTAGTTTATATCCAGAGCATTCCAAACACGCTTCGTGGGGGACATGTCCGGTGAGCAGTCAGATTTAACTTGGACAAAACATGACAAGTGTTTTGTTTATTCTCCGGCTCAACAGTGAGTTTAAGCGGCTTCTTATCATCTTTCCTTCAGTCATGTTTTTTCTAGTTTACTGTTTTTCTAGACACTGTCTGCATTGTTTTTTCGATTCTCACAAGGAATTGTGTCTATATTGATCGTTCTAGGGACCATCGATGCTCACTACTTTCCAGATTTTTGACCTGCTGTACATTTGGACACCACTACAAAATGGCGTGACCCCTGAATCATGCACTATATAGTAGTTAGGGTGGTTAGAGTCTCCAAACCCTCACAATATAAAAGTGCACCTTGAGTGGCCTTTTATTGTGGCCAGTTTAAGGTACACCTGTGCAATAATCATGCTGTCTAATCAGTATCTTGATGTGACACACTTGTGAGGCGGGGTGGATTATGTCACTTCCACAGATTTGTGAACAATTTTAGAGAGGAATGGTTATTTTGTGTATGTAGAAAGATCTTTGATTTCATCGCATAAAAAAAAAAAGAGCTGGGAGCAAAAACAAAAGAGATGTCTTTATATTTTAAGTCAGTGTATTTTTACTCAAGTACTGTACTTTTTTAGTTTTTTTCTGTTCACTTTTTACTTTTACTTTCTACATTTTTCAGGAAATATCTATACCCTAGGTCACCAAAAGTTGGAGAGGGTTCTATCGCTAATCAGCCAATCACATGGCTTCAGTCAGTGACTGCTGTGGCCGGTGGGACAGAGAGAGACAGACGTGGGACAGAACATGGCAGAGTCAGAACAGACCTAGAATAACTCACAGATGCAGTGATCCGTTCTGATCAGTGTAAAAACACTGTTCTCCATCAAGATTTATCTATCAAATACATTTTAAAAGGGACGTAGCCTAGAATAATTCATTAAAAACAACCCTTTTATTGTAAAACAAAGATTTATGTGGGATAATGTTAAATTATGAATATTTTTGTAATTAATTTTAATTATAAAGTCAAATTTAAAAATGTCTTTAAAATAATTTTGCCGTGAAGTTCCGAACCTTTTTTTTTGGAAATTTTTCCCCCAACTGGACCTCGATGAAATCTTATTGGTAACCCCTGGACTACAATGTACACATATGTTAATGTAACACAATGAACCACAAATGTATTAACACACTTAGTCAGCATGCTTTTTAGAATGATAATAAAGCCACAAACATAGTAACACAAGTTTGTTTGTGCAAAGTCTCGCTTATGGTTTGATTTTTTTTCTTACTGTTCCACAAATGTAATTTGTGTTACGCAAAGATATTATGTTTATGAATTTATTTATTTTGTGCTGTTTGCGGGACTGATTCAGCTACGTGTTAACATTGTGTTTATGACCGCAAATGTTAACAGAGTAAACACAAAACTGCAAGCAATTCTTCAACAGACGCATTACTGCTCAAACCAGTTTGCGATCACCATCATCAGCATTTCCTAACAGCTCAAACGTGCTGTAATTGTGCTTGTGGACGCCGCAGGAAACAATTTTCCTGCTCACAAATGATAGTGTTTGGGGATCAGGTTTGGGGAGTGCAGTTGCCGTGACAGTCTTTCATTAGCACCAGGGCTACGGAAGTTCTGCTCTGACACAATTGCACACTTACAATGGAGGACATCGTAGTAAATTTTGACGTGATGTAGAGGCTTCTGTTAGAATGCTTTAGATGTGACTGGTCCGGGGAATTGTGCGGTGAAATGAAATACGCTTTTATCAAATGTTTTGTTGTGAAAGAAATGAAGGAGATAATGGAAAACTGAAATGGTATTGATAAGGTGAAGAATAAAAATGATACAAAGGCTGTCACAATAAGGATTTAGCTCAATGTTAGAAATCGATTTGCATTGTGAACACTTTTATGTTCATTTGGATGAAGTACGTTTTTATCGAAATTGTTTATTGTGACTGAGAGTGTTTGTAAATTGTTTAGCAAGTATCTTGTATCTTTTCACAGAAAAAATGTGCATCATTATTGCTGACAAACGTAGTGATGATACTTGATACTACTATTGTAATAAAAAAAAAAAAAAAACATATTAATAGTTATAAATGAGTTTGGGAGAATACTTTGAAAAAATAAATCTTACGCTGTAATCTGAATACATTTCAAGCAGAATTTACATTATATTTACAGTGTAAAAGCATTAAAGTTAAGAAGCTTAGATTTAGAGAAGAAAATATTGCAAAATACACCCACTTTTTTTTTTATTTCTTTATAGGTGCTCAAAGCTTAAATTGGGTGCAGAAATACTGATATTCCTTAGATATTGGAAACTTAACTGTATTCCAAATACCACCAAATGTAAGAGTAACTGTAAGTAAATGCATTCTAAGAAAGTATTCTGAATCTGAATACATATTTTCAGCAAGTGTTTAGTTACGCTCATTCGAATGTAATTAGTAGGACAAAGTGTGATGTATCATGTCTTAATGTTGTTTTGGTGATGTGGAGTGTAGTCTGTGTCGTTGTCTCTAGATGCTGTTCCATTTATGCTTAAGGGTTTTATTTTGCCTTTCAATGGAGGTGGTAAGATTTTGAATTAATTTTGTGCTGAAAAAGATGGCAAGTGACTGGAATGAAAGACAAAATCAAATAAATGATCTTAAAAGGATAATGAAAGAATTTAATCATCATCTATTTGCAATTAAACTTTTTAATTGTAATCCAAAATTAAGATGGGCGCACAGAGGAAAAAAATTCTCAAGCACTAGAGCTTTTAGTTCAATAATGCGGCACTCCACAATTGTGAAACTTTTCATAATATCATATCTTATTATTGAATTGTGACACTTCCAGGGGATCAGACTGGTGAAAAAAGATCTCCTAGAAACAACATTTCTATGGAAGTCAGCTGACATCCAAAATGTCATTGCCCACTTTGTACCGAAAGCACACTTAGTGCCTTTAGCTTTACTTCTCTTACATTGTTCAATTTATTTTAAAATTGTATTTAAACACAGACCAAACTAAACTCCTAAACACAAACCCTCTCGCAGATTTCAACAAAGCAAATGTTTGTAAAATTAGATGATTACTGTTTCAAAGGGGCAGGACTTCATTAAAGAACCTGTGTATTATTTTCAATGTATATTATTTTTGGTGTCTTTTTAAAAATAAATTATAACCTAAATCAATTCAAAAGGCTTCAGTATAAAATATTTGACCTATTTAAGTTAATAATAGATGAATAGGAATCATTCAAAATGTCTACATGAACAATTTAAAATATCAAAATGAAGAAAAAAATGTGATTAGTTGCGTTTAACAAGGGTATGTGAAAATCAAAAATTAATCGCGATTAATTTTTTTCAGATTTGCGATTAATTAGTTAATTTTTTTTAATCAATTCCCGGCCCTAAAATATATATATATATTATATATATATATATATATATATATATATATATATATATATATATATATATATATTTATATATTAAAGCTGGGCGATATCCATTTTTCACTATCGTCATATCGTCTTAATATAGTATCGTGATAGACGATATTATCGTCTGCCCACTAATTAAGGCAAAAACGGCTCAAAATTGAGCTTTAGTCGGATTTTTCTGGTAATTTCTCACACACACGCACACACACGGTGTGTATTACAGATACAATAATGCTCTTTCGCTATAGAACATTGCTAGGTTTGTGAATTTTAATGTAAAAAACCTTAGTACTTTGTCAAAGCCTCGCTCTTTTCTCACTCCTTCGCGCCCCCGCGCCACGCTACCTCGTTTTGCTTTATTGACAATTTTAAGATACACAACACAGGGTAAAAGTGTAAACTTGTGACGGTAAACGTGGTGGAGATTTATATTATCGACTATATTGCACAAATACACATTTAGAAAAAGACTTTCTCGAGACGCACGCAGCACCATGTCTGCGTGAGTCACAACCACACGAACAAAAGCACATTAGACATCCAAGCACACAAGCAAGCTAACCATAAAGTTTAGACCACAACAGGATTAAGCCCACTGACACATACAAACACGATTTGAACTGATATTGATAAGGCTCTCCGCTGTTTTAAGTTCACATTTAAAACGTAGCCAACACCATTATAAGTTCAAACGGCTGGTATGTAGGACAAAAACTGAAGGCCAAACACCTTATTAAGCTAAATACATGCACATCTACGGTAACAAGTGATTTATATCTCTTCTTTGTCACTAAAGTTGTACCAAATAGATGAGAGAAAGTAGCTGTATCCATAAGTAGCTATTACGCACGGACTCGTCTCGACGCCTGATGGGATCAGCATAAAGAAAGCACGATACTTCTCCGACAGTTTATAAAGTTAGTTTGCTCACCTCTGTCCAGTTCAAGTGAATCCTCTTCTGTCCATCGCGGACACGAAGAAAAGAAAACATCCAAACAGAAACGGTAGCCTACATCCAAAGTTGTTATCGCAGGTGCTTCATGACGACGCACAAGTCCTGATTCCAGCTCCACGAGGCTCACAAACACCGCTCCACACGTCATGCTCTGTCCGGGTCCTCCGTCCAGGTCCACGGTGTTAAAAAAGTCCTCTTCATCTCTTTATTAGACGCGCTGTCTGAGCCATGTCTGTTTTCATATGCACGTGTTGGTGGCGTGAGGATGCGTTCAGGGACGCTGCGTAACTTTTAAAATTATCAAAAGTTATTAAAAAAAAGCTACAATGAAAACAAAATAGTGGTTGAATATTTGTCAAATGATTGAGAATATGCATATAACAGAGCGAGATTGTTTGCTGCAGCATTGATTAAAAACTTTGCACGTTCTAGGAGGATACAGACGATTACAGACGATAGTGAAGTGCTATCGTCGAAATGTTTTACTTTCACGATAGACGATATAATCGTCTTATCGCCCATCCCTATTATATATACACTGTATATATATTAAATTGACTGAAAAGTTACACACTGGCCCTTAACTTTCAAAACAAAAAGTACAAAAGCTACTGGAGCACTAAAAAAATAAAGAAATACATTTAAAATTTTCAAAAACTATTGTTATTTAGAGGAATAAGAGAGTTATTTTTTGACACCACATTGTACCTCCTGAGCTCCAAATTTGCTGCTCTGTGAGATAAAAATGGACCTGTCAATAGCCCTTCTAAGTGATGTATTATTGGATAATATGACTCCACATTATTACTGGACTATTCTAAGCTCTAACAGGCCACATCTTGCCTTGTGCATGTTAACCCCAGGGCTCTGCGGTCACGCCTGCTGTGCTCCCACACCCTTGTCCTCATTTTGTTTTAAATGCTGTTAGCACACTCCCAAACTGCTGCAGCTTTACTGTCTGAATCCATCATATCACAAGTGTGCAGTAATAATTGTGAGGCTCTTACTACTACTTTAACAGTGTCCTGTGGTGTGTGTGGTCGGACTTCCTCATCACATCCGTCCCTGTGTCCCTGCTCCAGCACCTGCTTACACACTGATTTCAATGGAGGAGTTTTTCATAGAGACACAGTGACAAGATCATATCTGGAGGTGTGACTTACGCTGCTGGCTTATATCCATAATTGGTTCTATGTGTAGATGTCCTCATTAATGGCAATTAATTTAAGTATCTTCAGAAAATAATGCATCATGCTAAGATTGTAAAAGCATCGAAAATCAGTTGCCAATGGATATTAAAACTGGTATCGACACTAGATACACATTTTAGCAAGTATCAATACTTAAAGGAACTGTATGTATGATGTACAACTAGAGGTTTTAAATCGGTATTTCAATCACAGATGAACTTGTGTTTTCTATTTCAAGCGTGTTCCTGACTCAAAATCAGCTTCAGGCTCTAACAAACCAACCTGACAACCCTCATGTGAGGCTTATTCTGCTTTCCAATTGGATAATTGCTTGTAAAAAAAAGAATAAGTCAGATCAGCTGTACGTATATTTCGGAATAAGTAATATACGTAGAATAAGTTAATGTACCTTATAACAAGCTAAAAAGTAAATGTAAAAGTTGAAAAGTCACCAGTTTTTTATACTCATGTAAATTACAAATACAGAAACAAGTACAGAAGTTGAGTAAAAAGTCTCTGCCTTTGTATTTGTCCGTATATGGCCCTTGTAGCAAAATATTTCCACACACCAGTGGAATGTGTGTCTCCAGGCTCACGTGTCACTTCATATTTGTCCTTGTCTTTTGAATGAGGCTCCCCCTCTCAGCTTTAGACAAGATGTTTGGACTACGTACATTTCTCTCTAAACAAACTGTAGTGTAGACAGGCTGAGCGCTGACACTGACAGTCAGTGTGCAGGGTGACATTTTGGGGCTTAAGGGTTCTCCTGATGACTGACATGTGTCCTTGAGCTCCTCCTTTTAAAACTGAACACATCAACTCTTTGTGGTTTGTTGCAGTTTTAATCTGAACACACTCATACACCTGGCCGGCCCTCACACAACCCAGTGTCATTATACAGTATGTTGTTATTGCAATATTATGTAACTTTTACAAACATTATGAGAACTCTTTCTGGTTGTTCTGAGCTCTCAGTATATAAACATAATGACAAAGTTGGAGAAGTTACCATCAATGAGTATTCCTCTGCAGCCGAAGTTTTTGCAGAGGAAGATTTTGTGTGGATGGTCTTATCACCGACTGAAACAACAGAAGTTCACCTGCTCCACCTGGACCTGACTGTGATGTGTCTACAGAATCCACTTGCTTCATCTGCACCTGACTGTCATCTGTCTCACTCCGATTTTCATCTCCAACTACACCTGCTCTTCCAGCTAAGGCCCTGACGAAGCCAAGCACAACATCATGGAGATTGTCCCCGAGCGCCGTTCAGCGGCAACTGCTCCTGACAGACGCCTAGAGGCTCTGCAGGATGGGTCAAATGCAGAGAATGAATTTCCCTCTTGAGGGATCAATAAAGTATTATCTATCTATCTATCTATCTATCTATCTATCTATCTATCTATCTATCTATCTATCTATCTATCTATCTATCTATCTATCTATCTATCTATCTATCTATCTATCTATCTATCTATCTATCTATCTATCTATCTATCTATCTGTCTATCTATACTTATACTCCTATACTTATAAAAGAGTATTCTTGAATGCTGATTGTTACTATAAGACTCTTTTACTGTCTATAAAAGAAGACTTTGTCTGTGCTTTCTATCGATAACTTTTTGTTTCTGATATCATATACTAACTATACTATAATTTGAAAAATATAAATAGATAATCTTCAATCATGATAAAATTAAAATTTTTGATTCAATAATGGAAATAATGATACAGCTTACAAGAACAAATTTTGTGATTGGCAAAGATGTTTGTAAGAGGCCCAAATGAGGTCCAGTTTTATTGATAGGATAAAACTGGCTCTTGCCCACTATCTGGCCCTATGTCATTATGACATTCTAGCCTATTAGCACACACTGATTAACCCAGTTCTATACAAAATTATTCTCATGCACTGTAATATGTATATGGTAATGCCTTTTGAATTTGCAGATATGGGACTCTTTTCTGATGATTAATTTAGTGTACATTCATTTTACGCTTTTCTCCTTTATCAGTTTATCTTTGTTTACAGCCCCTTTAATAGTTATGTAATCCTGTTCTCTAGTGGACACAACGCCAGATAAAGATGAGAAAGAACTCAAGACAACTTAACTCATCAGATCGCACATTCTATTTAGAGACAACTTTTCTTCTAAACTGCTTCAGTCCTTTCTCTGACCTACTGATTGTCATCTTTGCATTTGTTTCTATAATAACACTCAAAACTAGCAGTAAGAAAATAAAAGATTCAGAGTGTTCTCTGTGAGCCTCTTGAGAGAGGAATAGCTGTTTGTGCTGTGTTCACTTGCTGTGTTCACCATGTTGGAGTAGATTCAAAGAAGTAGAAACAATGCAGAACAGCAGCAGGCTCAAGTGAGTGCATGTGCTGCTCAGAGCTGTGCATCGACGGTCCTACTTCAGGTCTTAAAATAAACATGTGTATTGTCAAGTGATTAAGGTAGGTTTGGATCAGGCAACAATCTGCTGTTTGAAGAGCATGTTAAGCATGTTCAAATAATAATAATAATAATAATAATAATAATAATAATAACAATTATTATTATTATTATTTTTATTATATAATGTTCCTGGACACTTCTAAAAAAAGGTATCCACCACAAATGTGGTACAATACTGAGATTGTATGAGCAAAATAAAGATTTTCATAGTGTTTTAAGATTTTACTTGACTGAGCCTGAGCTAATCAAAACAGAACATATTTTAATTGACTAATCATCATCGAAAGAGCTTGAAATCAGGTTTGCACCACATATTAAACCCATCTGATCTGCTGATAGTTAGTATGCAGTGTCCTGTGTACAACTATTAGAGCTCAAAGGCAGTGTGCTTGAGCTGTGCTACTATTGCCATCAGCATTAGTAGCTCAACTCAACTCTTGCTTACTACTGAATGTTTTTATAAACACTTATTGGTGAGTTTTACAATTTTTTTTTTCCTTTAAACAGACTTGCACATTGTTTTTCATACTTTCACATGTTTTAGTCACATGATGATGTGGTGGATGTGTCATGCCAGCTGTTTTCCATAGATTTTGGCCTCATTATTTTCAGGACTGTATGTATATAACAACTTGTCGTAAAATCAAAAATCTTATGAAGAGTTTTTAAGAAATCTTGAAAAAATAGCCACTTTTCAAAACACTTACACATACAAATAAATCTATAAAACATAAAGCCATCTAACTCTGTAAGAAGAAGGACAGTGTTTCTTCTAAATGCTGAACTTGTTGCCTCTAAACACAATTAAGCGTTTCATTCATCTAATGTTTGCAAAGCATCGGAGCATTGAAAGCACCAATTGAGAACACTAATTAGCAAAGTGAACAATTAAAACAAAGGGCAAACAGCTGCCAAGTAATACTGATTTTGAACACACTTAGAAAAAAATAAAGTATGGTATGATGATAGACCACAGAGAAGAAGACATCTTCTGTCAAAAAATACTTTTTTAACATCAGTTTTTTAGTTTGCCAAAGTTGTATATGGATTAATTGCAGGTTTAATCCTGTGTAATGGCATGCAGCTGAGGCTTTGATGCTAAAAAGAAGTGCATTTACCCTCTATCTCCAGTCACTGTGCCTTACATGATTGTTTTAAAAAGTAAAGCTTCATGTCGCAAAGATATCCAAATCTGCTATAATCTGCTACTTAGAGACAAATCATTTGTCAATTGATATAACAAAAAAAAAAAAAAAATATATATATATATATATATATATATATATACTGTATATAGTTTATTTAGCCATTTTAGAGAAACTATTGGTAATTATGATTATTTACTGTTTGATACTATTTCAGTCACCCTCATAGGTTTCCGAGTTTCTAATTTCCAGTTGTGAAGTTAAAAAATTTGTTTTTGTTCCTGGCCCTTTTTGAGGTGTGTTTGCACATAAAAGTGGCCAATAACTAGAGAGGCCTTTGTGGGGACTATCTAAGTTCCTAGTACGTTCCTCTCAGCTCCAGAATTATTCTGAACTGAAGTTGTACTTCCATGTGACGAACAGTGACATCAGTGGACTTACTATTTTTTTGGTTTGTTTGTTTTAAAAATATTTGGCTTTAGAGTTTGCCAATGGCAGCAATGACAGCTTGTCTAACCCCCGAAATACATCGTACAGTTATTCAGTATTCAGCAAGCTGGCATCAACTACCACAAGTAAAAAGTAACGGTACAATCAATTCTAGTAGGACTACATTAAAACTAATAAACAAGCAAACATACATACATACATACATACATACATACATACATACATACAAACAAACAAACAAACAAACAAACAAACAAACAAACAAACAAACAAACAAAGCATGTATCATAGCTGACATAACAGAATATTCTGGACAGTGCACGTGGGCAAATGTTCTTTGGGTTGAAGGGCCACTATGATAGAAAGGGGCAGGGTGTTCCTGGTGCCTGCTTCTTGGTACTTTGTGCAAAAAACACCCAATGACCTAATGACTGAAGTGTCTCATTGCCTCATTTAATATCTGATTGTCTCATTTAAGATCTATTTTTCAAAGGAATAGGATTATATCTGGATTAAAAATGGTTGACCTGGCTGCTTCCTGTCCATCACACTTATAATTGCATTTGAAAAACTATTACATTAGAATAACCTTTCCTCTTTCCTCTGTCACATTGTTAACCTGCTTCACCTTATTCACCATTTCCTCTGTGCTACTTCCTGTCCTTGATGTGTCTTTAAACCACTTCATCTTTTGGCCCATCGCCTTACCTCCTTATTATGCTGCTCACCCCCCCTCCATGAGCTGAAACCAAGCTTGTAAAAGGAGAGAGAGAGGGAGAAAAATCCATCTGGTTACCATGGAAACTGCCTCCACCAGCATGCAGGACCTGCACTCTTCCACAGAGATGCCATGCTCTTGCTCTGCTCTGCACTGGTCTTTTATAGATTAAAGCGTACCAGCAATGTGAATGGTGTGTTCCACAAACCTTTGAGGGCACAATAGGCAGCTCTGTGATGAATTATTACAGGAAGTATCAAAGGTAGACTTAGGACTTATTTGGTCCAAGATGGCAAGGTGCTGCTTTGTTCAGGCTCAGGTCACATGGCTCATGGGTATTACAGAAGATAATAAAGACTTTTGCACTAGAGGAGCAAAGCCCAATGTGTCTCTCCGTGAGTTTGGGAAAGCGCAGGGATTGGTAATGCTGTTTTCACAACTTGTTTAATACTTGTTTCTTGGAGAAATGTTAATTTTGGAAATGTAGTAAGTGTTTGATTGGTGGTTAGCATAATAGAATTAATAAGACCGCTGTATAATGTATAATATGTGAAGGATAAGCATTGCAACTTTGCTGGACATCCGATCTGCTTATGAAAACAGCATTACACTTTATGATACCAGGAAATTAACAAAAGTTTCTTTTCAATACATATGTGTGTTTGGAACATACTTTTCATTTCCTCCATTACAATACATTTACTTTTTAAGTTTTTAATGAAGCCCAATGTCCAAACTTTAGAAAGCAAGACCCTTACTGGAGACCATGTTTTCAATTGAATTTTATTTGTCATTTTAGTCTTGTTATTTCTTCATTGCTTCTGTTTAAGGAGATAAACCGACACACCCCGTTTGTTTGGGATATGTAATTCAGTGTGTGTTTATGCTATTTGTTTGTTCAGTGTGCAGTCTTGAGCTCTGATACATTTTGCTTGGAATATGTAAAACTGAGTTGTTGCTGTTTGTGTCAAATATGACGTATGCAATTTGTATCTGCAGTCTGCTTATTGATGCAAATCATTAAGCCAAGGAAATTCAAACTGGCAATAAAAGTGGGTCATTTTTCAGTCTCTTTTTTCAGTATTTTCCTGAACCTTTTTCATCAGTTCAAAGAGGAACTATGTTGCCCAGCCCTACTTGTAAGAAATAGTTTGAAATGTTGAGTTAGGTTGAAGTGCTTAGTTAGTTAGTTATTATTGTAAGGTTCCAACATGTTGCTCGAGGACTGTTATAGCAGTTCACTGACCTATGATGGTGTCTCAAAAAATAAAAATAATTACCAATCCACTTTGCGCAAACATGACAGAACATGTCAAGGCAACTCAATCGCTTTTCTTTCATTCTGATGCCACACTCGCATTAGCTTTTTGCTTGTGGGAAATTGCTACCGAACTCAGCATGTCTGTGGTGTCTCTACCCTTTCATTATTGGTTATCTTTGACCGATTGACCAGCTTGCAAACTCCAAAAGTTAGACAAGGAACGTTTTGCTTGTGTTTAAGAAAAAGCTTTGTTTTTTGTGTGAGAGAAAATAGTAAACAAACTCTTTACAGGACCAATTTATTACTGTAAGTATACACAAACCAAAACACAGCTAACAGAGTAAAGCTAAAACATTAAAACCATGTCTATAAAAATAGACATGGTTTTAATGTTTTAGGCTATTTTTTTTGTCTAAAAAAATAGCCTATTGATAATTAAGTGTCTGTCTTAACCTCAGACAAATGAATCAAATTAGCAGCATTAAAAAAAAAAAAAAAAAAATCATGGCACTCATCTAAGACTGTAATTTAATATATCACCATTTTGAGCATTTTAACTTAAGCACCGCACCTTTAAGTAAACCAGTTAAGGGTTTATATTTAAACAACTTGCCATTTCCCTCAGACATTAGTCCCTAAAAACAAGCATAAAGGCATAACGTTTTTTGTGCCTTTTTTCGTCCTGTACGTCACATTTTAAATTGCAGTGGAAAGAATGACTCATTTGAGCTGAATGGCAAAGTGGCATTACTCTGTGGATCTGATTTGTTGTAACATTTCTTCCTGTTTGTTAGTTTAGGTGTTATAGCTTTAACGAGAAGATTGTGTTTAAAAAAAACTAAAGGCACTGTATTTGATTTTTACTGTATAAAATACGGGATTTTTTCTCAGATTCTTTTGAGACTTACAAAAGTGCAATACCTAATTTTTGCGTCTTTGAAAATGTAAACAATTAAAAACCATTCACCACAAATAAATTACAAAAAGGACAATATATGAGGTGACTATGATGCAAGTGCTGACTTTGTCCACAGCCTGATACAACTAAATCAAGCTAACAAAGCTTTGTTTAAGTCTGCTCTATTCACTTTATGTAAGAAATGAATGTTTTTCTACGCTCCTTTTGCCTCAAAGTGCCTGATTTTCATAAAAAACAAGGGAGTCATGTATGACTCTTTTGGTCTACAACATATTTACGGTACTTTTTGTTCAAAACTGCAGAGCTGAAAAGCTCCTCCTTTAAATTGTAAAATGTAATATTGTAGAAACTGTAAATACAGACAAGTGAGCAGATTAGAAAAGAGTTAGAAAAGTGGATTTTACATAAAATATACTGTATGCATTCCTTTAGGAGCAACAAACACCAAAAACTTTGATTAAACAAATTAAATTAGTCAAGTATACATTATGTCACCAAGCCTTAGTGTGTATGCGTTGCATGTTCACTAGTCCCACCATCCTATGGAACCAACACAAACTCTAGACCTAAACTATTTGGATATATAATATAGTGTGTGTATGTTTATCTCACTGAACCAGCCTTCCACTTCCTCACTGCTCTGCTCATCTGTCATGATCATGCTCGGCCCCAAGTGCATTATGGGGCTGTGCTTTGCCAAGGGTGAGTGCCTAGGACCTCAGGGTCACACACAGAGCCTTATAAACAAGAAAGTGTCAGGAGAGTTGTGTAATGGTCTGCTTTACACTGGGCTGAGCAGATGACCACAGAGGATATGAAATGTGTGGATTATTCGCCTGGTTTTGCTCTCATGGGTCACGCTCCAGCATGTTCCAGGGTCATACGTTTTAACATAGTGGTAGTCAATAGCTCAAGTGCTTCTGCTTTCTATAACAGTGAATGTAGATCTGGCTGTCTTTTTCACCGTTTGGCCTTTTTAATGACATTCTTCATTGTGCTTCTTGGTTTGACATGAATAGGTAGACATATGTAGATCTGTATTTGACACAATATATTTCCTTAAGTCTGCATTTGCATTGGTAGCTGTTGAGCTGCGATTGATAAAGCTGTTGTTCTTTATAAATTAATGCACTGTCTACTTATGTTTCCCTCATGAAGGTCCGTTAGTGGACTTGATGGGTTTCAGCTTCTTGTTTATAGGTGATCTTGTCCAGTTATGTTTAGTGTTGAATGTTAATTATTAAGGAAAAATTGCTAGTTTTTCTACACCATTAATGTCTGTATTGTATATGTTCTTTTTCAGGTCGGTACATTCCTGGAACAGCGGTGGGGAAGCCCTTTACAAAGGTGAAGAGTACATGATCTAGGAGCTCCCCACCAACAGGGGGCAGCAGCAGACATGCATCACTCCACCTCTGACACCAACATGGCCAAGCAGGTCAGTTAATGGTCACACTATACAAAAAGTGTATGGACATCAGGACAGCCAACCCTTATTTGAGCCAGTGCCGAATTAGAGTCAAAGTTCAATATGCACATGCCCAGATACTTCTTTGACAGTCTGAGTCAGACTGTGATTGCGCTAGACTGAAGTGCATTGTGTGACCTGTAGTTCAAAATGTTACATGCCTTTATATGTGAGCCACTATCAATAATGATGATGTCTGCAAAAGAGTTTGTGAGAAAGGGGAGTAAGAAAGCGTTACATGCATACTTCCTTTTTTCACTTGTGTTCAACAGGTTTAATGATCTGCAAACATCTGATAATGCACAAGTTGAACATTAACTTTTTGAACTGTTCTGATTTTAGCCCTTTAAGGGACAATGGGATGTGTTTGTCACCACTTTAAACTATGCAACCTCTTTTATTTCCTCAGGAGCAGAACTCCAAACATGTGGACGAACATAAAGAAACAGATAATATGTCAGAGAAGACGTCCCCCAACAAGAACCTCAAGTCTCCACAGAAAGGTTCTAAACGTATCAAAATGGCCCCCTTCAAAGTGACCCTGCCAGACTCTACAGACTTTGAAGCAGAAATAGAGGTATGCAGAACAACACTCAGGGTTTGATCTGCTTTGGCCTCACACGTGAAAGTAATGAGTTAGTGATTCTCTTTGCCCACTGTGGGCAGTGAGTGAAAATGCTAAGAGCTGACCAATGAGAGATATATGCTGTGAACTCACCAAGGTACAGGTGTCACATGAGTCATGAGGTCATAGTAAAACTACATCAGTCAATATATATTGTGTTTGTAAGTAAAGTGTATATTTTACCAGTAATAGTGCCAAACAAACATTGTGTACACATTAAAATCTTACATTTCTCTAAGGCATATCTTTTCTTAAAAGCAGTGCACACAAGGCATCTGCGCATGTTTTGCACACATCTACACGTTTGTGCTCACCCCCAAGTCACACAAAATATGAAATTAAGTGTTCATATAGGCTTATGTGTCTCCAACAGTGTGGATGACTGTTCTACCAAACTGCATATTGTCAGGGGTATGGAGACCCAAGACTTGGATTTGTTGCCTAATCCACAAACCAGTGCGAGAGCGTCTGTTCTGCAGTCCGCCTCTGCTCTTTTTCAGCTACACTCTACTGGCACATTTCACAGAACTAACTGGAGGCTGTAGTAGCAGAATGTCATCACCTTAACAAACTTTAATATGGCTCAGCATTGCAACTGTGCTGAATTCTGCAACTCAAAAACTCAGTTTTCACTTAATATACAATACTTTTGGAGTACTTTTGTTGTTCTCAGAACACAATAAGTTATTCAAACTGAGTTTGTCCAGGCTCAGTGGACTTCTGCACAGCCTCCACTTAACAGCTGCATCAAACTGGTATTGACTATCCTCAACCTGACAGAGCAGAGAGGTGGAAACGCTCAGGAGATGTCAGCCCTTTGGTCTGACAGTAAGTAACACACAGTGAAAATCCAATACAAAGCCATTATAGGGAAATCTGAGAAGATGATGCTGTATTACAGATGTACTGTATATATTTTTTCTTAAGACTCTTTGTCTCATATGGATCATATAGAACAAACTCTTGCAAGAAAAAAACAGCAACAGTGTGGAAGGCTTCACGGGTCTAATGTCAGTGCAGTAACAGCTTTATCCATCCTCAGGAGACACTAACTTGTGCCACACAAACACACATTTACACACCTACACAATATGCAACAAAAGTAATTAATGAATTAAATGTATTGTTGTCACATACACCATAATTAGTTAGCCTTATATGCTGAACCACTAGATTTGTTGTTGCTAAATACTAAACTCAGCATTAATTCGAAAATCATTCTGACACAATTATATATTTTTTATGTATGTATGTATGTATGTATGTATGTATGTATGTATGTATGTATGTATGTATGTTTGTATATATGTTTGTTTGTTTGTATTTATTTATTTATTTATTTAATTAATTAATTATCGCCAGTGACCAAGCAAGCAGTTTATTACATTGTTTAACTGATTTAAGTTTACTTTCAAATATTGATTTTTTGGCATCTTTATAAACACTTTGCTCTGTCCCAGCAACATAAATGGTCAATACTGTTTATTCTTTGACTTTCGATCCCAAGCTCTATACAATCCAGTATATACAGCTTTTTCTCTGCACTGCTTTCTACAGGTAAAGTCAATTATTAGAGCAGGGCTGGTGCAAACAACAACAGCATTACAAGGCCGTAATCATCTTCTTTTCTTTGAGGCTTTAGGACAACACTGAGCAGCATTCTTTAGAGTGTGTTAGAGTGTGTTAGTCTTCGAGTGCACCAACAACTCTCTTCAAGAAAACGCAACACAAAAATGCCTGTGCGGTTTTTCTATACAACAAAAGTCTGCCCTGATATCAAACAGACAAAAGTCAGAGCAGCTCAAGACATGTGTAGAACTTACATCACATTATTTCAGCTTTCATTTCTAAACCTTATGAATATGAAGTTTTCATTTTGTCCTTATGCCTAGATGTGAATGTGGGCAAGTCCATGTTACATAAACTCAAAGTTAATGGGTTTAAAGGTCAATGATTGGATAGTTCGTAATTTGGAAAAAGTGTCTGACATGTCCCAAGTTTCAAGTGTACCTTAACAAAATTGTGCAAATTGTTATGACCCTGTTCTCTCATCATTAGTTTACTCAAAGTTGTATTTGAATTAATTGATTGAATCATGTGTTGCTTGAGTGCTCAAAAAATTTCTGTTTTCACCTTCCGCCTTCCTAAGCCACTAGTTTGTATTTATTTTTCAAGATTTGAAGTGAAACATGTAGGACTCAAATTGTTAATATAGCTACTTTGAAATCTGCTGTTGATTGAAATCAGATTTTACAAGGCCAACAATAATTAATACTTAATAATAGTAGCTAAAATTAATAAAGTTTTTACCAATGTGTCACCAATAGAAATCAGCAGATTGAAAATGCGTGAAACGACCTTTAAAATATATCATGGCAAGGTATGATTACTAATAGGAACCAGCTCCTTTCCACTCTCTGGATTTATGACATACTATTTTACGATCACACATTAAAATATAATAATAGAGACACTTTCTTGGGTTTTTGTGGGCAAATAATTTCACTTTTGTTCCATGAGTACAGATTTATTCTGGCCTTATATGTGAAAGGTTGATATACTGTATAAAGAATGACTTACTTGCTTATTTACTTGCTTGCTTACTTACATGCTTACTTACAGAGATATTAACCTAACCTGACCTGCAACTTGATTTTAACAGTTCTATTTGCTACACCAGATCCAGAATAATAAATTGTGTCCTTGTGAGTCAAAGATAACATTTTATCCAAATGCTAAGCCTTGAGATGAGAAATAAGCTATTAAAACACGTCAGGGACAATAGTGCTTCTGTTTCCATGGTAACCACTTGCTTCATCTCTGCTGTCAGCTCAGAGTCAAGCACCATATGTGTCTCTTGTTAAGCCATCGATGTTAGAGTTGGTTCTCCATTTACTTTGTCACTAACTAATACATGTTTGTTGTTTGTCACGCAAAGAAACAAGGCCACACACTGTATTTACTTTTCCAATGTCTATGATTGGCATAACTTTTGCAAAGACTTTTTTGTAAATAAGGAAACATTGTCTTTTCCAGCAAAAGTAATTGTAAATACATCACTTTGTGACAAAAAATATTGCTGTTGAAAAAAAAAAGAAAAGAAAAGTTTTTCTCATTTATTGGCAAAAGCAATGCTGTACTTGGTTCATTGCAGTTTCACTTTGCGGTTTGTAAAAAAAAAGTGCAGCAAAATGTATTTTTATTTACTACTACTGCTACTACTACAACAAATAAAAATAGTAAAAATAATAATTTGCTGAAATACTGGAAAGTTGAGCGACCCATGTAATTTTAATCAAACATGACTTATATATAAAAAAATACATATTTGTCATTTCACTGCATTATTTTGTAAGTTATAACAGAAATATTACCATTTGAAATACAACTCTATCCTTTCTTAACTTTGTTGAACATAATAACTCTCTAAGCTAAAGAATGGGCACTGTGGAATACAAATAAAACAACAAAACAAAGCTTTGTAGTTAGATTTGATTTTTTTTTGCCTGTACGTAAATCTGGTGTAGACTCTATATCGAAACCACAAACAAAATATAGGACTACCTTTTCTATAGTACCAAACCCAAAGATGTAAAAAAAAAAAAATGCAGGAGGAACTTACATAACAATTTGGGACCCATTGGTCTAACACAGTGATTCCGCACAATCAGTAGAATATACTATATTTAAGATGAGCTCTGGGATACCTTGTACAGAAACAATTCAGTCACTGAGGTCAAAAAGGTAAAGAAGTCCTTGTCTAAGCAACTGCAGCATCACATACAGACGTCGACAATGTCTCCCTTTTTAATTCTAGATGCAAACACTTGAGACTGGACTGTTAGATGGTCTGGAACTGAGAAAGCACTGCAGTTCTAAACAGGTGCCTAATGGACTGTAATGTAGGGGAGAATGCACATTACTGCAGCAATTGAAACAAGGATGATTGCACTCATGATTGCAGGTCTCTTTAATGCTGTATTTCTGCTTTTTGGCAGAAACACTCCAAAGGCCAAGCACTGGTGGATCTGGTCTGTGAGCACCTGAACCTCCTGGAGAAAGACTACTTCGGTTTGATCTTTGCTGATGGAGACACACAGAAGGTGAGTGGGTTATGTGTGGGGTTCTTCAGAGTATTTTTATCAACCACTTACTGAGTGTTACATGTGTGCACCTTAAAAACAAAGACATATTTTGTAGCATTCAACCCAAAGAGTTTTTTAACCAATGTTTTGACTGCTGTGTAACTGTGTTAGTTATTTAGCGTTCAGAGAAAAAATAAAATCAGCTCTGCTTGTGTGTAAGTCTCTCCATGGCCTAACTCCAAACTATATCTCTGACATGTTAGTACCTTATGAATCATCTCAGCCTCCTGCTGGTGCCTAGAGTCAGGACAAAACATGGACCAGCCTCCTAGTGATGCCAAAGTCAGGACTACACATGAGCCGGCTTCATGCTGATGCCAGAGTCAGGTCTAAACATGAACTGGCCTTTTGCTGGTGCTTTGTGTACAAATTGGTATACAAATGTACTTGGTTTTCCCATTTTTGTTTTAAGTCGTAAAGTCACATTTTTTTTTTTTTATGACAGCAACACAACACAATTGCACATTTACACAAACACTCGTGTGACTGGACTGACTAATGTCCCGGTGGTAACACATTCTGACATACAGAAGATTCTTCTGGTTAAGACTACTGCTTTGAACAGTGTGACAGAGGATCACAAGCATTATCACTGAGGAGCTGAGGCCTGCTGCCTGGGGTTATCAACAAACAGCCCAGGGATTTCAAATGTCAAATTAGATGCCCTTTCTCTGTCTCTGCTGACTGAATTTTTGTTTGATTTGTGCTCTGAGGGAGGACATTCAGCGAGTTTTATGGCTTCATAAAGTGGCCCATTTCAAAACTAAAGAAAGCTTTTCTAATGCAGGGCCTGCTTCATTTTTCAATTAATGACATGATAATGTGCTTTTGAGATAGACTTTTTTCTCCTCTGTTCTCATTTGTTCTCATCAATATGTTCACATTTTCCTGTCTACATCTTTTACTCTCCAAAACCAAGAAGTGAGCTGTTAGCATGCTATACTATGTAAATTTATGTCATCACTCTATTTGGAACATCTTTCAATATATTTTTTTTTTTACTGTAGCTTTTTTTTAAGCAGTCAGATGAACTTTTATAATATTTGTGATTTCATAAACTTTTGAGAAAATAAATTGACCCCTCCAGTCATTAGGTTTGCGGTTTAGGACTCCAAGTTACCAGTGGTTCAGAGTCAGACCTATCACAACCCAGTGGTGGACAGACCACAGCTGCATTGTGATTTATGTGGAATATAAAAGCAAACATGGCGGGATTAATAAAAATGAGCTTGGTCAGGATAGCTGGAGGTTTTGTCCTAATATGCATGTTTTGGCAAGTTTTTTCAAAGTTGGACTATTTCACAGTGTTTTTTCTTTGAAAGAGAAACGACAATGATTGTTTACCTCCTACTCATCATCAAAATTCATTATTTTAAATGATCTAAGTCCGTTTTAGCGCTTGCTCCACATTCCTTACTGAATAACAGTTTTGAGAGCTAAAGCAAACAACAACATTTCTGAAAAGTGCCAGTTAGCATTTTGTGGTGAATTAAAAATAAATACATCAATACATAAATAGATTACATAGACATTTTGCACCTAGAATCCAGAATTATTTACTTACACCCTTCTCAGTAGTACGTAAACTAATCCTTTTCCCCAGACAAAGCTCTGCAGTCCTTTGCTAATTGAGTACACTTTGGTCTGGTCTATAAGCTATAAGCTAGTTTCCAGAGGCCGATAACCACGCTCACCTCATTAGAGCATTTAGCAGGCTGATTAAATATGGCTGTAGTGTGTGTATGAGTGCATTAGCGTCGGTGGAACAGTGTGCGGACATGCCACAGGAGCACAGGCAGCTTGAGCACAGGGCTTTGATGATCGTCTGATGTGACTGCTCAAACACCACCACCACCTGTCACACAATCAACACATGTGGCTTTTAGATCACATTGCTTAATGAACAGCAGGCAGTGAAATGATTTAATGATTAAAATCGTCATACCCAAATTTTACTGCCTTAAAATGTAAACAAACAGAAATATTTAAACTTCATCTTTTTCCAGCAGACCTCATGTTGTGCTCACATACTTAATGTATTTTGAGCCTCAAAATTATTAACTACAATGGGCTTAAAAAAAACTTGCACAACTTTGACAGTTTGAGAGTTAAAGACAAGTTCATTATCATAATAAAAACAACACACTTTAATGAACAAATGGATTATTATGAATGAAAGACGATAAAGTGTTTTCTAAAGGTACGCTAGCAAATACCAGGGGGAAACTGGAGTGATTTTATGTTTCTTAAAACTAGATTAATTTGGATAGCCTTGCAATTAAAAATGTTATGTTGTAAATATTATTAATATAGTATTAGCCTATTGACCCTATTTTGTCCCGCCTACTTTTCTAGGACGTGCATTTAGCCTGTAGATTTCAGTCAATAGGTGTATTTTAATTGTCATTATATTTAATTGAAATGCCCCACAAGACAGACAAACAAACACGTTAGCTACCTTAACAGAGCTAAACAGGAAGTGCACTTCCAAGCCAAGTGGGCGGGACAAAATAGCATAAATAAAATTAATAATATCTCTTTTTGTTATAATAAAGATGAAATCCATGTTAAATAAAACTTGTATGTTAATGTATCTTTTCAAGTGAAAATTTATATTAGAATCTCCTGACTACTTGTTCAACAAACCCCCACTAAATTGGTTTTGTTGTTGTAGTTAGCATTGTGGCTAGCTGTTATTAGCATACTGGCATGTCTTGTTGCTAACAGCTGTGAAAAATGCTTAAATCGCATTGTGGAGAACAATTTGAAGGCTCAGAATGTAAGGTAAATAAGCAAACATGTAGACTAAAGTAAGAAGATTAATATTAATATTTCTGTTTGTTTGATTTTTTCTACCAACAGGTGCAATTAAAGTTGTATGAGGAACTGATTTAAAAGGAATCCAATTACTGTACACTACACAGAGCCAAAACATTAACAGTTACTGAATAATGTATTTTTCTTTACAATCTCTTTTTGCCATACATACAATGTCACGCGATCTTACAAAATTATTCATACAATTGACCACAAATAGCATAAATAAACTAATTTAAGTAAAAAGAAAGTGACTCATCTTCAAAAAGTTGAAATGTTTGTAGGTGTAAAAGAAATTGCCGACAATGTATTTCTGAATATCAGTTACAAAAGTAGCATCAACAATGCGACAGTGTGCAGAAACAGATGTCAAAGTAAAATGTGGCGCGTGTGTGTGTTGAACACTCAGCAGGTGGGAGCTTTTCTCTTACTCAAACATATGGAGGAGCTTCATTAGGAACGCTGATGCCTATTAGAGCCCAATGAGACGCCCGGGTGTGCATTATCGTGCTTCTCACTGCCCTATGTGATTTGTGCCTTCTGTTTTGCAGAACTGGCTGGACCCCTCCAAGGAGATCAAGAAGCAGATGCGCAGTGAGTGTCTCTTCCAAAAAGCTGCTTTGATAAATGTTTTCATTATCATTAGTCAGGTTTCAGTTGTTGGCACACATTTTGTCAGCCACTCTTCCATCATGATTCATAATTACAGTTTTATTGCTAATTGCTTGTGCTATGACAGTCTAAGATCTGCAGAGAGGTGTGATTTTTATGATGACTATTTAATTTATTTTTATTTTATTTATTTTTTTACAGATTCTCCTTGGGTCTTTGTTTTTGCTGTCAAGTTTTACCCTCCGGATCCCTCACAGCTCATGGAAGACATCACAAGGTCTCTTTACATCCTCAAGCATATTGTGACACTATAGTCAGTTTAGATTAGTGATGTCTTTGCCCTAATCTAAATGGTATCTTTGCTCAATAGAAAAAACACCATCTTAATAAATTGTTTGTGAACTTCTTTGTTTGTTTTGAGTAAGATCTTATGTTCTGCAAAATGGAATCTTGTATAGTCAATACAGTATGTGTTGTAGTTTTATAGTGGTCAAGTTTCACTTGGGTAAAATCTTTAAAATTATTTTTGTCTAATCTGTCACATGCACTTTAGGTCTTGTTTGATAATAACATTGCATACTGTACACTGTATTTTAGATGATTGCTTGATTGTTGTTACAGTTTCAATGCAGAAGGGTTCTACTCTTTAGCCTTTTGCCTGTCAAACATCTGAAATGTATGTTATCCCGGATTAGCAGAACAACGTCTGTACCTGTTGTGGATTAGCAGAGATCTGTTATGATGACTGTATCACGTTGTGCCTGTCTGAGTTCTCTTTTTCTCCCTCTCCCTCTCTCTCCCCCCTCACTCACTCTCTCTCTCTCTCTCTCTCTCTCTCTCTCTCTCTCTCTCTCTCTCTCTCTTTCTCTCTGTGACAGGTACTACCTGTGTCTGCAGCTGAGAGATGACATGCTGTCAGGCCGTTTGCCCTGCTCATTCGTCACTCATGCCCTGCTGGGCTCCTACACAGTTCAGGCAGAGCTGGGAGACTACGACCACGATGAGCATGGCCCAGACTATGTCAGCGACTTCCGTTTTGCCCCCAACCAGACACGCGAGCTGGAGGAGAGGGTCATGGAGCTGCATCGCAACTACAAGTACATTTAAATTCAACATGTAATTATTTCTTGCTCTCAGAAAAAAAGAGAGCTAAAAATAATAGGGTTTCTCTAGAAAATAATAGGGTTTCTCTATAAATTATCGTTGGTGCCTTAGTCGACCAAAATTGTGTTGTTATTTCTCAGCGATTAAATTGCTTTTAATCGTAAGCTGTAATGCAGTATAGTTTAGGTCCAATACATGGGCAGATCACACAAATATTTAGATAACTTTTGCTACACAACCCTTTGGCCAACTAAAAAGTAGAAAATGTCTTTAGTCGACCAATGTTTTTTTTTTCTCCTTTCCACCTTATATCATTAAAAAGTGTTTGTGGGAACGTTATTGTTTGAAAGGTCTGTACAGAATATGTGTGCTGAATTCACAAACAATGTGATCTTGATCAAGTTTGACCTTGTGCTCTAACTAATTTCAAGCTTTTATACACGGCAGAGACTAATTTACTCACAACAATGCATCAGTGTCATTAGGGAGTTGAGTGGTGCATGCTGGGATAGCTTGAGCACAACTGCAGGAGCTCTTTTATTGGTCATTTCATATTTTCCTCACAAATATATTCAGCCAATGCGAGAATTACACAAATGACTGAATTAGCACACAATCTTTGATCATACACACTTGTCATAATGATAAACACCTTTTGCTGCAGTGACAGATGTGTCAGCAGTGTCGCTCACATGCACACATTACAGAGCTCTCTTATTTAACTAACAGCTTTCGCAGCACTCCTGATTTGGATTAGATCATTGGCAGGAATCCAAAACGTGTTGCTTCTGGAGACGGAAGGAAGGAAACTAAAATTCAATGTACTATAGATTCAACACAAGCAGTTCTGGCCCCGAGGGTGCTTTATCATTTGAAAGTGCCTGTCAATTTAGCTGATACACTTGATTGATATCACGTTCACAGGGGGATGACTCCGGCGGAGGCAGAGATGAACTTCCTAGAGAACGCAAAGAAGCTGTCTATGTACGGTGTAGACCTCCATCACGCCAAGGTTCGGTCTCTCTAAAGCAATTATATTAGGTTAACTGCATTATGTGTTCTCATTATGTCTGACAATATTGGCTGTGCAGGACTCAGAAGGGATTGAAATAATGCTGGGGGTATGTGCCAATGGGCTGCTGATTTACCGCGACAGACTGAGGATCAATCGCTTTGCCTGGCCCAAGATCCTCAAGATCTCCTACAAGAGGAGCAACTTCTACATCAAGATCCGACCCGGGGAGGTAGGAACAAGGGCCTCATTCATGAAAATCTTCGTAAAATCTGTGCGTAACTTTCACTTTAAGAAGCTGCTGCGAAAACTCTACGTGTGATTCACGACGGGTTCGTAACGAGCCAAATTTCTTCCTAACAGCCTTTACGCCAAATTCAACAAACCATAGCTACGAACGATTATTTACATAAAAATGAATAATTCATACTTCCTTATATGGCAAAATGGGCCGGACACAGTGCGTCATTCACAAGATTTCTGCTGGAGCTGGAGCTGGGAGAAGGAAGCGCTGCTGCGGAGGAGGAAGAAAGGAAGCAGCGCTTTCGCTGATTAAAAACGTCAGCGTCTTTTAAAAATGTCCAAACTCACATGAACACACTCAGAGGAAACAGATTCACATCACAAATGTATTGAAATAACGCTGGGCTTTTGCCGTTTATATCGCGTTTCACGTCGCGGTAGAACGCGCGTGTGGGGGTGCGGGGGAGGGGGGCAGCGGCTGTAGCGGGGTGCAGAGTCAGAGCACCGTGCGCTCTGGTCCTGGAGGGACACAGGGTCCTGAGTCCTGTGGGGGTTAGATCACAGAGGCTCTGAGGCTGGGACAGGCTGCTGCAGGTTTATTAAAGGAGTCATTTTAAGCATGAGTGATGACTTTTTTGTTTCTAAAATTATTTTACATATAATAATTTGCAAAAATACATAACCTACAGTCATGTAGGAATTAAAATTTTTGACTGAATTCTTTAAGAAATAAAAATCTGAAACAGCAGATTTTTTGTTCTTACGAGTGCTCCTCAGTGTTCGTAGGATTTGTTCGTACAGACGAACATTTTCCGTTAAGAACAAATTTTGTGAATGCCAAAAATGTTCGTAAACAGCCCTTAAGAACAAATTTGTTCGTAAGAACGTGTCGTGAATGAGGCCCAAGGTTTTTAGCAGTTATTTGGGAGAAGGTAATTCATACAAGTAGTATGTTTATTGTTACAAAAAATAAATAAATAAAAGAATAAGAATAACTAAATACAATTGCACATATACACATTTATGTTGCTTACAGTACACAAAGAGAAACAAAATGTAGACCACTTAAATGATAATTACCTAATTCATTAATTAAATAAACCAACAGGTCCCTTGATATTGTGTTCAAAACTGCTAAACTAATACGCTCTGCCTCTTTATAATAAGATAGAGACTTCATTGTATAATTAACTGTAATAAGCAACACATTAAAACATTCTCATTTCTATTGTTAAAACAAATAGAATTGTTTTAACCGAGTTTTGGTTTTTGAAAACTATGCACACAGACACACATTGTGCATTTGTAGACAAGTAACCTGTAATGTAAATAGCTTGTTATGTGAACACATTTTCTATTTTCTGCGTTTCTATGATAAGCCTTGTTGCTTCAGTTTATTTCTATGGTCAATTTCCCAAACCTAAACTTAATACGTGTAACTTCACACCTAAACCTAGCCATTCACCTCCCAAAAGTTTTTCTGCATGGCCTCAACCAAAGCACGTACTGTGTCTATAAGACACCAACAAAATATTGAGTCTATTCATCATATTCTATAGCATGTAACTGAACGCTGTAGACTTGCCAGACAAGGAAAATGCGCTGACCTGACACTTTTTATATGGTATATATTGTATTATACATGAATTCTATGATTGGGACAAGAAAGATGCCTGAATTCTATTTCCTGTTGCTTTGTAACGTTTAAACCTATCAGCAAGTTCGCCATGACACTCCATCATTTCCTGATTTTACATTCTAATCAGCTAATGATACTTCTCTATATGGTTTTGTGGAAATTTTATTTCACTGAAAATACTGACTACAAAGCACTCTCAACTATCAGAGTGTTTTACTTGAATCAATCCAAGTACCTTAACCATCTAGAGCCGAAGATCCTGTTTGGTGTCTGTACGAGTTTCTCCCCCTGGCTATTAGCTCCAGCTCCTCCACACTGTGCTCCTGTGTCTGCCCCCCGCTGAGACTCCACACACTCTGAGTCTGTGATCAACCAAACAAAGAGTTCTTTAATGGAGCCATCGCAGCTGCACTGTCAGACGAAAACTCTCCCAAAGAAGCACAATATTCCACTTTGAAATATGTTTTACACTGAAATACAGTACTGGGTATTTTGGGCAAGTCATTCTAACAATAGGTTATATTAGGACTGCAATGATTCATTTACTGAACGTAACTAAATCTGAATTATTTTCATTAATCAGTGACAAATAATTGTGTTTTGGTAATCATTTAAGTTGGTACATATTTTTACCCATAATAGTAAATAGTAAATTCTGTCCTTTAGAAATTCACATTATTGGTTATAATATTGTACATTTATTGTACAAGTAGAACATTGTGGAGAGAAAAAGCAGACCTTTACAGACTGTCTTCATCCAAATGAGAGTTTTAAACTTATTATGCAGACCCGTGTATGATTTAGAGATGCACCAATCCAGCTTTTTTGGTTCTATTAAGTATCTGATCTGCCAATACCTATTTATATATTAGTGCATCCCTAAGCTGATTGCCTGTCCAGTGGGTGGTGAGTGTACTTCACTTTTGTGCCTGAAAATCCTGTTTTAAAGCTAAAAGTGTATACATACTCTTAAAACAGACATTTAATAGAACAGAGAGTGGCTTTCTTTGATTAAACATGTCAATTACAATGCATTGTTTCTGTTTTGTACTTTTTTTCATAATTACTCTTTACTAACCCTCTGTGCAGTACGAGCAGTTCGAGAGCACCATTGGTTTCAAACTGCCCAACCACAGAGCTGCCAAGAGGCTGTGGAAAGTTTGCATTGAGCACCATACGTTCTTCAGGTGAGTATCATGCACGCATTATGAGCACATTTCTTTCATATTCTTCTCTTAGGGGTGTGGTCTGTCGTGGGGGAAAGGTGTCTGTTTTTTGCTCTTTCTTTCTTTTTTTGGTTTGTAGATAGGTACGTTTGGAGATCTAATCACTAAATTCTAAAATGCTTTAAGACATGATTTTGTACTGAAAATCAAAATAATGGAGGAAGAACAAAACATATTTAAAATATAATTTAAACGTATAAGGCAAAAATGTGTGTCATATTAATGGCCCACATGGTAAAATAGCATAACGTTAGCATTTAGCCCAGAGTTTTCATTAGCAGTGTTGGATATATATTTACAAATTTGGACCATTGGATCACTTTATTATACATTTACATGTCTTCAGGTCTCATTTAGAACAATATTTCTTTTAAAGTCTGTGGTTGCTCTTGTGGTTGCTAAACAGTGGGAAAAGTTCTCATTAAAATGAATAGCCCTTCCCCCTCATCGAAGAGCATTTGTGAGCGTTTTCTCAGATGTCGACCCTATCTATGTCACAGTTGTAACAGATTTATTTATTACTACATTAGTGTGATACCAGCCTCACGCGGCACCAGATATGTAGTGGTTTGTTTTAATATAATAAGCTAAAAATCGGCTAATTGTGGCATGGCGCACTAATTGCTGATTATTAATTATTATATTGTGTAGGCGATTAATAAAATTAATCAAATTTGGGGCACCAGAGTTAACATTTAAAGTCTAACTCAATTTTTTTTAAAAAGAAACCTACTCCTCGTTGTCTGTCTGAAGGCGCGCTCTCACATTACAGTGACAAAATCCTAATTATAAAACCATAACCAGTAACATTTTGTGTGGTTTAATAAACAAAAACAAACATAAACATTCATCGTTCATTTCCAAACAGTTACAGTAAACACTAGTTTCAATGGTAAGATCTGATTTGGTTTAAATTAGGAGTAACAAGACTTTCCTAACTATACCCTTAAGCCACTCTGCGTTCAGCCACCATTTTAGTCTTACGTCCCATGAGGCCGAAGATGTGGTGCTCCTTGGTGTCCATCGAGTTTGAGGCCTTTCCTTGTTTGGGCCATGATCAAAGGGGTGCAGTTGCTGCTGTTCGATGGGTTTAGCAGCACTTGGAGAGTCCAATTCTGTAGCTTGAGGATGCCGGCTGAAGAGTCCTCCATAGGCCTGCTTTCAGTTTTGCAGCAGGGCGGCTGACCCCCGCAGGGGCCGCCAAGGGCCAGAGGCCTTCACGGCTCGGCTCCAACCCCCGTTCAGCACGTGAGGGAGGTAGATAGAAGTGACCAGGAAGAAGTTCCAAGTAGAAGTGTGTCCCACCGCCGTGTGGGCTTTGTGGAGTCCTGGTAAGGGGCGGACTCTCGTGGCCTGGGAGTGGCTTAGGGCTTAATATGTCCTTACTTAATTTAGATTGTTATTCAGTTATTAAATTAACAAGAACATACATGCAATTGGAATCATATTGACAACTCAATTTCCAGATGCATATTTCAACAAGGTTACAGCCATGAGAACACATGAAAACACACATGAAAGTAAATGAGTTACAAGAATTTTGTCCTGCCAGTGTCTGTAAAGTCACAGCAGGGGGCTTTGAGGTAGAATCAACAGGCCGTTGATAAGGGACAGAGAGTCGTAAAACTCGATCACTTTGGGGGAAGGGCTGCATACCTTTGTCCCTTTTAAAGAAGATGAAAAATACAGTCCGAAATATCTTTGGTGGTTCATACCGGCTACACAGTTCCGAGGTCTTTAGAGACTTTCTGCGATTGCAGTGACAGCATTGTAAAAAACTACTCTTACAAAACATCATTGTGCTATGTAATGTATGTGGTAATCCTAAAATAGACAACAAAAAAAGTGTGTAGCACATTCAATTCATATTATGTTTGCATCATTCAACATTCTGCTGCTGTGTTACTTCTTTAATTCCTCCAGTTAATTAGAACTCTAAAACTGCATTCTCTGCAACAACGAAGGCCAACACATTTATCATGTTTTTTGTCTTTTTGTTTTCAACTGATAAAAAAGAAGCCTGTGTTGAACAAAACAACTACAAAGCCTTGTAAACACTAGTTATTCTGTCCCATCCCTGGAGGTGCCGCCGTGATACAGAGAGCTGCAAAGAAACACAAACAGATTTTACACTTACAAAAACAGCATGCTGCTATATCATTTGTCATGTTCACTACGTCTGAGTGAGGTGGCCTTTCCAAGGAAAGAGAAAACACAAGGCCAGGGGACAAAGACAACATTGAGCAAGCTGATTTCAGAAAGTATTTTATGCAAAGCTGAGTCTTGAGATATTAACCATGTTAAAATGTTCACTCATTGATTAAAAAACTACATTATACCATTGTGTGTGCTAAAACTGAAAATTTCAGTGTCCTTTTATTGTGTCTAGCCTAACACTGAGTGTACACTGACTGCAAGTTGGGTGGGGTTCGTGGCTTGCACAGAACTTACAAAGTGCTTAAAATCAGTGTGTTACGCAGACCTTAGAGCAGTGAGGGCACAAGTGCGAGAGCGGAGCAGATCTGCCGAAAGAATATAAAAAAAGGCTATTTTTTCTGGAGACTTTTAGGTCATTATAAAAGCGTTATACGAGGAATCCAGACCTTTGGACAAATACGTACTGCAGAGCACTAGAGTTTGTGCAACAGGCAGTTCGCAACAAAGTCAGCCTTGCAGTCAATGTACAAGGCGCAGTCTTTGCAATATTCATACTGTCTACTTACCATCCTTATTATATGCCACACCTGTGAGGGTGGAAGTGAAGCGCTCACTAACACACATTTACATATTTTTCTGTTTTCTGTTTTTTTTTTTTTTTTTAATTTAGCTGAAGAATATTTGTTGTGAAAACTAAAGTGTTGTGTGTGTATTTCTGTTCTGTGTGAATGTAAATCAGCAAACTATAGGCCCTTTATTATGTTTTCTTATACTCGCTATCTTGCTTTTTCAGATTGGTGTCACCAGAGCCTCCCCCTAAAGGTTTCCTGGTGATGGGGTCAAAGTTCCGATACAGTGGCAGGACACAGGCTCAGACCAGACAAGCCAGTGCACTTATCGACCGGCCTGCTCCACATTTTGAGCGCTCGACCAGCAAAAGGTTTCTTCTGTCCCGCAGCCTGGATGGAGGTATTTTGCGGACAACCTTAAAAGAGGTTTTATTTTTTTCTTGGCTTACTCTGAGTTCTCTAAAGCTTCTTTCATGTTCCTCGCAGAGTTTTCACGGCCCATGTCGTCCATGTGTGAGAACCACGACAGTCTGTCCCACCACAGCCTTAGTGAGCAGCGGCGCCTCCACAGTCCTTCTGGGGATGAACAAGAGACGGAGCTAGAACCCAGTCTGGATCAGGATGAGGAGGACAAAGAGCACACAAATGAGCACGAGCTGGAGCGGGATAGTGGAGATGACGGCAATGTGACGCCCAGCAAGAAGAAAGACATCAGGGTAACTGTAATAAAAATCTTATATAATGCTATTGGATTTTTTTTGTTTGTTTTGTTGTTGTTGTTTTTTGAGTAATTTATGTTTATCTTTTTATCTTTAAAAATGCTCTCTCTTTTCCTTGGACAATTTGGAATATGCACATGTTTTGATTTAGATGAAACTAAGCTTATATTTCAGTGTATGAATATTTACCGACTATATAGCTGATTGTTTTACAGCACTTTAACTTATAGTACTTTCAACAGTCTTGAATCTTGAACAACATTTGCTTCAGATAGAAAGACCCAGCAACTGCAGAAACCTTAAGTGATGCTATAACATCCCAATTTCGACACTTGAGCAGTTGTTGTCAAATTGGATTTCAGCCTGAACACTTCTCATCCTCGGTCTTGGAAATGCTATGTCATTATTTGAATCCTATACTTAAAGAGTAATTGGATGTTTCTGTAGTATCAACTTTTCTATTCCCTGTCAACTTGAGGGGCTTAAAGGCTTGAAGCTCAGGTTATCTGTGGGAAATGTTCTCACGTCATCCTGCAGGGCCTAACACTGTTGTGAGGATTTAACTCCATAATTCTTTCTGACTTCCTTGCTCAGTTTGCTGTGCTTAAAACACCCTTTTTAAGGTCTTTGTGCAACAGTGTGGCTCGATGGCTTGATACAGTATGTGCACTCTCATCTTGTAAGCTAAAAGTTTAATAGTGAGCCTCTTTTCCCTTAGTACCTACTTGACTCTGGTCAACTCTACCCTCATCTACCTGACTTGGCCCTACTCAGCGCAGAGAACATTTTCATTACAAGTGGGACTGAGTAAAACTTGGTGGATTCGGGAGAAAGCCAAAACACACAATACCGCACAGGATAAGTGTGCTATATGGTTATTTGCAGTGCTTAATTTGTAACTCAAACGTTGCCGGAACAAAATGTGGATTTTGGACCGGGCTCCAGACAAGGTCGAACCTTTACCGGAGCGCACACAATAAGTGAACATAGAGGCTTAGAAATGCTAAAATACAACCCAACTATCCATCCTACTCGATATTAAACGATATAAAAGTAATTATGTCTGTGTTACACGTTTTTTTTTACACGTCACACAGAGATTTTCATTCATTCTGACAGAAATCAGCGCACCTAAATCTGATCCACAGCAACAAGTAGCCTTCCCACACACGCTCGTCCTGCAGCTCAGCACTGCCTCCGCATCATATCTGACTCTCCACAAGTCACAACAACAACGCAGGACAAACCGCTTTTACAAAGCAGACACAGGTCACAAACAGCCTTTACACAGCAGACACGGGTCTCATACATCAAACGTGACGCTAAAATACACATTAAAGTAACGCAGTAAAGTTAGTTGCACTTACGAGAAACTGTGACCGCTACATCCGCACTGGTTCTGACCTCTTTATCGTCCCGTACACTCCAAACACACGTGACACTCCCGCTGCCGTTAATCCATCAAAACGAGTCGCAAATAACAACAAATATTCACAAAATCCACTTTGACGCATATTTCCTGTTTTAGAAGGAGATACAAGAGCGGGGCTCGCCTGGAACCAATGAAAAGTCTTAAACCCGCCTGCGCTGCTTCTGATTGGTCAAATTTCCTGTCAGTTCCGCTTTTAACCAATTACAGTCTGACTCCGTTTCCCCCACAAATAAGCCTGTTCACTGTTCACTGTGAATGAGATGAGAGACGGGAGAGGAGCAGAGCCGCGTCTCGTAGAAGAAAGACAAAAAGAAAGCGTTACCGGAGCAGACAAAACTGATGCCGGAATGCCCCACGAGAGTTCCCGGATCTTATTCCGGCTTGTTCCGGCTCAAATTAAGCCCTGGTTATTTGTAACCAGAAATTCTGTCATAACCCAAGCAAAAATATTTTTAAAAAGTTACTCGGTGGACCTTTAATTTAAAAATGGTTTTCTTATACACAGAATTGCTAGAAAAAAGATAATAAAGTGTAAACTTTTATTGGCATAATTGTGTGGGAGAACTGGGTTTGGGTGAAAAAAGTATGTCCTTGATGCTTCCTCCTCTTTTCACTTTTGATCTCATGACCTTTTAACCCATTCATGCTGCTATAGTTGGATCAGGAGACCACACCACGACACAAAAAGGAGGTACAGCTTGTTTTTAGATTGGATAGAGCCACATGCATTTATTTTTTTGAATTTTTAGTTTTTGTTTGAAATGGCATATAATTTGAAACAAGTGAAAGTCATTATATTTGTAGGTCATTTGTGAAGTATCATTTATGTTCCCAGAGTTGTTTTGCATGTTTTACTGCTTGGAATTCTATGTATGTGTGATACTGACTTGATATTTTCATTCTCATTGACTCAGCTTTTACTCAGAAAACACTTACCGTTCGCCTGTATATAGCACTTCTCCATGTCTGACATTTTGCACTTGGTCTCATCTCTTGTTACCACCATCTCTGCTTTATGAGCTCTAGTCATGCATAGAGGATTAGAATGTGTGTCAGCTCTGCTCCAAATCTCTTGCCAATCTAATTTGTTTGTTTGTATTCTTCTGTGCTCTTGCAGTTCCTGGACAAGTCCCAGGACGTGTTACTCAAGCACCAGGCCAGCATCAACGAGCTGAAGAGGGCCTTGAGGGAACCCAACAGTAAACTGGTGAACCGAGAGAAGCGTCTGTCCGCCACCTCCCCGACGGGCACTCCGGAGAAGAAAGCAGTGAGTCATTCTCTAGTCTAGTTGGACAATCAAATATGAAATGGGATTGTTGAGGTTCCACAATGAGCTGATATTTTGGTAGTCTCCAGTTTAGAGTTCTGTTATGTGATGCAATTTATACAATATGTGCCCTTATTACACATAGGCAACAAGATGACGCAGAAAAGTCATATTCTGCCTGCTTCTGCCCAAAGAAGCTCTTCAATCAAGTTATTCCATATCATATTAATAAACTATTTAGGGATGCCCAGATACCAGTAAATAGGGTGCATGGTAGCAGTGGTTAGAACTCTGGTAACTCATTAAGAATATTGTGGGTTCATATTCGAGGTCAGACCAGAATAACATTTCACAATTTCTCTTGATGGAGTTTCCATGTTCTTCTTATGTTACTTTTGGTTCTGTCTGGATACTCTGACATCACTGTAATATTTCCTCAATTGAAAGAAAGAGAGAATGAATGGTTGTCTGTCTCTCGGAGTCTGCCTCTTGGTGTTAACCCTGCGATGACTTGCCTAAGGTTCAAATTCCCTGAGATAGGTTTTGTCATCCGCGACCTCCTAATGGCAGCAAGCAGTAGAAAATGAAACCAACTGAGTACTGATTTTGTTATGTTTTAATAAAAAGAAAAAGATCCAAATGCAGATCTGTGAATCCAAAGAAAAAATATTTATTTAACAAAAATCTCTGGAGACAGGAAATAATGTCCAAGGGGTTCTCCTCCAGGAAAAAACGACCTCCTGAGGAAAAGACAGAGCAAAAGTTACAAAAATGCTCAGGCTTGCTTTAGTACAAAATAGTTCAGAAAATACTAGTCTTCACCACTGATAGTAACAGTCGAACTGACGCCGTTGCAGAGGAAACCTGGATTGAAATGGAGCGCTGGTGATTAGGCTGATGGAGGAGTCGAAGCTGGTCCCTCATGACAGATTTATTGGTTCTGAGATATGCCGTTTGAGCTTCTACATTGATTTAACATTAATGTTTCAATGTTTATTTATACAAAGCTTTTCTGTAGATAGAACAAAAATGATTGCACAACATAATTGAATCAATCGTGTATTAAGGTAATTGCGTTCTAAAGACCTACAAATATAGATTTGAATAGAAGCAGTTTTTGTTTGGATGTCTGCGTCACCAATAACTAACAATGCAACAAGTTATTAGTTTTCAGCCATAATAATAGTAATAATAATGCATTGGATTTATATAGCACTTTCATGACACCCAAAGACACTTCACATTATGCATTATTCATTCATCCCACACTGGTAGTGGTAAGCTACTATTGTAGCCACATCTGCCCTGACGGAAGCGAGGCTGCCATTTTGCGCCATCGGCCCCTCTGACCACCACCAACCATTCATACACACACTAGATCCATTCTAGGCAATGTGGGTGAAGTGTCTTGCCTAAGGACACAACAACGAGTTTCTCCTCTGTTCACCCCACTGTGGCACCTGAGGTTCCTCCGTGGTCTCCCATCCAAGTACTGCCCAGGCCCAACCCTGCTTAGCTTCTGAGATCTGATGGGATCAGGCTTTGGCAAGCTGGTATGGCCACGATAACTGTAGGGGTATGGTATTGTCTGACCCAAGATATTGCATTATTGACGGGTTATTACTTATAAGCTTATGTCATTTAAATTGTAATATCTTTCAGCTGTTATTACATTATTCGTTGCTATATCATACTGCCAGCGCATCTTAATCTTGAATCGGAGAACATCTAGTTGAAGTTCAGAAGTTATAATGTTGTCTTTGAGTCACTGACAGTCCCTCTCCCCCGTCTTTTAGAATCAAATTGTTCCCACAGTGTCAACCTCTGTCTGCTGCACAAAGTGTAATCTGTCGTGTGCCTCGTTGCAGAAACACACTGTAGAGGTGTAATTCGGTTTGACGGATGCTCCAAGGCTGGGAAAGTCTTGGGGCACTTAACATATTTCAAGACATTCAGACAGACACACTCCTTTGATGTAGTTATCGGAAAGGAACATTTGAATTGCAAATGGCTGCTGATTTGGTTATGTGGATTTAATGACTGTCAGGTACATGGAATTGGATGTTTTTTGCTAGAAAGTTTCTTCAGAAAATAGCAGCTTGTTAGGGCCAAATGTTCATAGATTTTCCTCTATCTTTCTGCATGTTTACTGGCTTTCTCTACCACTGCTCACTTTTTCTATCAACTGTGTCTTTTTTCTACCTTTTCTTGTTCAGTCAGTGGCTCGAGCCAGAGAACCTGTAAACAGCCTGTCTGTGGAGGGTTTTGTCCAGAAGACTGTCATCACTTCTCCCGAGGTCGCTATTTTTCCTTTTCTGTTTTCTATCAATGAATGTGTGTATGATATACCATTGTGTTGTCTAAAGCTTGAGACACCGATCAGGCAAAACATGTGATCTCTTGCGTATGCCTTACTATATGCTATAAGGCTCTGTTTACACGGCAATTGTGGTAAGGAAAACATACCATTCTTGTCTACTTCACATTTAGACGCCAAAGATGAGTTGTGACGAAGGTTATTGTAGGAATGAAAAGACGTGTCTAGCAAATAGCACCGTGTTCCTACTGAATCACTGCACTAAAACAGATATAATCACATTTTTGTTTTTCACTTGTGCTTTTATGAGACATTGCTGGCACATTCTAAAAAATGGGTTATATTATATGAGCACACGCTGTCTGCAGAAAGCTAGTCACAACAAGATAAGGCATCTAGAGCCAGTCACAGCTCAGGCCATGTATTCAGAGCCAATCAAAGCACAGGTCAAGTATTTAGAGCCAAACACAGCACAGGTCAGGTATTCAGAGCCAATCAAAGCACAGGTCAGGTATTCAGAGCCAATCAAAGCACAGGTCAGGTTTAAAGAGCCAATCACAGCACTGGATAGGTATTCAGAGCCAATCACAGCACAGGTCAGTTACTGTACGTATATTGAGCCAATCACAGCACAGGTCATGTATTCAGATCCAATCACAGCACAGGTCAGGTATTCAGAGCCAATCACAGCACAGGTCAGGTATTCAGAGCAAATCACAGCACAGGCCAGGTATTCAGAGCCAATCACAGCACAGGTCAGGTATTCAGAGCCAATCACAGCACAGGCCAGGTATTCAGAGCCAATCACAGCACAGGTCAGGTATTCAGAGCCAATCACAGCACAGGTCAGGTATTCAGAGCAAATCACAAGCACAGGTCAGGTATTCAGAGCCAATCACAACAAGACCAATTGTGCAAAGACAGTCACTACACAGATTAAGGTTGCACACTTATTCTTCTGTGTAGAAGAAAAAAATAGATCTGTGCAGTATTTATGAGCTCAGAATGATGAATGAATGAATTAATTTACCTCTTCCATCACTGTATGCAGAGCACAGAGTGACTGTGTATTCACTGAACATTTCTCTCATTGTCCTGTAAAAAAGAAACTAAACTACTGCTGATTTAGGAGAACTTGTTGCCCTGTAAACAACCTTTAACATTGTAATGCTGTATAGCATCAGTTAGGGAAGCTTATCTGTTTCTTTCAAGCATATCTTTTTACCAGTTCATCATTGTGAATTTTTTGCAAAATTCAGTTTTATTGATTGTTTGATCCAGACGTCATAGTAGGGTTACTAGCTCATAAGAATGCATATAAACATATTTCCCTGCGTATCACATTAGACGGAATATGTCTCATAGTGTCTTCAGCTGTCACTGGTTTAATAATTGTTTTGCCTGATTGATTGAAAAATCGTTTTCAAAAGTTCCCTGTTGTTCGTTGACTTAAAGTTTTTCTAACTCTGAAACAGTTTTTATTAAGATGCAGCCTCTATACCCACGAATCTAACTTTTTCCAATCTATACCAACATATAGGGCTCTGAAGAGTGGGTATTGATTGAAAAACAAGAAAGTTATCAAGAGCATGACTGGAAGGCAGAAGAAAAAATTCCACTGGCTGCCTCTCCCCCCTTTTCTCCGGAAAGCTCTTGGGAGCCAAACGAGCAAGAGATAGACATAAGCCAGATGAGACACACAGAGGTAACAGGGTATGACAGGAAAGAAATGAAAAGCCATATCAATGAGATCCCCTCCACCAAAGCGCCCCAGGAGGCAGATGAGCGCACCGACACCGGACTGCCAAACAAAAGCCGCTTTGTGATTCAATTACTGGAAGACGCAGATAAATCTCTAAGTAAACCACCTCAAGCACAAGACCTCGAGGTAAACATCGCCACCTCCCTGGGCCCAAGGCCGATCAAAGAACGTCCACGCAAGAAGAGGCGTCCGCAGAGTTTAAATCTCCAAGGAGAATACCGTAAAGGAGGAGGAGACTCTTCTGGAGATGACAATTCGGAATCAGCTGACAGTACAGATGAAGTCGTGCATCGTCGAGAGTCACTGGATAAGATTAAAGATACTCAAGGGAAGGAGGAGTTTGTAAGGGCTATCAAGAACAGCAAACAAGACAGTAGGTTTGCTGTTGAATGCAAAGAATTGTCCAGGCAAACAACTGAAGGGGTGAAGAAAATTGTCAACTTGGTAGATCTAGAATCCAGTCCTGTAAATGGACCTGGAAAAGTAGAGCAGGACAGTTCATTTTCAGGGTTCAAAGGTGCATCAAAAGTGCGAGGAAAGGGTGTTATTGACAACAAGGAGCTAGCTGAGGTTAAGTTACGACAAGTTAGGACACATGAGAGAAAAGTGAGCAGCTCAGGAGGGAGGACTTTGAAATGGTACCCGGAGAAAGAACCGAGAAAAGGACATCTCTACACAGACTGTCAGGCAGCCACCAGTCAGAAATCACCAGGATTGTCCCGCTCAAGCCTGAACGCTCCAAAAGTGTGGCGTGCAAAGATGAAAGAGAGCGTGCTGGACAAGACGAGCTCCGACAAGTGTTCAGAAGAGAGTATCGATGGTCAGTGGGTTCACCGGAGGGAACGTCAGACCTCAACTGGACTGAAGTCACAGCTTTTCACCCAGAGTTTCTCAGAGATTCCGATTCGAAGACAGAAATTCATGAGCATGCCGGAAGAGGACTCACAGAGAGCCAGTCGTTCGGGTCAAAGTTAATTCACAAAACGGTTCCGCCTGCCCCGCCGGTGAAAACACAGAAGGTGAGGGAGTCGGGGTTGATCTTGAGGAATAGTCGGAGCGGGGGTCGGGAGCAGGGCCTCGACGCTGCCAAGAAAAGACTCTCGGTAACACGCCATCAGTGCAAATAAGCACCGCATGAGCTTCGGACAGAAACACATCCATTGTACTTTGCAGTGACTTGAACCATCCATCCATTTCATGCTCATTTATGCTCAGTGTTTTTACTTAAATCACTTTTGCGCATTGCAAGTGTACTTGTCAGTCCCTCCTTTATAGACTTCCTGCACTCATGCGATTACATTTTTTTGCTGGATGCTTTTAAGGCAGGGATGAAACTGTGGTAACTAATGGCAACAAGCCTAAAATGTAGCTTTTGGAGTTTATCTTTATAATTAAATGAATCCGTAAGCAACAATATGTCTTATTTCAAATCAAAATTAAACATAAGCAACCGCTTTATAGCCCAAGTGTGCCTTTTAATAGTTTAAATCACATGAATAATTTGTTCTGGGAAAGAACAGAAGCCTCTATGTGAATCTGTATGTGTCTCAAATGTAGAGCATAAATGAGCCATTAGTTGTGTTGTTACTCTGCTTTGGTCTGCGAAAATTTGTTGACTTTGCCAAGAATCAATTTTTTTTTCCTCACTGTGTTACCATAACTTCATGCTTTAAATTATTCAATGGTGTAATGTTGACACACAGTGACGTACATGATGTACCAACCTCCTTTGAAAGCTTAGGTCCTGCTTAGATGTTTTCTGAGTTTCTTGTAACTGTTGTTGTACTGATTTAAAATTAAGGTAGGGTAGGTTAGGTTGAGACTATTTAGACCTGAAACTTACTAACTTTTGAGGAGAGAGAGAAAGAGAACAACTTGGAATAGTACACTGCAAAAAGTAATCATATAGTTTTTTCTTTTATCTGTTTAGAAAAAAAAAACAAACTTATGTTTTGTAGCATATTTGACTTTCAAAAAGCTTACTAAGATATATTATATTTGTACAAAGTCTAATTTAACATACTTTTACTTAAATTTTTTTCTTTGTCATCTTCTGGTGACAAAATGTGCATTTATGCTATTATTACGACCCATTGGCAACCAGCCACAGCAAGTTTTGTAACACACAAATCTTGTGATGGTTTATTATGATCAATATTCAAATTCATGCTGTCAGTGTTTCATTATTGCTATCATACAATAAAAGCATGCACATTTATAATGCATGTTACTGAACTGATGGCAGTATGTCGTATTGGATCGATGCTTTGTTAGTACCATCTTGCAAATGCATGTCATAAGGATTTAGGTTCAACATTTCTGCTGTGTCGAAGTGCTTTCCTAACCTAAACTTGGGTTCTCAATGTTAAATCTAATTTAATAATCCACATTAGCGTTTCAATTTCACACTGCATTTCCTTTTAAATGATCCAGAATATTCAGTCTGCAAGCTCCCACATTGATTGCTTAATGTCTATGTGTTCTGAGAAGGAAAAAAGTGTATTGAACATGAATAAAACAGAATCCTGGTTTAGGTGGGTGCATTACTCTGCTCTTCCTGTTATGCAGTGTGTCAAGAGCATCTATCTGCTTTTGTCTGTGAGAACATAGGTCTTCCTTGAGGGAGGACACACAATTCACCATACATAGAATATTTTTTTTCTCTGAGATATCTGGTTTGTCGCCATTCAAGATTCTTGCACATGTTCACAAAATTCACTCTTTTATCTCTTCAATTTTTCAGGCAAATCCCTTGGACCAATTTTAGATTTAGACAGAGAACCAATCAGAGAATAGCAGTACTCAGCTGATCACAGCTGAAAATAGTTTTTACATGTTTGCATCATTTTGACTAATGCAAAAGAGAAATTATTTCAAAGAACAGGAGAAATATTATGCACCGTTGTCACTTTTGCACTATTGTCTGAGAGGAGTAAAAGTATCACTCAAATAGGTAGCTATCTGCTGTTTTTTGACTCGAGCATGCTCAGTATAATACGTGCAAGAGTCATTAGTAGCCACTAATGTATTTAGATTCTCTGATAAATGTAAAACAGGCTCCCCCTCTATGGAGATCTATGTAATGCACCAAATACACTGTCGGCCCACTGCCTGTGTTCTGTCCCAGCTTCCACTAACCATGACCGTGCCTCTCTTCTCTTCTGCTTCACTTTGCAGGAACCTGTCTCTACTCCTGCCATTTATGAGGAGCCTTTTGCAGATTTCAAGGTTATTCAAGTTGATTTGTACATCATTCATTCTCTTCTCATCTGTCCTTGATCTGTTCTGTACTCATTCCACTTGATAGACGGCATTTCTCTTTCTCTTCATGTACAAGACTAAATCCAACAATTGATTTTTCTTATTCTATGCGCTATCAAAAGATTTAGTTCCACCGCTGTCTTACATAGTCAGACACGTAGCTTTGGGCATTTTGGGAGTACAATGCAGTTGAATCATACTTTTTGGTTCTTACATGTTTCTCAAGTTCATACTGTTGAGTTAAAGTTTCTAACACAAAAGGGTTTCTCTACTTGTTATTTTTTTAAGCTTCAGATACAAACAAACTGTTTGCCCTCAACATAGTGTATCTGCATAAGCATGTGCATAAAGTCAATAAATATATACAGTCTGTATTTAAATATTGCACTTTTCTAACTTTTATGGCACTCGCACATGAAGAACATAAGGACATAACAATTTGCTTTAGCCATCGCACTGTGTCATCCGATGTTTCAGCTTTTCCCCATCTACTACTAACCAGGCCCCAACATGTTTAGTCTCTCAGCCCTGATGGGATCAGGCTTTGGAAAGCAGAAATACTCAAAATCAGTGTTTCGCAATCTATGGTATGTGTACCATTGGTGTTGCATGCGCTGCCTATGGTGGTACTTGAAATCGTCTACAGCTTGGACATTTGCTATATTGTTATTTGTTATATTTACAGACAAATGTTTTCATGTTTTGGTCGTCGTTTTGGCAAAGTACTTCTTTACACATAAATTGGCTGTTTGCTACATACATCAAAGTTTTTAGTTTTTTTCTTTTTATTGACCTTTTGTGACTTGCCACAAAAAAAAAAAAAAAAAAAAAACTAAACTAAATAAACAGGATTTTTAAAATACTACATTTAAAATAAGAGAACTTGTATTTGTCCCGCAATCGATAAATTGCAATGTTGCAAGGCCAAAACAGAAATATTCAATAGGGAAAAAAATGTATGTAATTGCAAATAGTCTAATTATACAGGGTTTTCCTATCTTTTCAAAACACTTGCCCAAGGACACAACAGTATTCACTTGTGCTGTTCCACTGTGGTCTCTGCTGTTCTAGCAGGTCCCATTCAAGTACTAACCAGGCCCTATCCCAGAGGAAAATTTTGTTGCTCAATGTAATCTCTTTTTCATCTCATGAGACAAAGGTGAGATTCTCAGTTGTTGCTCCTAAAACCTCTTAGGAGCAATAAATGAGACTAGAGAAACATTTGAGAAATACTTGATACCATAATGAGATCTCAGTCATATCTCAAATGGAGCTGAAACTGAGCTGTGTCCTGCTTTGATCTCAGGGAGCAAAAGATGAGAAACAGGAGACATAAGCTAAAATCTCAGCTTGGTCTCTGAAGGCTCAACATTGTCTAGGAGCAATACCTGAGACCTTGTTGAGATCTCATTCTTGCTTACTCTTTCCTCTGGTCCTGCTTAGCTTCTGATGAGATCAGTCAAGCATTGACAACCGGATAGGATCACATGTTTAATCAAACCAAAACACTTACAAACTGTATTTACAAATAAAAAGGAGTAAAGCATGAAAAATGCGTTCAAACTAGAGCTGTGCAATATATCGAATTTTAGATAATATCGTGAATATTGCTTTCAAGATATCAAAAAATTCAATATCGAGTATATCGCGGATAGAAAACTGCTACCAAAAAAAGCTAAGTAAAAATACAAATTTGAAAAAGTGATGCTGTAAACTTTCAACTAAGGGGACAAATGTCATATTTTGCAGTTTTGTTATTGAGCTCACATTTGTATTGCAAAAGGTTGTGGTCATATGAAAACACATTATATACTGTGGGCCAGGGGTGTCCAATTTTTTTTTCACAGTAGGCCGAATTTGGAAACTTGAAGGCCGTATAATACACGACTGTGAAGTGAATCATTCAAAATTTTGCGTTTGATCTAAATTTAATGCACCAACACATTTTTAATAAGGCATTACACAATCATTTTAAGTTTGCATAACATCAAAATGTTTGTTACGTTTGACCATTATAGAAAAATTGCTCAAATTTGACATTAAATGCTGTACTTTTTGTAATTTGGGTCAATCTGGAAGTCCGAGGGCCAAAAAAAATGTGTGAAAGGGGCCACAGCTTGGACAGGCTGTAGGCCAATAATATTTAATAGAAATTAGGATCAAGTAGCTAAAATTAGTCGTAATACAAAAAGTGAATGAGTTATAAAATTCTACAAAGTGAACGCAGCCAATTTACACCAACTAAAAAGTTTGAGTACACGTTTTAACCCATTTCTGTTGGACTGAGGAAATATCGTCCAAATATCGCCATCGAGAAATGACCTAAAAATATTGAGATATTTATTTTTGTCAATATCGCACAGCCCTAGTTCAAACAATATTCATTCTGTCCATTCAACTTGTGTACACGTCTTCTTGTAATTCATACAATTCATTCCATGATACTCATTTTCTCACTTAAAACTAGGATGTAGTTTTCAAGTGTCATGTCTACACCAGAAGGAGCTGTCGGAGAGGAAAACAGAACATGGCGCAGCGTCAGAGGAGGAAACTCTGTCCAGCATGAGAGAGAGCCATCTGGGCATCGAGCGCAAGTGCTCCAGCATGACTGTCAGCTCCACATCCAGTCTGGAGGCCGAGGTGGACTTTACTGTCATCACAGAGCTGCAGACCGGAGCTGAGGACTTCCACAGAGGGGCGTCCGAGCCAGGAGAGCGCCAACCAGAAGTGGGACGTGAGGACTTTGAAGAGACATCCCGGTTCTACTCAGCTAGGCTCATGGGCAGCAGAGACAAGTCACCCCTGATGGAGGAGAGGTCCGAGGAGGCCAGTCATCCTGAGGTAGTGGGATGTCATCACACATGGATTCACCTGAGTGGAGTTTTTGTTTCTTTCATTTAACCGTCTTTTTGTCGTGCTTTGATTGGATATGTTGCATTTATGTGGATGTTGGGACATGTTTAAGTTAAAATGTATATGACTGGCTTAGGCATTCTTTGTCATGGTGCATTTCAGTGTGAAGCAATAGGCAGAACTGAAACAAGTGTTATGTTTTTTTCCCTAAAAGTCTGACAATCCAAATGAGTCATGCAAGGCTAATTCTTCATTCTCATTGGATAAAACATTACTCTAAAAACTCTGGTTTAAGCCATTAGAAAAAAAAAAATCTGCCATTTTGATTTGGGATTCTGCTTTAGATTACACCTTCTTTAGGAACTGCACCTTGATTGATAAAAACAGTGATACATATTTACAACAATTCTACCCCGGCAAACAATGTGGTATGCAGCTAAATTAGTGAACTTGTCATATGCACTTAAAGGCAGTTCATTTGCTTTTGTTTTGCCAGCTAAATAAGTTATTTTGGCGTGACTCACTGTTTTCATTTTTGTTTATGATAATGTGAAATCAAACTCTGACGTAATGTGAACAGTGTCTCTGCCTGCATAGTTTACCTGGGCTGGAGGTTTTCTTACAAAGTTGTGCTGATATTCACTTTCACATGTCAGATTGAACCTGTTTCAACTGATTTGCACATTTTGTTTTGTTGATTTTGTGTCTGTCTTCATGACCCACTGTAATCTGTTCAACTCATTTCTTTTCTCATCATTTTGCACTTTTCATTCTGTTTGGTATTTCATTGATTCATTATCTTTTTTTTTTATCTCCTCTGTGGAAGATCTTATGTTTTATTAGAATTCCAATATTAAATGTTTTTTAAAAATAATTTTTTTTTAGTTTTCATTTCAGATCAGTGTAATTTCTGCACATTTCGCTCCAAGCCCTGTTTTCACCTTGCCCTCCACAGCATATTAGCGATTACTTGCTGCGGTTAAAAGATGAAATATCTGCTCTAATTGTACTCAACTGTACTATTCGTCCAAGACATCAAATCTATTTAAAAAGAAAGCCAGCAAATCTAGGCATTGTGAAAAAACGTCACTTAGTCCATGGGCCGGACCGAAAACGGGGCTCACCAGAGGTGGCAAATGCTATCATACATTTTTGGAAAGGTCAATATTTAAGCTTTATATTTTTTGCATGATAGACATTTCTGAATTACAGCGATAATATAATATCCACCTTTGAAGTTTACAAACCAATTGTTAAAAACTATGAATCTTATTATCTGAATTTTGGAATTTCAATTAGAAGGTTTGGAAATCAGTGCAATCTTCACTATTAAAATATGTACTGCAAAAAGGAAATGATGAAAACTTCAAGTCTCCTTATGTGCCATTTCTTAACTTTTTTGGTTTGTTTGTTGTAGCCTCCAGTGGCCAGGAAGGAGCCCAGTTCGGTGAGAGTGTCCATATGCTGAAGAAATCTGAGATGCACACCAATGGATCAGAAGTCCACCACAACATAATCAACATAGAATCACAGGTAAACCTCAGACAGATTTTTTTAAAACCCTCTGCAAATGTGGATTAAAAATTAGGCAGTAAAACAAAAACAGCGACCCACAGCATGCCATCACAAAAGAGACCTGTGGTTGGTTTAAAATAATATAATTTGTGTTGCTGCATTGATTCTTTGCCGCCTCATTTACTTTCATTCCGCCTTGTTTAGCAGTACAATGCATTACAAGTGGATGTGCACTGCTAAGCTTTCAAAGTGTACCCATTTACAGTTTCAGGAGAGTGAGTTAGAGGGAATTTTGCCATGTCGATTCAGTTACAACATAAAAATGAATATCTGAGAATTAAAATGATGAAAAGTCTTCAATATGTTACCGATAAGTGCAAGCCAATTAATAAATACTTCTCTTAAGCTGGCTGATTGTTAGAGGACTTAAGAATGTATAGGAGTTAGAATCTTGGGGACATTTTATCAATTGCATCATGTCGCTGGAAGGACAGAGACACTGGCTCTACCAGATGGATTCTCACAATATTTGTGATTTTCACAAAATATGAAGAATCCAATTACAGCACATCTGCAAACCAATCACAGTGGACCATTGTGTGATGTGGGTGGAAGCGCACGTTTGAAACAAAAAAACACATGGCGGTACCAATGCACACATTTGGGCCTATTTTAGTAGAATAATGGACTATTTTGGCTTGGGCTGGGTGATCTAGAAAAAAGTATAGTCACAATCTTTGTCCTCAGATTGATCGATATCGATTCGATTTTGTTTAACCTTTTCAAAAACAAAAGAAAAATTACTTTTTTTTGAGAATTAACAAAAACGTATAATTTGTTTCATTTATTCGATTTTTTTTTTTTAAATCATATAACAGTATTCTGCCTCAATGTTTTTTTTTTGCTTCAAATCATACATTTTTACTGGATTTTTTACTTAAAGGATTGGTTCGATCTTTCAATTCAAAGTATACTACCAAATAATTGACGATTTGATTCAATCTTGATTTCTCGATTTTTTGATTAATTGCCTTGGCCTAATTTTGCCACGGGGGAGCTTTGTGCATTTTGCAGACAGGAAAGAAGTGTGTTTTTCTCTCAAAACAAAAACGTGATTTTTCAGTTCAGACACTTCGACCGATCAGATTCAAGTAATCCCATCACTGTCCATTTTTCCTGACGACTTTCACCGGCAGTCATTCCATACTGATAATATGTAGAGGTTCAGTGTTTTACTCAGCTCAATTTAGAGTGAGCCAGGTTACAGAGACAACACAGACATTCTGAATTCAGTTTTCTACAAGCAGAGTGCCGCATGATCGAGGCTGGTGCAGTGGACTTCTGGGTCAGTGTCACAAATAAAACATACAAGAGGCGAGTGGCTTGAGCCAATACCTGAGAGAAATTTGTTTTTGTTTTGTATAGATTTTTTTTTTTTTTTTATCAAGTTGTGCTTATCAGTCATGCCTATATTTTTGTCCGGTAGACTTTGGTAATCAGTAAAATCGTATACAGTATTAGATCAAGGAAGTTCACAGAAGCCAGCACAAGTTTGTCAAACAGTAATGAACGCTTCTAATTTGTGGACTTATGAAATGTGAAAGCCATGAGCAGTGCCAGAAGAGGCCTATTCCAAGACACTACTCCCATGATTCAGACATGTGAGTGACATAAGAGCGTCATTATGACTGATTAGCCCATTGACAGGACAGTTGTGAGCAGGATGAAAGTCCATTCCGGTAGGGAGGTGGAGGTTTGAGAGCGGCCTGGTCCACAGGTGCATAATTAAACCAGAATGATGGCAGATCTTTTCAGCTAATGGCACGGATCAAGTCAGGCTCAATGCGGACAGTGGCTTTGAAGTGAGCGTTCAGTGGAGAGACGGATTTGCACACACATTACAGTAAGCTAGTATAATGACTGTCAGTGTAAGGGTGGCCAAAAATAAATCCCTCAATATGTTTGGAGAATTTTGATAATGAATGTCAGATAAAATTATTCAAGGCAATTTTTTTATATTAAGAAAAACAAAAAAACAAAAAAAAACATATCTTTAAATGAGACATAGTGTGTTTTTGTCCATGTGCTTAAGAATAAACTATGACCTATGTATATCAGTAATTTTCATTTTGTTCATGGTAAATAATAAAGTGATCAAAAATGTCTAAGAAATGTTAACAGATCTATTGACTTCCAGTTCCAACCTGCAATTGTTGTGAAAAGCCTTGCCTCTTCATTCTAAAATTTAACAGTAACAAAAATCTGTTATGTGAAATTTCTTGTAAATCTTTTGTAAATGAAGAAATTTATAGATAACTTGATTGAGTAACAAGCAGCAGATTGTAGCTAGCTCATTTTTGTTGGAAAGTGGCAACAACTTTGAACCCTTCATGTTTTACTCAGAATCTGAGCAAGTGGATAGGCTAGATAGTAAAAGAACATATATTTTCTGACTGCTTCAGCTGCAGGACAATAACTAAAAAATCTAAAAATGTAATTTTATATAACAGACTTTCTTTAATCCATTGATTCATACCAGCTCACGTCATACATCCCGAATGCAGCTGTAGTCATACATAGTGTTTACTTACTTTTTGTAAAATGTTGCCTGGAATTTGTTGTTTTTCACCACATGACTTCTCACAGTTACAAGACTGTTTGAGCTGATATTGTTTTAGTTATTTTTCTATCACTTAACAAAAACTACAAAGACAGGCTTATAATATCTTGTTTGATTGCATGCTTCTATTTTCCTGCTTATATTGAACTGTGCCTTGCAGCACTGGAATTTCCCCATTGTGGTACAAATAAAGACTATGTTATTTTATCTTATCTGATAAACTCACATAGATTTCCAGACACTTACAAGCCATGTTTCAGTTACCAGCTGTTTTTTTAGTTTATTATATTTGACATGCTAGGTTAATCGCCAGTGTTAATCACTGACATTAGTTTGTGCAAAACTCAGTGCAACAAATCAAAGTAGTGTTTCAAAATGTAGATGCATTTCCTGTTAAATTGGCTCAAATTACAAAAAGTATACTTTTTAATGTAAAATTTGTTTTTTTTTTCATTGTCAAAAAAACCCAAAAACGTTTTGATGTAAATGTTATGTTATAAAAATAAATAATTAAAACTGCAGTGGTTCATTTAAATGAGGTCAAATGTAACAGTTTGAATGATTCACTTCACAGTCATGTATTAAATGGCTCTATATAAGTTTCAAAACGTGTCCCACTGTGAAAAAATATGGACACCATTGGTTTACTTTAATGAGTAGAAACAAGATAACTGCAGATGGTGTCTAGTTTGAACTAATATTATTTATCATTTTATAGCAATATTATCTACATTTCAGTATACTGTATTAACCTTTTTGTCAATGTAATTGCTGCAAATAACTTTAGGTGCTCTTTTACAACATAATGTCAAGCAAATGAACAACAAAGGGAAAAAATGTAACAATAGTTTTAGACCAATAACATGATTCATAGTTAAATAGATAGGTGCAAAACAGGAGTTACAAGACTCATGTATTCTCATATATTTAAGTCTTTGGGATTTAACCTTTTTATGTTATGTGTACACATCTATTTCAGTTTTTGGTTTAGTGAAATTCAGTTTGCCTAAGTGTTCAACAATGGATAAGTCTGGTTATAAAAATAATAAATAAATTAGGTTGATTTGTGTAAAAATATTCAAGGGCAACCATTCAACAATGCACCAGTGATTCCAAACCTTTGTTGTTAATGTACTGCCTAAACTTTGAGCATCCCCAAACATAGACAAATTGAAATACATTTGATAACTATTGCACTTTATTTGGCAATTATTACTTTTAATGTAATTTCAGTGATTTTGAAGTCCAGAGTCCAAGTCATTAAGGATGTATATTTTATTACAATGCACATTATGTTGAGGGTTAGGGTTAACCCTAACCCTGCATTTTTACGGTAATAGATACATCTGGAAGACGAATTAGTTTACTAGTAAAGCCTACACAAAGTTTACAAGAAAATGTTAATTTTGTCTAATTAGTTTTTTAATCACTTAAAAAGATTGACTTTAGAAGCATATGATCCTATTTAATAAATACATGCTGCCCCCTGGTGGACAATATTTTTATCACAATTTGGAACTGAATAGAAAACAGGATTGTGCTTGTTCTTTTTGGATTATTTTGTGGCTTTGTGAATAATTAAATTCTTGAATACATTGTACAAATTTTTTTTTTTTTTTTTTTGGGGGGGGGGGGGGGGGGGGGGTTCTTGCTTATGCACATACTTATATAAATTGTGTTTGTGTGTGTGCTCAGAGCTACAGAGAGGTCAGCCCACGAGATGTGTGTGCGTCAGCTTCTATTAAGGAGAATGGGTCACCTGTAAGTACAAGTCTAGTTTGTATTACAACACAAAAAAATACCATTAAGCAATATTCCTCTGTCCATATATATATATATATATATATATATATATTATTAGCCTATTGGATGTGATTTGTGAACTAACCTGTTTATTAGCCTTTAATCCATGACTTGTGTTTTTTGTGTGGCAGGTAAAAGGCAGCGCTGTGGGGAGGGAGGCTGTTGTGTCACCTCTCACCATCACTGCTGAGAGTGTCACCTCGGCAACCACAACTCAAGTTACCAAGGTAACGCTTCATCTGTTGCCATGATTACCGCATTTCATAATACTAAACTTTTAATCATAAAAACAAACTGAACAGACCAATAATCTTGGTATTATTTTTATGTAGGCTATATAGTACTTGTTTATTTAAATGAAAATAAATATAATTTTGTTTGTTTGTTTGGTTGGTTTTCGAGACACAGGTTGAAATTTGTCTTACTCTTTTTCAGACTGTGAAAGGCGGTTACTCTGAGACCAGAATAGAGAAGAGAATAATCATCACCGGAGACGATGATGTAGATCAAAACCAGGTGTGTGTTTGTGTCACATTTGCCTCACTGATGCGACATGCGGTTTTAACTTAATTCTTTTGTGCCATGTGCCTCAGGCTCTGGCCATGGCCATTCAAGAGGCCAAGCAGCAGCACCCGGACATGCTGGTGACAAAAGCAGTGGTAATCAGAGAAACCGACTCGCCCACGGATGAGCTACAGCACAGGACTCAGGTACATCATGTTAGACTGATCTTTGTTCAGTAAGGACCCCACCAAAACAATAGAATGCAATTAAGATATTTATTGATGATGCAATGAATGGATGAAATGAATGGGTGGACAGAGAGATTCAGGAGGGGGGTTCATCTCAGGTCATCACTCAATTCAGGACTCCTCTTAAAGAGCTCAAGGCCTGTGACCTGTGTAAATAGGACTTTGAGGATCAAAGAGGCGAGGTTTGTTGGGGAGAAAGTGTGGTGTGGTCCTGCTCTTGAGTCAATGCTTCTTAACCTCAGTGAATCTATAATAACTCTAAACAAAAATGATGAATGAGTCACTGAAAAAGTTCAACAGACTTTATTTGCATTGGGACAGACAGTTAATGTCTGTAGATCTCTAAAAAGAGCTTTAGGATGCACAATGCATGCTAAAATTGGACTGACTGCATTAGACTAAGCGGCTAACGTCACAAGATTAGCATATTCACTAATTTGATTAACAATATTAGCTTATATTAAATATGCAGTGGGGAATTGGCTGGGTTATGGAGGTTCTCCACCCAGGAAGTAATTCAAACAAGCCTGGAAGTAAGCACACCAGAACTCTGTATCAAAACAATGTATGAATAAGTCTGATCCTGTCATTTGAACAAATTGGCATGTTTATTACATTGGTCTAAATGGCAATGTAGTTCAGAACCAAATAAAACTACAGATGAAAACGACTGAAAATCGATATTTTTTTAGCCGCCTGTTACTAAACTTAGAGCAAAACTTCTATAGAGGAACTTTAACCATAGTATATAAATATTCACAGTTTTCCTTTTTGTTCTTGTCTGTTGCAGTCGTGATTGGAACTGGAACCCAGAACAAGCCTAATATAACAGCACCACCCTGTAGAAGAGGACCTTATCACTACTATGTACATAAACACAGCGGACCGCCTTCACCCAGTAGAACTCCTCTTTAGACAAATCAACTGTGACCCACCTCCTGTCCACTCTCAGCCAATCACAGCACTCTACTTGAAAGACTTGAAGACGGAAAATTTGCCTGAGTGGAGTGACTGTTGTTAATATCTGACTTTGGTTTGCGCTATGGATTTCGAGTCGACCCTCTTCCATTTCAGAGACTTGTTTGTAGACATGAACATATTTGTGTATGTGTAATAATGCATAAGCAGAGGAGCAGTCAGGGTAAGGCTGCTTTGGAGACATGGAGCGAGGATGGTGCCATATCCTGGCCACGATATGTCAGTGTAACCAACAGCTCGGATTACTATTATTATTATTATTATAAGCTTTTTACATTTGTATCTATATAGGATCTAATTTATGTTGAGTGTTTGCTTGTTTATGAAAATATGTATAATATCTTATATTATGATCTGCATGAATCTATGAGCTGAGGGATGGGAGACATTTTGCTTTGATATGACATGAGCGAGCACCTTGAGAGTCCCACAGACCTGCGCTGATGCTTAGACCTGTTCTCCTCTGGATATTCACTGTGTGTCCCCCTGCTGTCGCCATCGCTGGTCATGCATTTCACTGGAATAGTCCAAATGAAAAATACTCAACATAGTAATATATAATGGCTGTTTTGTTGGATCAAAAAGTTCTATATTTTATGTCTATTTTAAATTTATTATGGTGTGTTGTTGGATTTTTCAGGCTTTTGTGTGGAGCTTACTTACTTTATAAGGTTTGCTTTATTCCAGTTTTACAGGGCTGGCTTTTGGCGTTTTGTGGCCCTAAACTGGATTTTTATCATGGCCTCTGTTTGAAAAACTTAGACAATGGAGTCAATCGATTTAAGGCGAACTGGAGAAAAAACAGCTAATCTTTAGAAAAGCTGACTATTTATTCATTTGCACTTACATCTCTGTTTTTAAAATGATAAATACTGATATGTAAAAGTGGGGTCAGTCAACTATAACATTATGCTTACTTTTACTAAGCGTAAGTAGCCTAATATTATTTATAAGTAACTCCACACTTTGTCCTCTATGCCTGGAGCCAGCCCTGTTTTCTCATTAACGTCATGTTCAATTTTATGATCATTTAGGGATTATTTAAGTGAATTAAGTATTTTGAGTTCACATCATAAACAATACAAGACTAATTTGTGGCTCTAACACTGTAAATAACTTTATATGATATTATATGAGTCTTCAAAGGGATCTTGTAGAAGTATAAATATTTTTGTCTGACAATGCCACAGTAATACATCAGTTTCTCCTATGTATTATACAGAATACGATCCATTTAATTCACACACTGCCTGGAACGTCCACACACACTTTTTTCTGTTGGGTGTTAAGTTATGCTGTATGTAAATTTATTTCTATGGTGATGCAGATGTGAGCTTTTCTTTCCTGACAGATGAAGCGAGTCCTATAGCAAACCACATATCCAGGCCACATGAAAACAAGAATATCCAGTTGAATCTACTATGCATCAGTATCTGTTAGCAACAGTCCGGACACATGCTCTGATCGTTTTCTGCTACAGTGAGAAGCAGTGAGGCTTTGGAAAACTTGCAATAAACTGATCCGCCGTGTGCATAGAAGCTTGGCGAACTCGTGGAAGTCTGCTGGTAACTTAACGCACTATCGACTTGAAAATGTTTCCCTTTGGAGGAAATTTTAACCTAATACCTTGTCTCACACTGGACTTAGCTAAGGCACTTGGAAGCATAAAATACACACTGGAAATGATTAGAAAAACGCCACATTACTGCATGTAGATTGAGAAGGTTCTGTCTCATCTTTTTGTTCAAAAATGTGTTATTTGTGTTTTTTTTTCCCAGCTTCTTCCGTAAAACTTTTGACATATTTGATAGAGATTAGGGCAGCTTGGAAGATTTTATGAGCAAAACTATTTTTTATTTAAAAGATTCTTGGTGTTCCGAGGACCTGAGCCAATCAGAACAGAAGAATACATTTGAACTGGACCCATTCATGTGAAAACAAACATCATCTAGGCTAAACCAATCATGCAGCTAAAATGAATATTGTATAAATGCTATTTTTGTCATAAAACAACAAGTGAATGGATCTGCACAGAGGCACTCGACATTTTCTCCTGCGTTTTCTTTTACAAAACAAAAATGACTATGAGTATAGACACACAACACAGCAGACACAACAGAGTTCATATGGGGTACTCTTAAGTCCCTGTGTAAAAGCCCATATCTGTTTATTGCATCTAAAATTAGTGACATTGTCTGTTTAGATATTTAATGAAAAATTACAATCTTTTAACTTGGCTCTTGCCCTGCATCTGGTCTTACTACATTATCGTAATACAGAATATAATATATTACAATTTTAAAAGACCACTTCCAAAAACATACGTATGTTTCCACAAAATGATTTTTCTTGCTTCAGCCCCTCCTCTTTATGGCCACTCATCAAATCAACAAATTCTCTATTCTGTAGTGCTGAACCAGAATGTAGAACCTTCTCATTCTAAGCTAACTAGATGCTCAAGGTTTGTACAAACATAAACAACTGTATTTTTGCTCTGGCCTTGTATCACCACCAGGAGCTTGGATGTGGAGAACAGAGCTGGAACTCTTTATTGGGTGCCTTGTGTTTGGGGAGCCACAATTAAAGTGTCTTGAAAAATAGAGGATACTGACAAGGTTGTACTTTCCATCCCATTTCCAGTTAATTCGAACCAGCAGTACATGATCACGTGCTTCTGCCACTGTCTATCGCCCCCTGTTGATTCTGCGTGGCCTTTTCGCTCCACATTCTTGCATCACAGTGCTTGGTGGTGTGTTTTTGCTGTAACTTGAGCATTGAGTCTAAATGGAAACATACACGCAAAAATAAATATCTGAGTATGATTCAAACGCTTTGTGTGATTCTCTAAGACGAGGAATATCATTGTGTCTTATTATAAATATAGACAATATACACAGAGATTTATCCTATGTAATAATACACTCTTAAAACATATGTGTTAAAAACATCACGAAACGTGTTATTTATTAACACTGTGTCTAGTTAAGGACAACGCAACTTGTTGATTTTAACACAGTTGTGTTAGAATATTTAACACATTTGTTGTGTTAAATGATTCAGCATAGTTTAAATCTATGTGTTTCTCAATTTCTTTCTATATATAGTACTGCTTAACTAACACAATATACATACATACATACATACATACATACATACATACATATATACATATATATATATATATATATATATATATATATATATATATATATATATATATATATATATATATATATATATATATAATGAAATTGGCTTGCAGAAATGATCTTTTTTTTTTTACATTAATTGCAGTCCGGCCCTCCACTACTTTTATGGATTTGAATACGGCCCTTGAGACAAAAAGATAGGCCATCTTTGGTCTAATAGCATTAGCTTCTGTAAAGTCTGGAACATTTAAATAAGTCATTAATGGTTTGAGAAAACAAAAGTTGTCTAATGAAATTCCACATAAAATTATGATTTACAAAAATTTAAAACATAACTGAATATAACTACTAAACATGATGATTTTTGTAATTCCTCATATTACTTACAATTTATTTAACTATGTTTTGGAGTTACTGCTTTAATCATTGCTTAAAATCCCTTTTCTTAAGGCTAAGGAAAGGTTATCTAAATGTGAAAACATATAGAATGTGTCCAACAAAGTAGTGTAAATGTGCTTGTGTCATCAAAAGGTTCCTGGTCTGAATGGAGAGGGCCCCAGTCCATAGTTCCTGCTCTGTGTGAATAGGGACTGGAACCAAAATAATGACTAGGAACTGAAACAAGTTCCTACTGTGGGAAAAGGCCTATGATTGCTTAGCAAGTTTTTTGTGTGATGCCAACAATTATGAACACTGAACAGATATAATTTTATAAGAATTATAAAACCAAAAAACATTGATTGAAATACTATGTAACATATTAAGTTAAATCTTAAATATAATGATCCTCATTTTTTTGGGGGTGAAATTAATAGTTCTACCCGTTGGCACTAATTGGTTGAGGACTAGGCTATCTGTTTCTGCAACTTTGTAAACGCTGAAGGTAGACTATTGAGACATTTGGCTGAATTTTAAGTTATACATGTGCTTTTTAGACTGAAAATAACAGTGCTGAGTTGTCGCCCTGCAGTTCCTCATCCTGTCTTTATCATAGGCTACTTTTATAGCCTAATTTATACGCACCATTAATCTTGTCAAACAACAATGTTTACTGAAAAACCTCAATGAAGTTCAGAAAAAGAGATATAAAGGATTTTTGTTTTGTAAGCCTGCCATACTATCACCACACCAAGAAACATATTAAATTTTACTGCATGACTCCTTGCTGGCAGCTGAAAATATGCCCTTTCTTCACTACATGACCAGACGCTCCATAGGTGTGCGTACAACTTTATAGGAGCGAGACTGCACTCTCTGTTGAAACTATGAGGAACTGTTTATTCTTTGCTCTGGTGATGTGTGGGGAATGAGTTTGGTGGCAAGTGAATCAGAAAAAGCGTTTTGCCAAACTTGCATAACTTTATTCAGATTGGCAAACAATACCATCAAACAAAACCGCAAGACCTGTTGTTTTCGTGACAATGTGGGACCCCTTGCCTCAAACTTTTCGCTCTCGTATGCAATCCAGTCAAAAAAATGCGTATCTTAAACACATATAAGTATATGGTCTTTCACAACCAATCAGATCGCTAGATCGTCGCCACGGAGATGACTTTGTGACGTATTGCTGGCGTAGACTATATATAGGCTGGTTCGGCGCCACTTCAGCTCAGTCGGCCGCTGGCCGTCGAAGGGTGAAGAGGTGTTGTGCTAAGCTCTGCGACTTTTGTAGTCTTCGGCAGTTGGGCCAGTATCTTGTTGTTTTTTCCCGCATGATTTCGTTCAGTATTTGTGCGGAGGCAAGTTTGTGATGGCCGGGCTCCAGGTGGGCTCGCTCGGACTCATTTCCATCCCGGAGAGGGCACTTTAGTAAAGGTGAAGCTCCGTTCAGAGGACCAGCTCCGAGCAGACCGTGGATGTTAAAGTCACCAAACAGCGAAAACACGTGGATGACATTCAACAGAAGGTACAATTTCAGCTCCTCACTTTAAATACAGTTTAAAGAGTGGGAAAACAGGGCTAACGTTTGCTAGTCAAGTGTTTGGTTTAGCTTCTCACTTGTAATACAGTTTAAATAGTGAAAACAGCACTAAAGTTAACTTAGTTCGTCATGAGTTTGGTTGAGCTTCTCACTTCATGAAAGCACTAAAGTTAGCTAATCATGTGTTTGATTGAGCTTCTCACTAATACACAAAGAGTGGAAAATAGCGCTAACGTTAGCTAGTCATGTGTTTGAACCTAGATCCATGGGTTGAACCAGCGGCTAGTTTTATAGCCGCTAGCTTCTCGGTTAACTCAAGATACAGCTTCAGCTCTAGAGGATAAATAAACAACGTACAACATTTTAACAGTTTGATTTAGCTGCTGAAAGTAATTGCTATAGTTTTAACTGTTACTAGTTTTAGAATGAAGTAAACCAAGCCAGCTGCCTTAACTTGCTGTAGAAAAGATGCTCCTTTCCACTTTGTAATTTGCTTTAGCCGGGCTGTTCTGTTTAAATGGTTTTGTAGTCAACAAAATGAAACTCGTTCAAAACACACACTGTAAATTGACAAATATACGTAAGTCCAGTGTAAACAAGTAAGTTAATGTTACTTTTACAATTTAATTGTAAATTTCGTTGTTGCTGTGGGGACCTACTATTTAACTATTTAACTTGTGTCCTTGACAAATAAAATAACTTGCTAACAAATGGGAAAACTATTTTTTTTTCTTTTGCTGCTTCTACTTACAGTAATTCTATAAAAGTCAAAATGTTTTATTTTTTTGAATTGTAGATTTACTTGTCTATACTGGATTTACATACATGTCAAGAAAAAGTGTGTTTTTAAGCTTCATCCTTTTACGACTGCAAACCTGTTTGAACACAACACACGGTTAATTGCCACTTCATAAGTAGAATTTACCATCTTTTCTAGAACAAATAAAGGCAGGATTCATTTATTTGATCAAGAATAGGACCAAACCAGATGTGACTATATTATGTAAGGATTAAACAACGAGGAGCCGTGCATTACACAGATATTGACCATTTGCACCTACGTCACTTGATCACGTGGCTACGCCATGCTGGATGGCAAAAGTGCGTTTACGCAGCATTACAGGAAGCGCAAAACTGACAAATTCTCACATATTTTCTTATTTTTCCGTAAAGAAAGCAGTGGATGCTTCTGGCGCATGTTCAGTACATTTGTCTGTGGAAGTAGGACGTCTTTTAGACACGCGCAAAGCAAGGTATTTGGAAAAGCTAATGAATGCTAGCTGATCCATGCCCTCTTCCTCCTGCTATGTTTGCCGAATAAATAAAATCTTCAAGTTTGCCTGACTTTACTCCTCATGATTTGCACCATTCTGTGGTAAACGGGGTTTTGTCTCACACTGGAGCAGATTTAAAAGCTACAAGAGGTTGGTTTTCAGTCACTTAGCTGTGAGGCTAGTGTTAGCCACGCATAATGCAGGCTGTTTCAGATATTCATTGCATTTATTTTTTTGTCAAAGGTCTTTTTTTTTCTCTTTAGCATTGACTTACCTTGTTTAAAGTATTCACTGCAAATCTGTAGCGATTTAGAGGGATTCCAGTTCTTTCGATTTATTGCTGCCATCCAATAGCGTCTTCTATCTTCATCAAAATGTAAACGAAAAAGCTACAGGTTTAGGCTTAAAACCTCGATCTTGCCTGCTAGTCCAGCGTGTTCAAGATACAGCCATTTTACAAGTGAAATCAATTAAAATTACTTAAAAACGAGCAAGTTTTCGGCAAAGTTTCCATTGTTGTAATGCGCACAGACAGCGCTTTTGCCATCCAGCATGGAGAAGTGGGCGTTCCCTCGAGGAGTGTGACGACACGTGCAAATGGTCAATAATCAAGTCAAGAACATCACGACGCGCAGCGGAGTGATGTTACTCCGCGGAGTAACTTTAATATAGACGTACAGTTCGTTCACTAATCTCAAATTTTGCTCGGAAAATTGTATCTTTGGGTCTACTTTTTTTGTGTCCGGGCTTAACAGCATGGCAACATAGCATGTTTACGTTCAAATGCACAGCGCTGCTGTTGTCAGGCTGTTGTAGACGGAGGAGAGATCGCTCCTCCGTCTCTCTTTCTCTCTCTCTCTTTCTCTCTCTCTCAGTCACATGTGTTTATTTACCTCAGGATGGAGGAGTAGTTCGAGAAGTAGCGGTCTCTCAGTTTTCAAAGCCTGTGCAGGCGATGTATTCCGACCATTGTGTGTCTCTGTGCTAAAATCCCAGTCCACGCTCACAAAATGCGATGTCCGTCCTCTCATGTTGCTTAAAATATCCAATAGAGGTTATGCAGGTGACCTCACAGCATTCTAAATGTTCATGCTGAGTGGAAAGGATGCATTAGAATCAATGGAGAGAAAGGACATTTTCTCTTGTAAGAGTTCAATAAACAGCTAAAACTGAAAAAAATACACTACAGTTTGATAACAAATTCAACCCACAAGAAGTCTACTGAGCAATTGGTTTTGTAACTGACATGTAAAAAGAGAAAATCCAGTCAACTGTTGTAGCAAAGCAGATAAACTTTAGCTTCTCACATTTATCAGACATTAAAATTACACACAATTAAACTTATTACCTTTTTCTTCTTAAAAAATAAGTTTTTGAGTCCATTTGTTGCAGTCAAAACGTCACACGCTGGATCTGCTGATTACAAAGGGAGTTAATGTTTCAAATGTCAGTGTAGTCGATGTTGCGCTGTCTGATCATTTCTGTGTTTTCTTTGAGCTACATGTTGCTCCCAAACCACCCCCTGGTCCTTCAGTTGTTCAGAGAAGACGCATAAGTGACAGCACAAGTGCGCAGTTCATGAAAAGGATTAACTTTGAAAATGTCTCATGTACTGATGTTGATAATTTGTTGGGCTCTGTTACCTCGAATATTGTGAATGTCCTGGACATTATTGCTCCAATGAAGACCAAATTGGTTAAAAATAAGCAGAGAGCACCCTGGAGGAATGCTGACTCAGTTAGGGCGCAGAAAAGGAAGTGCCGCAAAGCCGAGCGATAGTGGCGCAAGTCAGAACTTCATGTTCATTATCAAACTTATAAGGGAGAGTTGTACACTTACAACCAAATTTTAGGCAGAACAAGGGAAATGTATTTTTCTGAAATGATCAGAAATGACAGCAACAACTCTCGTGTCCTATTTGCAACTGTAAACAAGTTAACTAATCCTCCAGCGCAGCTGCCAGTAGAACTAGTTTCTACTTCTAAATGTAATGAGTTCGCAATATTTTTTAACAATAAGGTTCAGGGTATTAAAAATGCCATTAACTCGACAATGCGTATAACAACCTTACAGCCACCGAGTCAGATACAACTAACTGACTTTGCACCTGTAACTGATGCAACTGTCCAAGAAATTATCAAAAGTCTGAGTTCATCTACTTGCTGCCTTGATGTATTACCCACTAAATTTTTTAAGTCTGTGCTGAGCAGTTTGTCAGCGCCAGTCTCTCAGATAGTGAATATGTCGGTTCAATCTGGAATATTCCCAAAGGCCTTAAAAACTGCAGTCATTAAGCCTCTCCTAAAGAAGAGCAGTCTTGATAACACAGTACTTAACAATTATCGACCCATCTCAAACCTGCCGTTTTTAGGAAAAATTATTGAAAAAGTTATTTACCAACAGCTCACTGATTTTCTCCTAATAAACAACACATTTGATGTTTTCCAGTCAGGTTTCAGACCCCATCACAGTACAGAAACTGCTCTTATCAAAGTAACAAATGACATTCGCCTCAACACAGACGCTGGCAAAGTCTCTGTGTTGATTCTGCTGGATCTTAGTGCCGCTTTCGGCACTGTCGACCATGACATCCTCTTGCTGAGACTAGAGGACTGGGTGGGAATCTCAGGCTCTGCCCTGAAGTGGTTCAGGTCTTATCTTGAGGACAGGAGGTATTTTGTTGAAATTGGAAACTGCGTATCAGAACAAATGGCACTGACCTGTGGTGTGCCTCAGGGTTCGATCCTGGGACCCCTTCTCTTCAATCTTTACATGCTACCATTGGGTCAATTAATACGCAACAATGGTGTGTCCTATCATAACTATGCAGATGACACTCAGATATCTATGTGTCATTAACAGCAGGTGAATATGGGCCAGTGGATTTACTCTGTCGCTGTATCCAACAGATCAGTGTGTGGATGCAAAACAACTTTCTCCAACTAAATTCAGACAAGACTGAAGTTATCGTATTTGGCCCACAGAAACAAAGAGAAAGTGTTAGCAGTCATCTTCAGTCTCTCTCTTTGAAACCGTCGAGTCAAGTGAGAAATCTGGGGGTAATAATGGACTCAGACTTGAATTTTAACAGCCACATTAAGTCAATTACATCAGCGGCTTTTTATCATTTAAAAAACATTGCCAAAATCAAAATTAAAGCGTCAAGACCTGACCTGGAGAGACTTATCCATGCATTTGTCTCCAGTAGGTTGGACTATTGTAACGGCCTGCTCACCGGCCTATCTAAACGAGCGGTAAAACAGCTGCAATACATCCAGAACGCTGCTGCTCGTGTTCTGACCAGAACCAGAAAGTACGATCACATCAGTCCTGTGCTTAGGTCTTTGCACTGGCTTCCAGTGGCTCAGAGAATAGATTTTAAAATAGCTCTGATTGTTTTTAAATCTATCCATGGACTAGCACCAAGATACATCTCAGACATGCTTGTGCCTTATGAACCATCTCGTGCTCTGAGGACGTCAGGGACTGGCCTCCTGCTGGTGCCCAGAGTCAGAACTAGATATGGAGAATCAGCATTCCAGTTTCATGCAGCTAAAATCTGGAATAATTTGCCAGAGATTGTGAGACAGGCCTCTTCTTTGGCTGTTTTTAAGTCCGGGCTCAAAACGGTCCTTTTTAAACGTGCTTTTAATTGAAATATTTTATTATTGTTTTACTGTTTTATTGTTTTTATTGTATTTTTATGCATATTTATATTCTGTGTTGTCGTATTTTAATGTTGTAAAGCACTTTGAGTTGCAAAGTGTATGAAAGGTGCTTTATAAATAAATTTATTATTATTATTATTATTATTATTATTAAAATGTCCTAAATCATCAACTGTTTTTAGCAGACAAGCTTGTAGCAAACAAGCCGTTGCCACGACAACAAAGAAATACATTGAAGAAATGCCACTCATTCTAAAGTTGCTAAGCATTTTTGGAATAAAATTAAGTCACCTGCATAACCTCTATACACGAGTCTATCAAAAACTAGAAAGTTCCGCGCTAGCTAAGTTGTGTCAAGACGGTCAAGTCACTGTCAACCAAAAGTATCACTTCCTGTGTGTACTGCACAATAAAAAAAGCCTCAACATAATCCCGCTGAAAGCAAAGTTTTATTATGAAAGAGTCAGACAGCGACAGCGCTACAGAGACTCTTGCTCTTCCATCTCGGCCTGTCAAAAGTTCATTGGTTTTGCCCAGATGTTGCGCGTTGCCGTGGAGACGTATTCAGCGCACTGATATGTAAGTGATTTAACCTGCCGAACTACGTGTGCGTATATACGATTATAATGCACGCCAGTTCTCACTGACCATGGTATAAGGGTCATGTAACTTACACCGATAAACAGAAACATTGTTTGGTATATTGTTATAACAACATGTTTCATGTTTGTCTTAACCTAGAGATGTAGGTATTCGGTAGTTTAGTTAATAAAACTCTTTCTGGTTTTGATACCAAAGAAAATACCCAATTCTCAAGACCAATTTTGATACCGTGATGATTAAAAGAAATGTTTTTATGTATGTCAGGATTTTAGAAAATTCTGATGTTTTTGATACAGATTGATCATGAAATAATGCTATTGTCTTTCTTTTCTATGATCTCACGTGAATGCAAGTTCTTGCCAGATAAATGGGAAAGGATGGCAAAATTGATCACAAAAGTGCCTTTAGTTGAAAATTTACAGTATTTCTTTTTATAATTTTTAGTTTTATTTGCCTTTTTTTGGCGCCATATTCAATTTTTTGATATCTTGAAAACATCGTTCTCGATATTATCTAAAAGTTTATTTATTGCACAGCTCTGATTGGTTATTTTGATGTTGTACTATTATTGTCATTGTACATAATACAACAATATATGAACTATAAAGTTTTTGTCAAGGCTATGCACCAGTCAAATGTTTCATTCTCATTGTTTAACTCGTCACTTTTTCACATTTGTGACTGGTTTATAAAATCAAACTTTGTAGATGGAAAAAAAGGCTGAGTGAGGTTTTCATGGTAATGCGTACGAAACGTGCAAAAATGGATGCTTGTGAACTTTTGTAGTTACCACACAGTCAATGTATTCTCGTGACTTCAACATCAACTAACCCAATGACTTTCTAAAAATTAAACTATGCTGCCTCCTACACCAAACTTAACCATATTCCACACTTTTTTCTTAATCTTAACCATTACCTTTGCCTGTTTCTAAACTTAACCATTATCCGAATCTTAACTGCTTGTAAGCTTTAACTAGTAATCTGGCTAACTAATATCTAAAAACTAAAATGAATATTTAATTGGTACCTATTAACTAGAGCTGTGCAATATATCGAACTTGTGATCATATCATGCTTGTTGTTTTGAAGATATCCAAAAATGTAATATTGAGTATAAAAACTACCGCTGAAGTTGCTTAGTTCTGTTATGAATGTGTAAGGTTCACCCAATCACAAAATTCAACCTATTTGTTTGATATGTTATAAAAGTTGTAATGTTCAACAGAAATGATTGTGCTAAAATAAAGGTTCCTTGCAGCTATAGTTGCTCTTGTTTCTAACATGTTTTTTTTCTGTGTGGTTCCTCTGTTGCAGAGATGTTTTTGAAGGTCCTGAGATGTCTCCATGGAGATGTGAAGGCCGATAACATCATGCTGGTATATCACAAGTCCAGTCTTCATCCTGGTCTGGTACAGGTACCAAATAAACACACACACTCACCGCACTCCCCCCTCCAATCACGTCAGGGTTTCCTAGCATTTTATGTCAACGCGGGAAAGGTGCACTGTGTAACCTTTTGGCCAAATATAGACCCTAATTATTTAATAACTATATAAATAATAAAATTCATTGTCTTTATTTTGAACAGACTTGCATAGCCACAGTATGGACAGTTATTTTTCCTGGAGGAGGCCCAGTCATGTTTGTTTCTCTAGAAAAGAGGTTGCTGTAGCTGTATTGTTTCACATTATGACGCACAATGTATTTAGACCCATTCAGAATGTCCCAAAGTCTAGTTCTAATTCCAGCAAATTATGTAGTTGACTTTTCATCTCCAGAAAGTTACACACTGCACCTGTTCTTCTAACCAAAAACACCAAAATGTCCCCTCACTATTTTTCCCACCACAATGCATTGCTTTCAGTCAGAAAATGAAAGAGAGAGAGAGAAGGATAAAAGGAAAAGAAAGAGAAAAAAAGACATGAAGAGAAAGACTGACAGTATACAGTTGTAGAAGTGTTTGAAATGTGTACAGATGTATAGGTGTATGTATGTAATGTGTACAGATGTATTATGCTGCGTTCACACCAGACAGCGTATTTGCGTCAAAATTTGTGCATAAAAACGTATTTTGACGCAGAACATTTTCTAAGCAGATGCCCAAATAAATAGGCATCCAAAACGCCCCGATGCGCCTCAAGGCGTTGGGGACAAAAGACACTTTTAACACCCCAACGCGCTTCTTCGAGCTCCCGCTTGTTTGCAGGCTTTGTTTTGCTCATACACGTATCACGTTGAGAGAGAGAAGGAGGAAAGGAGCGAGATAGAGGCTTGCTGCATTTATAAAACGTAAATCACACGATCAATTGCACAACTTTCTCCTCCTCCAGGCAGTGGCTTTTTGGTGTCTCTGTCTTTTTTAGCTCCTCCCGTCGTACAGCAGTGGTTTAAACACAGCGCCAAGCTTTTTTAATAGATCTATTTGAGCGCGTTGTCCTGTGTTATTTGTTTTGCTGTGTCGCCAGATTTTCAAAGCAACAAACGGCCAAGTCGTTGAAAAAAATCCTTCAAACAAGCAACTTTTTGTTAAAAAAGCTAATAAAAGACTTCAACAAACAGTTCTCCTTTCCCCTTGATGTGAGAGAACAACATGTCACGTGTCACAGGAGTGATGTCTCTGATTGGCTGATGCCAACTTCCAACTTTTCAGATGCGCCTCAACGGACACCCTAGACGCCAATACGCGCCGCAGATACGCTTGAACGGTCAAGACACAGATTTACATTGACTTAACATTGAAAATGGACGCAAAAACGCTAAGACGCTGTCCGGTGTGAACGCACCATAAGTGTGAGTATGTAATGTGTACAGATGTATTAGTGTATACAATGTGTACAAATGTATAACGCCGAGCTCACTGAGTTAGGCGAATGGAGGCTTTCCATTTCTTGAAAAGTAATGAGAGGCTCTCACACAGCGATCTGTCTGGTCCGGCGAGCCGCGCGGCTCTGCTCCGCTCGTCCGGATTGTTTTCGTTCGTTTCGGAACATTACGTTTCTACTACTACAACAAATACGTCAAAATGCTCGACATATACACGACGAAAAATCAAACAGAAAATTAAGTAATGTGAAATGAACCCAAAACTCAGTGCAAGTGTTCTTTGTTTACATATACATGTGACAGAGACTGCGTAAACTTCCGAAATGAGCGTGAACTACCGTGAACACGTGGTCTCGCGAGGGCAGCAGAGTCCATACACACGCAAGCATAATCTGGTTGCAGTGTGAGTGACCACCGGAACCAGACGACTTTGGATCTGGATCTTGACTGGAGGCAGTGTGAGCCTGGCGTAAGTGTGTAATGTGTACAAATGTATAATTGTTTGTATGTAATGTGTACAGTTGTATGTGCATGAAAGTAATGTGTACATATGTATAAGTGTGTGTATGTTTAGGTGTATGTTTGTAATTTGTACAGATGTATAAGCGTGTTAAAATAAAAAGAAAGTGAGTAAATGAAAAAAAGAGGGGGAGATAGAGAAATAGAGGAAAAAGACAAAAAGGAAAAAGAGAGAGGGACAAAAAGGAAGGGAGAGAGAGAGAGAGAAAGGATAAGGAGACAAAGGAGATTGGTTGAGAGAGGTAGAGAAAGGGTGTGTATGTAGTATTGTGTCTAGATGTATAAGTGTGTGTATGTTATGTGCACAGATGTATAAGTGTATGTAATGTGTTCAGATGTACAAGTGTATGTATGTTTAAGTGTATGCTTGTAAATTGCACAGATAAGCGTGTGTAAGTAATGTGTACAGACGTATAAGTGTGTGTGAACAAGAAATAGAGAGAAAAGGGGGATAAAAAGAAAAAAACAGGAAAAGAGAGGGACAAAAAAGGAAGACAGAATAAGAGAGAGTAAGAGAAAAAAAGACTGAGAGAGTGATAAAATGAGAGAAAAATAAAGAGTAATAGAGAAGAGGAAAGAGGAGAAAGAGACAAAAAGGAGATTGGTTGAGAGAGGTAGAAAGAAAGAGAAACTATGTATGTTATGTGTTCAGGTGTATAAGTGTATGTTTGTAATTTGCACAGATGTATAAGTGTGTGTAAGTAATGTGTACAGAAGTATAAGTGTGTGTATGTTTAGGTGTACTGTTTACAAATGTATAAGTGTATGTATATTACGTGTTCAGATGTATGCGTGTGTGTATGTAATAAGTACCGATATTCAAGTATTTGTGTATTTAATGTGTACGAATGTAGGGAAAAGAGAGAGAGAGTAAGAAAGAAATCAAAAGAGAAGAAGGGGGAAAGAGACAAAGGAGAGTGGTAGAGAAAGAGAAATGGTACTGTATGTATGTATTGTGTACAGATGTATGTGTGTATATAAGGTGTCCAGTTGTATAGGTGTGCCTATGTAATGAGTACAGAAGTGTGCGTACAAGTGTGTGTATGTAATGTGTCCAGATGTATAAGTGTGTGTGAAAAAGAAAGAAAACAAAAGGAGGAGGGGGAGAGAGAAAAAGACAGAGGAAAAGAAGGGGAAAGAGAGCGGTACAAAAAAGAGAGAGAGAGAAATAAAGAGTTTGAGAGAGAGTGAGAAAAGAGAAAAATAAAGGGGAAGAAAGATAAAGAGGAGATTGGTAGAGAAAAGACAAAGGATGAATGTGTGTATTGAGTTGTGTGTGTATGTGTATACTGTGTACAGTTGTATAGTTGTGTGTTAGAAATGTGTACAGTTTTATAGGTGTGTATGTAATACGTACAGTATAATTGTTCGTATGTAATGTGTCTAGATGTACAAGTGTGCAAATGTCATGTGTACAGATCACTGACCTAGAGATTTTGTATGGTTTTGTTGCAACCTGTCGCCCTCCTGTGGCTGTTTTAATCTGCCATTCAAGTGATTTCCCTGTGTTTTCATCGCCATCTAGTGTCCTTTCACTGCAATTACACCAAGTGTGGCAATCTAAATCCAAGCTATAGCTATTGCTGGGTTTCAGACTTCACAACATTCCAAAGGCCAATGTTATTCAATCAAATTGGGGTCAGCTAAAATTGTTTTTTAGTAGAGTTAATTTTTGTCATCCAGAAGTTAAGTGGGTCCAGTCGCCCCAGAAATAACCACTTTTTAAATTAGTGAAACATTTTTTGAAATATTTTATGGCAAAGTTCATTTTTATTATTAGATAAACCTGCCTCCTTCCCCCAACCTGGCCTTTAACAGCCACAGATTCTAGAATGTCAAACTCCGCAATACCTGAACTTTATGTTGCTTTTTTGTGCGCTTCCATATCAACCGACTACATTATTGTGACCATTTACACATATTTTTTGCATTATATGGGAAATATTCAAAAAAAACAAACACCAGCTGGGATGCTAACTGGGATCCCCTTATTTTTTTGTTCATTTAATTAAAATTTGTGTGACAGATTAAGATTTCACTAAGCATTTTATATCAAAACAAATAAATGTATTTATGTATAGCCCAAAACCTTAACAACAGTGGTTTCTGAAGTCTTCCCAAAATTGTTATAGAGAAAACATGAAAGGTAGAAAATAAAAATAACCAATAAACATCGGGCACAACCCTAATGTTCGTGCCTAATTTGGTTGTTTTGGTAAAGTTCATTATTGTTTTTTGTCCAGCAAATATATTATTTATTTATTTTTTATTTGATAGGGACAGGTAGGCTACAACAAACTTATGTGGAGGAGGATCCACATGTTACCTAGCAACCACATTGTAAATATGGCCCAAAATACATACTGTACATACAGTAACACAACAGTGACAATGTGACAAATAATTATAACTTGTAACACTTTCATTGTGTTAAATGATTGCTTAAACTCCAGAAAACTGTCAGTTGTTTTTGCATTTTAGCGCTTTTTGATGACATATGTGGAGGGATTCTGTTTTAGAACTTAAATTACTTCCTGTACTTTTAGTTTTAGTTTTTTTATTAAAAAAAAAAAAAAAAAAAAAAAAAGAAAGAAACTTAACTGCTGTAAAACTATGATAAATATTTACCAAAAGACTATCACACCAAACTAAGTCAAAATAACAAAAATTGTATAATGTCTGTGGGCTTTAAATAACTTATTTCAATTATAAGTTACCAGTCTTTTGAGACACTATGAGCATAAATCAAAAGTCTCTATGAAGCTGTCAGTTCACATGTTCAAAAAGAAGAGGGAATAAGTGTAGCTTATTTACCAATTACCTCTGCTGGTAAGCTTTGTTTTTATACAATGGCCACACCAGTCAATGCCTCATCTCATCAGATCTCAGAACCTAAGCAGTACTTGGTGCCACAGAGACTTGCTCTGTCCTTCGGCAAGACATCCCACCCACATTGCCTTGTATGAATCTGATGTCTGTGTGTGTGTGAATGGAGGGGCAAACCTTATGTTAGACATATTTTGACAATAGTTGTAAAAGAGCTGAATAGACATGATGTGCCAAGTCTCCATGAAGTTGTGGAGAGGTAAATTAAACAAACAAACAAAAACAAAATCTGACTCTTTCAGTGTGCAGGCATTTATGATTATTTCAGTGTATCTGACCACAATAAAATTTGATTGATCAACATAAATGATACCAAGAGTATCTCCTTAGGAGATGACCTTACTTGGTACAAAATACTGTTCTGATTGGTAACGGATATTCTTAAATTGAGTCTTAAGCTCTCTAACACATTTGCAGGTTGAACCCCCTTATTCACAAACTGCAACAATGTCTCAAACTGTCATATAATTTTATTTAACATCTACACTTTCAAAGTGACTGCATTGCATCAGATTCTTAATCTAAATCTTATTTTTTTAAAGTAAAGATGCCATAAATGTTCCATTATGCATAAACAACAAGGCATGAACTAGTTTTATAAATCAAATCTCTTTATTAACACAGTATAAACAACAAACAGCGACATAGGGAGCTCTCTTCTGAAGCGTTTATGGACTTATTGGAAATGTGGCAGTCACAGGAGCATTGACACAGATATACGGAGCTGAGCAGTCATGACCGGTATGATAAAAAGTCTTTTTGCAAATGGAAAGTACACACTAGTCATGCTAAGCAACACAGAGTTACATAAGGAAACTCGGTGGCTACATTAAAAAACACCTAAATCATCTCTTTAAAAAGGCTCTGTAACAACTGACTGCCAGTGTACAAAAACACTATCTACATGTTTCAGAAGCAAACTGACCTTTTGTAGCAAGATTACCTTCTAGAAATGGATGATGTTGTTGAAGTTCAGATGGGGGCGGAGCCTATTTGTGGATTTTAAGCAATGGTCCTAAATTGTAGTGATAACATGACAGAAAACAAAATAATCTTAAATAGGAAAAGAGTCTCAAAAGTCTTCAAATTAGGAAGCTAAACGTTGCTTGAAATCCTTGAGTTTAACTACACTGTAAAAATATAAACACAAAACGTCCCATTCTTGTTCAAATATTTCATGAACTGATCTCAAAACTGTTTTTTCAAAAATGTTATTTCTCTCAAATACTACTACAGTTAGTGAGCATTTTTTCTTTGCTGAGATAATCCAGCCCACTTCACAAATATGATGGACTGGCCACAATAAAAGGACACTCTGAAATGATCAGTTGTAGCACACAGCATAATTCTACGTTTTGAAGGGGTGTAAAATGCTCACTAGAGCTGTTGTTCTGCACTTAAAATTCAATGTCTCCAAAGGTGTAAGGTAATGTTGATTAAGGACAATGTACAATTACATTTGGCACAAAGGCAGAGATGTTTGTACCAGATTCGCTTGTACAGCAAATTTCCATCTGTGTTTTGCAGAATTTGGTAGTACAGCGTCAGCCTGAACACTTACGCTGGCAAAGTATCTGTCCTAATTCTGTTGGATCTGAGTGCCGCTTTTGACACTGTCAACCATGACATCCTTTTACACAGACTAGAGGACTGGGTGGGCATCTCTGGTTCTGCCCTGAAGTGGTTTAAGTCTTATTTAGAAGACAGGAAGTATTTTGTTGAAATTGGAAATTGCGTGTCTGAGCACATGGCCTTGACGTGTGGTGTTCCCCAGGAGTCAATCTTGGGACCACTCCTGTTCAATCTTTACATGCTTCCATTAGGTCAGTTAATACGCAATAATAATGTGAGCTATCACAACTATGCAGAAGACACTCAGATCTATGTATCAGTAACAGCAGGTGAATATGGGCCAGTGGATTCACTCTGTCACTGCATCCAACAGATCAGTGTGTGGATGTAAAACAACTGTCTCCAGCTAAATTCAGACAAGACTGAAGTTATCATCTTTGGCCCACAGAAACAAAGAGAAAGTGTCAGCAGTCACCTTCACTCTCTCTGAAACCTTCAAGTCGAGTTAGAAATCTGGGGGTAATAATGGACTCAGACTTGAACTTAAACAGCCACATTGAGTCAATAACATCAGCAGCTTTTTACATCTAAAAAACACTGCCAAAATCAAAAGTATTGTGTCAAAAAGCCTGACTTGGAGATACTTATTCATGCATTTGTCTTTAGTAGGTTAGACTATTGTAATGGCCTGCTCACCGGCCTATCCAAACGAGCTGTAAAACAGCTGCAGTACATCCAGAACGGTGCTGCTCGAGTCCTGACCAGAACCAGGAAGTACGATCCCATGTGTCCCGTGCTTAGGTCGTTGCACTGGCTTCCAGTGGCTCAGAGAATAGACTTTAAAACAATTCTGCTTGTTTTAAAGTCTCTCCAAGGACTATGAACCATAGTATGAACCTTATGAACCATCTTGCGCTCTGAGAACCTCAGGGACCGGCCTCCTGCTGGTGCAAAGAGTCATGACTTAACATGGGGAGTCCGCATTTCAGTTTTATGCAGCCAAGATAAGATCTGGAACAGTTTTCCAGAAGATGTCAGACAGGCTGCTACTGTGACAATATTTAAATTTAGGCTCAAAATATTTGTTTTTATCTGTGCATATGACTGAAATGCTTTGTCTGCACTCTTTAGTTTATTTCTTTACTTCTTTTAAAGTAAATGTTATTCATATTTTGCGGTTTGTTTTTGATGCATCTTTTCCTGCCTTGTAAAGCACTTTGAATTGCTTTGTGTATGAATTGTGCTATACAAATAAATTTGCCTTGCCTTGCCTACAACCAACTACCAGTAGATGTACTGTAAGGTTTGTGTTTATATTTTTTTTCCGTGCTTAACTTCACTGTTTTGAAAGAAAAATCCAGACGTATGATCCATAATTTAGAATTTGATCATTATACTTCTTCGAGATGGTTTCCTAACTCTAACAAAAAATCACAGATTTTTTTTATGTTGAATATAGGCATCCATTTCTGAAACTAAAACTACATATGTAAACAAACAAATATCATCATCACCATCATAGTAATAATAATTACGTAACCCAACTTGGAACAACACAGTTTGATCTGATCTGAGTACATTCTTTATTAAAGCGGTTTAACTCTGTAAATTATGTTCCTTCTGTGTTTTGTCCTCTATGGCCTCGAGTAGTTTAATTTCAGAAGTAAAAACAAAAATTGAGAAAAATTGTGTCAAATAAGACGATTTTTCAAATCAGTCACTGACCAGGACTGATTTCTTTAAGGTGGTTAGGTCCATATATTGCAGATATTAACCATAAACAAAACCAACAAAGCTATTGACTGAGTTAAAAGTTTAATTAAGCAGAGAATAGGTTGCGTTCATGTGGCATCACGACATTCTACAGACCAATAATATTTATTACACGTTTGCCAGCTTTATATATATATATCATAAAAAATGAATAAATAGTATCTATCTTGCCCCCGATCGGACCTCATGACATTATCTCATTCTGCAACACAAACACAACCTATTCCCTGCAGCTCCATTTTGAACGTTACTGAGTCTAGAATGTTATGATAAATGCACTCTTTGAGCTACATAGGTGCTCTTTATGTCTCTACGCTTATGCAGCATCTTACACACGCATTCTGGAGACCGATAAAAGGAAAAAAGCAGCATTTTATCAAGAACACACATATAAAAACGCAAAATTCCATGCAAAATAGCAAAAGCCCATTCAACCTCTCGACCCATTACCACTTTTAGCAAGTAAACGTTCAAATCTCTCTATCTTCTAAATGTTACTATATTATTATGTACATGTGAGAAGTTAAGGCTCTTTAAGGACCTGAGGATTTTGAACTTATGATGAGGCACACAAAAGGCAAAGAAGAATAGCTCGGACAAAAGACTGGACAAGTGACTGAAAAGAGAGCGGAGCACGAGAGTGCGACCAAACAAGCACTTTCAATGGTATTTAAGGCGAAACACTAACAATAACTTTATTAACTTAATATATTGCATACATGGACCATGAATAAATACATAAATAAAATAAAAAATGTAGTGTTCCGTCTTAAAGAAAATAATAAAAGCACAAATGGGATAAAGACATAATATTTGATAAATTATTACATTTTGTATTTTTATGTATCCCAAATCAGAACTTTTTCTCATAAAACAATCGAGACCTATCTCTAAACAGACATAATACAGTCTTAAAGGTGCAGTGTGAAGCCCTTTGCTGACATCTGGAGGTTATGTTTGAGAATGCATTGACAGAATGCTCTGTGGGAGCAGCTACTGTGGCCTCAAAAGGTTCAACAAAGAAGTTGCTTTTGTGTGTTTTTTTTTTTACAATAATACAACCATTTGTGCATCATTGCACTTCTTATGTCTGATCTAATCAGAGACTTAAATAAAGTTAACAGTGGTAGTCCTAGCATAGCTCAAAAAAAAAAAAATGTCTACAAAGGGCTTCCAAGTTTTGGATTTAGGTTTCTTATGGGTGTAACTTCCTACGTTACTTTATGTGTGCACAAAATTAATATACTTTAATATTAAATGTCAGTCCTCAAAAAACAATAAATAGTATTTCTGCATTTGCATACTTAAATAGTACTTAGTATTTACATCACAGATTCTCCAGTAGTAGCATAGAAGGATGGGTCAAATGCAAAGAATGAATTTATGAGATCTACTATTTTCCATATACTAACACAACATGTTTTACACATTAATGTTATTGTTATGTTCTTGGTTAACGGAACATACATTTTACATTGCATGTTTCATATGAGCCAGCATTCTTTCATAAGCATTCAAGGACAAACTGTAGCTTCGCTTGTCAGTCAAGGGCTTCGTTGAAGGTGAGAGTTATGTGAAAAGCATTTATACATGAATCGGTTGTACTTGTAAGTAAAAAAAAAGTAAAATGTAAATAAGTGAAGAAATACTACCATGTAAATATAATATTAAAGAACATTGACCCTCAAGGGGTTCTCATTTGGTCTGCGAAGGAGAATAGGGAGGTTAAAATGTATTGTAATGCGTATCTAATTGAGTGAATTTTATGGTGAAATAACTGGCAATAGTTGCAAAGGAAACCAAATCAACTATATTACCCTAAAAACAATGAATTAACAGAAAATGTATTCAATAACAAAACTTTTTAAAATGCAACAGGGAGGTGAGAGGACCAAAGGTTTGGGCACTGACTTAAGAGTAATTAATATTTGTGCACACACTTTTAATTAAAAGATTGAGTTTTTCAGATCAATACAAGTTTTATACTTGACTGAAAATGAAAGTTTGATCCAGCATTAGCATAGCATTATCCAAAACAGTAATAGCCAGCTGCATGTTAATAATTCTTTAAACTTAAGAGCTAAAAACTGTACATGACCTGATTTAATGAGCACAATGATAAACCGTCATAATCATCTGTAAAGATCAATGACTTAACCTTTGTGATCAACATGTAGTGCTGCTCCTCTCACAGAGTGTTTCAGCCAAAAAACTGCCATGTTTTTATTGTCATTTTGAGATATTGCTGAACTCAAAAGGCAGATATGTAATGGATAACAACAGTTTATTCACTGGAACAGAACCATATTCAGACAGATAAAGAAAATGCTACCAATTACTATTCCTTCCTTCTCGACTGCACTTTATCTCATGCACACACTTTTTCTCGCCCGATAAGCCTGAACCTAGTATTTGTAAAGAAAACAAATCTATAAAAAGCTCCATGTACCGTACAAAAAGATGCATATAAGACATTGTTCTATTTATTTTTCTTACGAAAGCTGCTTTGGTAACAACGTAGTCAGGACATCAGTCAGTCTGTGTTCCGTATCCCAGCCACTCGCAGGGGACTTCTCTGGTGACTTCGCGGTGCACTGGCTTTCTTCTCGTCGCTGTCTTCCCTCTGCATCTAAAATCTAAATGAATGGATCTAGTTACAGCACAGTATAGTAGTTTCCCCTGTTTGCACTGGGTCTCAGCTCAAACTCCACATCAGATGCACCGTCTGCAGGGAGCTGTTTGTCATAAAGATGTCCGTGCTGTGAACGACAGTGCTATTGTGCTGAGCGCTGATAGTGTGGACACTTTGGACGCTGAACCCACCGCGTTAGGACCTGAAAAACCATCAGAAACAAGGCCCTGTTAGAGGGAAATATGGACTGAATTTATATCAATGACCATGTAAAACTACGTCTGTTAACAGGTAGTAACAGTGGAACTTAATCATAAATCTTGTGATATTACCAGTGGTACTTATTGGTATTACAGTGGTACTTGTAGTGTCATTTACACTGACACAAAAATGTACTATAAATAATATGTTTAGTATTAATTATAGTGATAGTTAATAATACTTATAGAGGAATTTTCAGGCCACGTCACTTTCCGCCCTACTGCACATGCGTTATACAGAAAGAGCCCCTCTTCGTCTGCTAAGCTGGGGAAACCTCGTCGAAACGGAACGAGAGCTAGCTGTTTTAATCAAATATGAACCGGTATGATAGACGTCTGTCTCCTGAAGCATCAGACAGTGTTTTTCTCGTCGTTTTTTCACTCACTTAAATGTAACTTTTAAGGGTCGTAGGGTCGAATTTCATTCACTAATGTTTATTTAGCAGCTTAACTTTTGTTTTCACACAGTGATAAACTTGTAGTTAGCTGACAACGGAGCTTTTTTGACTTGTTTCCTCTGTTTGTGTCTATGAGCGGAAGCTTTTTCTGGAGGCTCGGTGTGCGTGCATCGCCCGTTCTGATAAACAAAAAAACCCCTCTGTAGTGTGGTAAGTGACACTTAGTACTTGTAGTGATAATAGTATGCATATATTGATACTTAGTAGTGCTTGCTAATAATTAAAGGTACTTAAACAATTCATTCAAAGGTACTTTTATTAGTACCACTTTTTGTACCAGTCAAAGTACCATTACAAGTACTAGTGTCTATAGTCACCATAAAGTACTACTGATAATGCAGGCCCTCAGATGTAATGACCATGATTGATGGGAGAACAAGTCAGCAATGCACCCCTGCGATAATATCTAAATAAAATACAATATTAAAAACAAAAACTCATGAAAAAAATAATCATACTGTTGATTATGTTTTAAAGTGTCCAACATAAACTTTAGTAATCAGAAAAAAATGCAGCAATAATAAATGTTGGATATTTTTTTGTCAATTTTTTAATGGATATATTATTATGACTCTTCAATGGCTTCCTTTCTGCAAATTACCAACAACAAATACACATGCACACCAGCAGGTCACAAAGGCCAACAATGTCAATTCAGCATAGCATGTGCCCTTTAAGACACAATGGCATTATAAATATAAAGTCTGAATTGTGAAAACCTCTTGTATAAATAAGAATTCTTTCCATCGCACATGGGCACTGACCTGGTATTCTTGGGATGGTGATCTGGCGTGTGCTGCTGCCCTCTCCTCCTTCTCCAAACGGTTTGATTTGAATAATGTAGTCCTCGTCTGTGGGCAGTGCCAGCTCCACAGAAGTGGTGTTGGTCTCCATGATGTGAGGGCTGCTGTGGCGGTTCTTCTTGTAAAAAACCTGACAAGTGAATGAGGAAGTCAGATTAAGAAAGCACTTTGGAGCTGAAAGAAGGAAATCTCACCTTGTAGCCTGTCACTTCAGACTCATTGTCCAGAGCCTTCACCTGCTCCCAGTTCACAATGATCTTTGAGTTTGATGTGTTCCACATGACTTTGACTGGAGGTTGGCTGGGAGCTGAGGAGACAAAATTCAGCCACTATCTTTAATCCCCAAAATAGCATAATATAAGCTAAGTGGCAAAACATGTTTGAACTTATTTGACAAGTGACGGACCAAACTTCTACTTGATACATTACTGGTCACCTATATTTTTATAATAACACAACAGTAATAAAGCACCTTTAAGATGATAACAGAAAATTGTAAAGCTTAAAACATTAACAGACTCTGGTAAGAAAAAAACAACACACATCTCAACCATCACACACAGATTGTGAATGTCGAAATATGACTTTTATGACTATTTATTTATCATTTCACTGCCACACAATGATCCCTATTAGTCACTATATGACTATTTAGGTAGACAGCTAAATGGCTTTACAAAGGGTGGTAAGTCTGTTTCACTTGTGCCTAAAAAATCTGTTCTAAAGCTCATAGTACATGCATCTATGTGTTTACTACATGTTTCATAACCATAGATGCATGTCAAACTAGTACTTGGCCAAAGGCTTTGTGAGAGATTAGAATACGGTTCACAAAGTCATAGAATTAATTTTACTGCAGGCATTCATTATTCTGCAACTATACAGTTCATTTTTAGTTCCCATCTGTAATACATTTTTGACATTTTTGACATTTTCAGCTTGTCATGAGCTACTCACGAGGTTTCTTTGTGGTGACATTAACTGTGGAGCTTGGTGGTCCTGTCCCAGCAGTGTTGTAGGCTCTCACTGTGATGTAATACGTTGCGCTGCCTTTGAGTCCGCGGATGATTGTGGACGTTTGGTTTCCCACTGTCCTTTGCAGGTTGGCCGTGTCTTCCTTCTCACCTTTGATCCAGTACTTGAGCTGTTACACACAGAAACAGAGATGTTTAAATGCAAAAACAAGAAGCACTGTAGTCTGCAGCTGAACTAACAAAAACACCTGAGATTATTGTGGGATTGTGAGGGCAGTTTTATCCTGCATGACATAATTAATTATAGGATTTGAAAATGAGATTCTGCTTCCTTCATTTTCTGAAGTAAAGAATTAAGGGGAAAGATTTGCCTGATGGAGATTTTATGTTGAGACAATACAGTCCGATCTGCTCCTTTTTTTTTTTTGTTTTGTTGTTTGATTTGTATCTATTTCTAATTATCCAGGGACATTATAATTTCAAAGGCTGTTTCCTCAAAGGGCATTTTTCAGACTGTTAGGTCTTTAAATTTGCTCCTACACAGACACACCATACTGCACAATTAGGGCATGAACAAAATACAAAATGATTTGCTAATAGACCTATATTGTTGTAGAACGCTAATTTGAGAGCAAAGTGTCAACAAAATTAACCAAGACATTCAAACCTGTCTCTGTCCATTCAAATTCATCTCAAATATCCAAACAGTACAATTCTCTCAGTCAAACCATTTTTTACTCAAAAACAAAAGAAGGCATCCAAAACCTTTGTAAAAACTTTCCAATCTAATACGTCAACCAAATTAATCAATAAGCTTTTATCTATATGAAATATATGAACTTGTAATACTTTTTAATATATATTTGAGTAAACCACAGCACATTGATAGCTATATGTATATATTTTTCTATTCACCTGTCATGTCTTGCCTTAACACCTAAAATGCCCAATTTCTACATTAAAACATGACATGATAAAACTCTATGCTTCACATTTTTACTTGTTGCTACAGAAGTAACATTTCCATGGAAACAAGCCGTAGGAGGCTCCTTTGAGCCATATAAGAGTCGGTTTTATGACCATGCAAGCCCACTCAAAGGAAGGACACAAGATTTCATTCATTATTTTAGAGCAGCCGTGAGTTAATTGATTTATCACAACTAATCAACCTCCAACTAATTTTGTAATAAAATAATTGTCAACTGGTCTTTATGCTTCAAAACATGCCCAATTAAATTGATCAAGGAACCTTTTTTTAAAGCAAACTGATATCTTTTTCCTAGTCACCTGTGTTGCCCTCTATTATACTATAGCCTACTATTTTATGTCTTCAGTGCAGAGAGCTAGACAAACAATGCCTTCCTGTTGTGTTATTGAGTTAAATTACAATTCAAGACACAACATCTGACAGAACACAAAAGTCACGAGAAACCAAAGAAATCCGTTATCAACTTTTACTAGAATTGTTTTTTTCTGTGTCAGAACTGAAATAGGCTGAATGCCTGATGGCACAAATATAATTTGTCTTATCAAACAGGAACATGTTACCTTGCTTTTCCACTGAAGTTCAGTGCAAAACTAACCAAGATTTTTTTAATGTTAATATTTGGCACAAATATGCTCAGAGAGTTAGTTGCTATTGCATGGACAAACTAATTTCAGGTTCAATAAATTCAACATTTTTGACACTGAGGAAAACATGTATGGTTCAGAACACCCATGTAGTCAAAGTATAACTATAAAAAATGAAGAGGGGTCAGTTCTGCAGTTTTAAACAGGAGGCAAATTTTCATAATTTTTGTGTCTTACACTGAACAAAAAGAATAATTACTGATCTAAATAAGTCAATATATAGATTAGAAAAATATATTGACATAAACACTACAAATGTTTTTTGTAGTGTTTATGTGGTCCCCAATAGGTTGTGTTCATGTTCCTGAATGTGATGATACCAAAAATCCATATTGTTTTACTGATTTTCAGCCCTGTTTTTTCTTTACATTATTTGGCTCATTTACTTTTTGTGTAACAATAGAAACTGCATTCAAACTATGTTCAGTTTTGCTGCCAAATTATATAGGCACTTATGTTGAATACAACCAATTCACCAGCCTCTTTTTTGCTGATTAAAATAGTATATTTGTTGTCAGCTCGTGCGATACAAACACTCAATATGAACAAAGCCAGTGCGTACTTAGGGAGTACATTGTTGTGTGGAACAAGAGCTAAATGTTGGAGCCCTCAGGAGCATTGCATCAGTGCGCTAATCAGCAGAGGTGCAGTACTTAGGTAAGCAACACCAGGAACACATCTTAAGCCACAGGCACGGGACTCCACTGGGCAATTATGTATGCAGCAGGCTATTATCTCCTCCGCCCAGGGGCAACAAGTCCCAAACGCTCATCAATAATACAACAGAACAAGATTGAAGGCATTAGTTAGCGTGTCGTAGCTACAAAAGCAAAGCGTGTACATGCACTCACCTCGTAGCCCAGCACTCTCTTCTTGCTGGCGTTCCAGGGTAGGGCTTTCCATAGGACTTCCACTTCAGAGGCAGACAGGCTTTTGGCGCGGACCCTTGTTGGCGCTCGACCAGGCTCTATAATTCACAATCAGACAATAACAGTGAATGGGAAGTACGAGTGAGAGGGGAGACGTTAAGGCGGTGGTAAAAAAAAGTATTGTAACGTGTAATGTGTGTTTTTCCCAATGTATTTACTATTACACTATGACATTATGTTCATGGGTAATTTACATGTTTTCATTGTTACTAATGATGAAAGAACTTGGTAGAAACATAGTGTAAGAGGGCTCTAAAGAAGGAAAAACTGTGAGAGTATAAACCGAATTCAACAAACAAGATCAAATTAAGGATAACACTATGTAGGTTTTGAATAGGGAATGATGCAACATGGCTTTACACTCTTAAAAGTTATTTGTGCATAAAATGAGTCCTTTCAAATCCTGCTATGCCATTATCCCACTGTGTGCGTACCTTCTTCTGCAGAGTAGATTGTGGTGACAGGTCCAAAGGGGCCCTCCCCCTCGTTGTTGTAGACGCCCACCTTCACCTGGAAAGGGGAAAAAGGCTGGATGCTCTCATTCTTGAAGACATATCTGGAGGCCTCTGCTGATGGTACTGCCGCCTGCATCCAGCCGGGTGCACCGTTGGGTCGAAATGCCACCACGTACCCAAACCCTGGTCCATTCTGCAGCTCTTCTGGAACAGGCTGAAGCACAGAATACAAATCTCACTCAACTGCTTTCGTTGGCTATAATGAAGCAGGTTAGTGATTCCTCAGCTTTCTAGGTGATCTATTTCGAAAGAGCATTTGAGGTTGTGTAGGGCAGCTCTTCAACATTATTCACATTAGTGGGCACTTACGTCTGTGGCTTGCTCATCTATCAACTCCATAATATGTCCTGGATTTTGTATCATTCATTTCATTACTTATTATTTAATATTGTAAAAATCAATCTACCTCGCTATCGCATGCGCGCGCACACGCACATAACACATAACACACACACATAACCACAAATCATCAAAGACGTACACAGATATTTTGAGGGGCAAGTGCTCTACAATGAAAAAGGGGAACATTTTCTCATTACTTAAATGAACTTGTTTACATTTTTTAAATGAATAAAATATGTGTATGCTTTCTTACAAAGGCATTTAAAATCATGCTCTCAGCAGTGAGAGACATGTCACTGAAAGACTGTCAGACTGCAGGTCCTGTCCTCACAGTCTGCAGTCAGAATCTTTGATGCTGCAATGTCTGTGAGCTGGACAAAGAAAGATGCTCCAATGCTATTTGAAGCTTTTGTGCAGACTCTGACTAACATGTGTTACTTTTATGAGAATTCAGTTTTTTTTTTACCAATATTTCACCCTAGTGACTGACAGAAAGGCAGAACGTCCTCATAGATTTCAAATAGTTTTTCGTTTGGTAAGAAAAGTAATGACCTGCCTTGGTTACTAACTAGTGTCTACTAGAGTCTTAACCCAGCAGAGACTGTGAATCAGTGCAGAGGCTTAGAGCAGCAATAGCATTTGTCTGCCTGAACAAAACAGTGTTGAGTAGCGTTTAAACATCTCAAAAATATACTTATTTAGAACCCTGGAAAACAAATGTGCTACTTTGTCCAAAAAAATAAATAAAAAAATAGCACTTTAGAGTACTCATACGTTACCATTATTTATTCATGGGGACAGAGGGTGATTGCAAGGGGAAAAGGAGATAACTGCTGAGTGCGCGTGAGGGGAAGTGCAGAGAAGGCGCCTCTGGAGGGTGTGTGTAAGAAAGGAGAAGGTGGTATACACGTGCTTTCTCCAGTTGTTGTTCACTTTTTTGACACTGGAGCTGGCTAAAGCTAAAACTTGGCCTTCTAGGGGACTTTGAACCTGGGGTTTGCTGTACAAGACTGTATTTTTTATTTTATTTTTTATGTTGTCTGGTATGGTTGAAAGCATAGCGAGAAGCTACAAATGAATTGCCCTTGGGGACAAATAAAGTTATCTGAATCTGAAAGAAGTATTGTTTTGGACTTGAAGATGGGAAAACAAAAACAAAAAAATAAATAAATAAAAAAACAGATCAAATCTATTAATTCTAGCCTATTAAGGACAATTAATTTGGGCACTGAATGCATAGGCTTACATACTAAATTTTGGTGTTGGCTAACTGGAAAAGGCACCAAAAGACATACAGAAAAAACATGGTATGTTCCATGGTTTTGTTTCTTTTCATTACCAACTGTGCCATTCCTTGTAAAGTGTCTGCTTCACTAAAGTCTTTTATGTAATTTATTTATTTATTTTTCTTATTTATATATATATTACAACACAATCAATGCACAAACAATCTTAGAATAACTCCTGCAAAGTCTCCTGCAGATTTTCCAGATTAATTTAAAGATTATACACTAATGATCCATGACAACATCTAATATAGCCCGCTAATGCATTTATATTTTTATGTAAACCTTATTATGTGTGCTGCTCTACGTCTTGAACCACGGATGTTCAGGGAGGAAGAGATTCCTAATCTTATTGAGTCATTTCTCATTAAATAAAAGTAAAAGCATGCTTTGTTCATACACAAAGCACGAGAGAGCTATTAGTCCATTGTGTGTGGTGAAGCAGAGCCAGCATGAAACCTCTGCTAAGCTCTTGTCTACCCTCATAACACAGCTCATTCATTTATACATGCTTTTAATTTGGTTAGAAGATCTTCATGTCGACCTCTGTAGCAGCAATTTTTGTCCTGTCGTAGCAAGTTAGGAAATCTTAACTTGACACTACAAAGTCTTGTTTATTCACAGGTCACATGAATAATTTTGATTACACATAGAGCAGGATTTAAGAATAACGTTTGAGTTAGTATTCAGCCATCCATGAACTATGTTTTTGTTTTTTTCCCAAAAGAGGTGACACACTGATATAATTTCCATTGAAAAATACTTCTCAATATTGGCAAAGTTGTGTGAACACCTGATAAAATGTGTTTATTTCCTTTATATTTGTCCATGAAGTGTTCTCTCTTAGCCAGTCATGCTGTTCTGAAAGCTTGACTACTTTTACGGCTCACTTCAGTTCCCTCAAACAGGCTGGTTAAGTTCATGTATTCAATTTATTTTATTGTAAAGTCCAAAATCACAACTACATTCACCTTTGAGGGGCTCAGAAGATGGTCTATTTAACAAACAGAAAGTTATAAAATCCTTATCAACAAGGAAATCCTCCAAAAAGAGATCCACTCTCATGGATTGGCCATGTCGGTAGGACAGGGGCTGCCAAATCCAGAAAGTCAGAAGATGAGGGGTGTCCAGGTCATCAGAACAGAAGGTAAGAAGGGTCTGAGTCATTGATGATTGGAGTATGACAGTGGAAACATTTTATCTTTGAGATCTGATCTGAAGAGGAACAGTCAAAACACATCTTATACTGACTTTGTTTATAATTTTCTGGTAACATATTATCAAACTGCTTGGGCCAAACTTCATATTCATTTCATATTGATATTCTTCAAAGTTATGTTTTCTTGCGGGTGTGGTTCATTTAGACGTACATCTGGTGAACAATTGTCCCATGTGAGAAGTAGTTTCTGTTAGTGAACCTTCTGAAGTGACTGCAAACTGTCCGTGTTAAGAATAGTAATCTGGTGGGATTTGCTCCAGCCACAAATGCTAGAATACACTAAATAAACAAGAGATATGTAAGTCCATTTGATTTTATTCTCACACAACAACTAAACCAATGGAAAAGAAGAGTTATTGAAAGTATGAACAGAGCTTTTTGGGCTATAAATAACATCTCCACATTTCAAAAGCAGAAAGCCTGAAGAAAGTTTTGAATGCAGCAAAACAGTATCTTTGTTAAACACAAGTGAATATTTAATTGAACTCTTGGGTAGTGAATCGTCAACAGGCGCTTTGTGAAGCATGTCTCTGCAGGGGCTGATGGTTCCAAACAGCAAATGGAAACGTTTTGGAAGGGGTCTGACTCTGATATGAGAAAGCCACTTTGTAAAACCAGAGAAAAGAGCGGAAAGCATGGGAACAAAAGTGTGGAATAGATTTATTCTGTTTAATTATCTAATGCTCAAAGTGTTGCGCAGCCGGCTGACAGCAGCAGTTATTGGCTGTCTGCTCTCTCTGAAACCCTACACACTGCAGTGAGGTTGTGTGTGGTGTTTGTCCTGAGCTCTGGTCAGGAGATGGCTGTGTGGAACTGCCATGATAATAAATGAATCAAGCTAGGTCACTTTTGTATCAGAAACAACTTAATGTTTCTTTAGTATATTATATGGACATTAAGTGAAAACAATGATAACATAATAATTAAAGATTTAGTACTCTAAGATATAATATTATCAGAAGGTTATGATTCAGACTCTTACGTTGTGAATATGAACCAGGAAAATGCCATTTTTCATTCTGGACCTGCATTGTTTTGTTCAGTTTTTAAACTCAATGGGCCTCATTCATGAAAGTCTTCATAAAATCTGTGCGTAACTTCCACTTTAAGAAGCCGCTGCGAAGATTCTACGTGTGATTCACGACGAGTTCGTAACGAGCCAAATACCTTCCTAACAGCCTTTACGTCAAATTCACCTAACTCCAGCCAGTTATTTACATAAAAATGAATCATGCATACTTCCTTATATGGCAAATCTGGGCCGGCTGCAGCGCGTCACAGACAAGACTTGGAGCAGGGGAAATGAGGAAGAAGCTGCAGCAGCGCGTTTCCCCACTTTCACTGAGTTAATACTTCAGCGTCTTTTAAAAATAAATATGTTTCCTGTGGCTGAAGAAAGCACTTGATAGCACTTGTATATATCGCATGTATCTTTTGCACAATTTATCTGATTTTGGGCATTCCCTAAATCACAGTCAGACCTTGAGAGCATAAACACTACAATCAAGTGAACTGTCTTGTCCTTTCTGGATCAAACCATCAACCTTTTTGGATGAAGTTTTAGTCACTGAACTGCTGCTTTCATCTTAAGCAAAGTTTGTAAGGACTAAAACTGAGTGCAGTGTTAGAGTAGTGCGATGACGCGTGTGGATTACCTCCCATGTGATGACCAGCTCTGAGCGACTGCCTCCTCCTCCGCTTACGTTAGCTGGGGTCACCTTCGGGGCTGTGGAATCACAAACAGCAGCCCAGACATGTCCATTATACACACAACATATGTAATACGTTTCTATGTGATGACTGAAAAATCAATGTGACATACTGGAACTAAGAAGGTCTAATCCAGTGTCACAAATGTCAAGCAGACTGTATTCATACATCTATACATTTGTTAGGTGCTATAGGAGCTTAACAGTGACTGCCGAAGTACATTTTACATAGAGATTGTGGAAAAAATACATGTTTGAAAAGCTTCCTGGGCCAAGTCAGTTCTGCCGTTAGTAATCTGCAAAATTACTTAAATGTATTATTTATGTCTCTTCAACAGATCATTTTTTATACTTCTTGCCAATGTCTGAGGTGTGCTTTGGACTGTGCTTGTTCCATATTCATTTACTGAAATCCTTTTTTGTTCCTGCACACTCGTTTAGACTGGATGTGTATGTCTTCTCTACACATTTGATGTTTTGGACTGAAAACATTAGAGATATTAATTACGACATAGTTGAATAGATTTTTTTGTGTAGCTAGATCTGCTGTTGAGTCATTTAGAAGGTTAAATATTCTTATTTTTTTCTCCATGACAAACAAATAATTCCAGCACAACATGGTTTACCAGTTGAGCTCCTTCAGCAAATGCAGACTTTTTTTTTTCAAGCAAGACACATTTTTCTGAAATAAACAATAATCTAACAAAAAGGGTTATCGGCTATTATTATTTGCCAAACCATAACTATTGTGTAATTTATAGAGATTTTGGTTCTAGTTTATAATATTATGGCTAGGTCATTGGCTTTCATTTGGTCCTCAGAAATTGTTTTTCTGAGTTGAATATTGTACATGAATGTTTGCACAATTTGGAAAACAAATGGAAAAAGCTGCTGCCCAACCCAAGAATGAAGTTAGTGATTTTAGTCTTGGTGATCTCAAATCAGAACTTTCTGAGTTAAAAAGTAAATGAATGCAAACATGGCAAGCCTCAACTTCTCATTTTGTTAGCAATAACCTGAGATACTAAAGACCACATGAAGGCAGCATACTTGCTCCCCAACCAGGAAGCCTTAAGGGTCTTTCACACCAGCATAACTCCCAGTCATCGGAGCGACGCAGTGTCTGTTCAAGTCTCTTGGGAGTGCACCAATCATGTGAAAGAACAATCACACAAACCAGTCACCAAACAAATGACATAGGCTGATGATTGACAAAAATGATAAAATCTAAGTCATGAGTAGTTATCAAACCCTGAAGTAAAACAGAAGTTGCTAGAGTCGTGCCCTGGTCCAAAAAAGCTGTTAGTAGCGTCAAGAAGCTCAACTTCTGTTTCAAGCCAAAGTCCAGTCTTCATACTGCGATTGCTGTAACTCTTCACCGTCTTTTTTTTTTCCTCCGTCAAAATTGGCATTCTCCTTCGTTCATATGTCCCATTTGAACACAGATAACAACAAATAGTATGCCCTGCATACTATTTTTCCGTATGCGTGGTTTTCGGTTTTCCAGTGCACTGATTTGCTGGTTTGGCAGTAGTCATGGGCCAGTTAAACAGTTGCATTGTGGCAAATGGTAATGCAGAATCTGCAAACAAGTCTTAAAAAACTTGCCACCGCGACCTGCTCTGTGCTCCTCTGATGCCTGACTTCAAACCCATTCAAAACGTTGCCAAATCGGTTCACACGGACAACCCTCAGCTTGGTGTGAAAGACCCTTAAGACTTATACTTGATTTTTGTTACTTCAGACCTGAATTTATTCGCATTCACCAATCATCCTCTGACAAAACATGTGTAAAAAATATTGCATTTACTGTCAACTCAATGCTGTGTCATAGATACATCAGAAAAAGAAAGAAGCGTTGTCATTGCACCCTATTTATGTGGCATGGTATACTGTAGGCACAAATTCCATGGGAACTGGATAGTGTGATCTGTCATTATGCTAAATAAATCAATAAATGTCTTCTGTATTTCTGTAATACAGCCAAATCTTCAATAAAACCCAACATGCAAAAATCCACAAACCTACAAAATGTGATAGAAAACAGTAGCAGTAGTGTGGTACGTACAGGTGCCTTTTGTCCTGGCTTGTTTGGATGGTTTGCTGGGCTCTCCGGTCCCAATGCTGTTGCTGGCCAAAACTCGAAACTCATACTCCACCCATGGGCTCAGGTCTATTACAGTAGCTGTCAGCCGATGGCCCCCCACCACTTCGGGTACTGTCACACACACACATAGCAGTAGCCTCATCAGTATCTGCAGTAGGGGGGGCTCACAGTGGAAGTTTGTGCTCTGCTTTGACAGGCCGCATGACCACTCCACAGGTTCAGAGGACACAATAATCCCCCACAAGGACAGACTGCACACAGGCTATCTTAATATGAGCCACCGCACTCAACACGAGTTAACAGTGTTGTCATTACATGCTGTTTTTTGCTATAGTCAACCCAAAATCTGTAGTAGTTTGTACATGTAGCAAGGGTCAGATTCAACAGAAAGTCTTGGCTTCTGGGCCAGAGGTTTAAGCCGGGCCACCACTTCTTAATGGATCATCAACACACAATATTATGACGGTTTAGCTGAAATGTGCATGTCCTTAAAGAAAACTTATGTAAGATTTAGATTTCAGCTTTCATCAACATGACCAACTGATGTTCACAAAGATATGTTACGGGGGGTTACAGGGTTATTTTAGACGTTTCTGTTTAGGTTTAATAAGTAATCGGTATTTGATGATGTCATAAGTTCAGAAGGTGGGCAAGTGTCAGTTTTTCCTATTTTAACATGATACTTTTCCATACCATATTCACTTTTTGACTTCCTAATATTGTCAGACAAGTGCAAAATGTTTGTCTCAAAAGTGCAAACATATTACATTTACACCCTTTGCAGCAGCTTACAACATAATTTCTTACATTGTTAATTTCTATTTTCTAGATTTTTCTTTTTCTTTTCACAATAAATTACAGGCTGAATATTCAATGTTATAATATCTTGAAAACACCATGCACAAAATGTTGACCAGACCTAATAATCACTAATTTAAATTATGACAGATCATGATCAGATTCACCTATTATAGTTTTCAATAGATCTACTGTCTGCTTAAAGCATTGTTAAAAAGTGCGTTTGTGCCTAGGGTGTAGTACTACTTTAATTACTTCAGCAGTGAATATATTTAGGAGCTGCGCTAACTTCTAAAGAGCACACTGGTCATTGAATTTATTTTGATATACCCACTCAAAGGATTGTTTTACTAGTAGCTACAGCATTAAAAGACTGTTTTTCTCTTGAGCTAGTGGCTCTATCTGCCAGCAAGGTCACAAAGCTCTCTGTTTCTGGGGTGGCAAATCAATGAGACCACTAAAACTATCTAAAGTGTTCATAACTCACAAAAATATCAATAAAAGGATGTATAGTGTGGGATAAATGCACAATATTCCACTGGTACATGACTGAGGAAGGCTACATTAAACAGGAGGCGGACACAGTTACATCAGTATCTACAGTGTGATCACTTAAGTACATTATCATATTACACTGCTAACAACACAATTTGTCTCTGCAATCAGATCCATGCTACAGTACTCCCAGGAGTGTCATAAAACCACCGTCAATGGTCACTGTGCTACTGTGTGCCATTATTATCCCCTTAAAATTAGGTTTTATCTTGATTTTTTTTTTCAAAACAAGCTCCATTTTATTCTAGCCGTGACCTTAGAAATTCCCGTACATTTAAAAAGATGAAAACTTTTTGACTATGTTTAGCTTGCACATAGTAAATGATAAAGAACTAAAAGAAAGATTTTACATTTTAATGACACACGGAACTATCCTATATGTTCTAAAAACTCTTATTAATACAACATGTAACTGGAATTACAAAAAACACTGACATTCCAAAGCAGTTAATGTTGATGGGTCAATTTAAATGTATTGTGTACTTTCATTGGCTCAGGCAGATAGTACAGGAAAATCTTTGAACTGGAAATAGTTTTTCCTCAAAAAATTGTCAAAATGCATTAAACTTTATAACCTGTCAAGCCAGATGATATTTGTGATTCTGACTCTGCTTGCTTCATTGGGTTTGCATTTTAGAACTCTGTACCACCAGTGAGTTGCGTAACCAATCACAAAGTAGCATTGTAGCTTTGGTGGAAGCCAAAGGTGATGATGAGACCAATATTGCATTTTAGCGGTATTTCAAACTATTTTGTTTTTTGAAAAATGTGCACACAGATGTGTTTTGTGATTATGAAAATAATGTTTTAGCATTTAATTCATTAATCAATTTATTTGTCTTGTGGCGCTTTGACCAGTCAGCTTAAATTGATTATCAGGACTGCATTTTTTCTCAACAGCTTCTGTGACAAGGGTTTCTGGATACAGTAGAACTCAGTGTAGCCTGCTACACATATTCATTGGTCGTGAGTCAGAGCACCAACTCTATAAAATGTGGAAATATTTTTGGAAGTGACTCAGGGAGAAAATTATGAATAAAACATTTTTGACAAAAATTACTGATTGAACTTTTTAATTCTAAGGGGACAAATTGGTTGCCTGGGATCCAGAGCCCATGCTTCAGCAAATTGCAAAGAGTGGGTCTGGTCACCACGCCCTCCGCCTGAATTTCCGATCATATCTACATCATACTGGGCAATCAGATTCGTTTTTTGTGTAACACAGATGAAACAAAGAAGTTGATTGGTCATCTGTCATTTAGAACAAATCTAACTTCACTAACCTCACATTTCTTGCTTCGCTGGAATCTGCTCTGCGATGTTTTTCAGTTCCACATGATAATTTTCCCATGTATTTTTTTAGTCGTAAGTAGCCATGTTGGTTTCACACAGCAGACGATGCGAGTCTCTGATTGGCTAAATAATCTGTCAATCACAACCACTGAAATTCAAAAGAGGGACAAGGTGGCCAGACGATATATTTTGTATATATCGTGTAGATTTTCCAGGCAAACAAATTGGTGCTGGGATGAAACATGCATCTCTAGTTTTGGGCTTGGGAGGCAGAGTGGTCAGAGTGGAGAGTACACGCCCTCCATCCTCCTCCACACTCTAGAGGAGTCATGGACGGCTGGGTAGAGAGCTTACCTGTGGTGACAGCCTGCCACCCCAGGGAGAAGGGTGTCCGGGCCTGGATGGTGTATGCCGTAATTGGGCTGTGATTATCAGGACCAGGCCTCCAGGACAGAGACGCCGTGGTGTCAGTGATTTCCTCCACATTGATGCTGGTGGGGGGGCTCGGGGGACCTGGGAAAGGTAGGAGAAAGGACAGAGATAGGGAGAATATCAGTGGGGCATGTAAATCACACAGCGTTTTACACCTGCGGCTAAGCACGGCAAAGTCAACTCACAGTGAAACCTTCAGGGGCTCCAGGTCTAATTAGACAGAACATTTCAAACTTTCGCAGGAGAATGAGTCTCCTGCTGTGTGTGTGAAGAAAAGGACTCAAACAAGTGGGACTTCTTCACAGCCCATCAACTCTAATGCAGGAGTAAATGTCACATGACCTGCCAAGCCATTCTAACTACAATGTGTTCTGTCATTACCCCATTTGAAACACGGCCCAGTTTGGCACATCCTTTAATTAAACTGGCTTAGAGTTATACAACCTGTACATAGAGTTCCTGCAGCTGACACAACGCTATCCCATCATGCATCACTCCATTGTAACAGTGAAGATGGCACTAGAGTCCTATGAGCTTAATGGCATTGGCCATGATTATCCAAATCTATCAGCTTTCTACAGAAAATAGATTATTTTTGTAATAACAAACAAGTGTCCTTGGATGAAGTATTGCATTGCTGGAGCCAAACAACGGGACTCTTTTTAACTCCTGCTCTGGGGAAAGTACTTTCCAAGCAGATCAGGAACTTTTTGAAAGCTCAAGCACTTTTACAACAATACATCCATTGAGAAATATTTTGTATTTACTTACTTTTTTAATCCTTACTTAAAGTTTTATTATCCTTTAGAAAAATGATTTAGACGTTGTAGGTCCCAAATACTGTTTTTGATTAGTAATTATCAAAAATTAGGAATATGTATGAATATTTGTGCTTTATTGTTTGTTTTTTTGTGTATGTGTCAGGAAAACAAAAATTGCAATCATGCAAAACAATGTATCAATCATGTCTACAAGTCATTAAAGCCTGATCTTAAGATTTATTCATTTTAGAATTACTTAACAAAAAGAGATTGAATCAGACAGGAAGTACTGCTGCTAACACGAAACCAATGTTAAACTGGTTATGTGCATTTAAATACATAATATTGTAAACTCTGACAGGGAGTTTTTGTCAAGATGAGTTTGATGTCGTCGAAATATCTTCTGACAAGAGAACATGATCACACTGTGTTGCTAGAGCAGCCGTTTCCAAACTTTTCAGAGCCGCGCCCCCCCTATTAGCCCGTAGATTGTCCGAGGCCCTTCAGTAATATTTCACACTTCATTCCAAATTAAGTGGAATGTATATACTCTCATATTAAGATGACAAAACAGCAAAATAATATTGCCTGTAGACTTAGTGTGGATTTAAAAGAGTAAATTATTCAAATTAAAAATATTAAAGTTAGTTTCAAACTCAGTTTTCTGTCACACTTGTTGGGTGGACAATCTTTGGAGGCCCCCCTGCAGAGATCCTGAGGCCCTGGACCCCACTTTGGGAATCACTGTGCTAGAGGATCCGTTTTAAGTTTTATTGACTCCTTTTAAGTCTTTGAGAAGCTGAGACTCCACTACCAGACTAATCCTGACCAGGAATACAAATGCCTTTTTATCTTGAATGCAGCTATCAAAGAGTAACTCTTTCAGAACTCTTAGCAACTTAATTTAAAATCAGTATGCAAATGTATAAACTAAAACCTTAATCTTTAGCTCAAGGCAATGTCTGAGCATCCCAATTATTGCTGTTTTGCAGAATGATACAGACACTTGTAGTTTGAGTTGTAACCTCTGGCTTTAGATATTTTTATTCCGCTGTTTTAACAGCTTAGCTACATTGTCAGCTTTTAACTAATTTCTCTGGGGGTGCTATGGTCAGTACATAACCATTTATCAAAGACCGCACAATTTGTTTTTGTGGTCAAACATCTAATATAATTTTAAACCCCTTGATGCCATTACAACATGCACAACATTGCCCTGTGTGACAATCAAATTAGGCTTTTAAAGCTAGAGCCAGAAACATGCACATACAAAATGAAAAAGAGGGGTTCCGATTTATTTGTGAATTTTAAGGCGATAAGACCAGTGTGAACAGCCTACAGTAAACAGGACAATGTTGACTAATTTGTCATTTGTCAATCTTTCAATCGAATCTTGCTTGATGTTTAAATTTAGTCTTGGCCATCCTAACCATTAAAATGATCTTCTTTAAGTGACAAATTCTTCCATTAGATTGCTCTGTAGAGCTGTAACTTGGAAAACTAGCTCTACTGTTTGGACAAAGATGTTTTAAAAGCATTTTAATCTTTTTTTAATCAACTTCAACTACCCTCTCTCCAGATTTTTTCCATTTTTTTTGTTACACATCGTTTTGCTGGCCAGCTGTCCCTGCTTGAATACTAGATGAAAATATGCCCTAGCTCCATATACATCTGAAAATTAATGCTACAAAAAATTGTGAGAGCTGGAGACTCATTGGAAACATTTACTTTGGGTTTATTTGAAGGAATGTTCTAATCCATGAGAAATAATTTTCTCTTTTCCATACACTCACACCATTAAAAAGAAGTCATGCTAGGTAGGGGGCGTTCTTGATCCATCTATCCTCTCAGTCTTTTCCTAAGGTCTCTCTCCTCCTCCTGACAAGTGCATCAATAATTCAAGGGAACACCTATACATAGGAAGCAGGAGTGTGCTGTCAGTGGTCATTTGGGTGGAATTGTGCTCATTGGAAGTGAGTGAGTGTGTGTAGGCAACGGGAAGATGGCCGTTCCCAGTTGTGGCTTACCTCTGACAACCAGGTCCACGGCGATGGAGATGCTGTCCACTTTAGTTTGCACGGCACATGTGTATTTCCCAGCATGCCTCAGCTGAATGTTCCGAATCATAATGTCTCCCGCCGAATGCTGCTGTCATTCACAAGGACACAAATACACAGTTCTTTGAGTAACAAGATGTAAGCCACTGTAAAGATCTACTGAGACGTAATTCACTGTATTTGTGCTTTAGATTAAATAGTAAATTGGAAGTTCATATATAGTCAGTAAAAAGTTGTCATTTATATCACTAAACTATAAAAGTTATACGTGCAGTGCAAAAGTTTTGGAACTTACATTATTATAGATCAGACTTGCTTGCCTTGTTCAGGCCTAGCTCAGATTGAACACAATATCTGCTACAGAATAGTATGTGTGTTAAAACCATGCTGAGCTGAGTGCAGTTTGCAGTATAGCCCTTCCATAGGAGGGAGGGGTATGTAAATTCCATTTGAAAATAAACCACAGGCAGCAATTTTTTGGCCATAAATAATACACATGATACAAACATTTCCTCTGCACTGCGGCGGAATATCTAATGATCCTGCTCAAAGAAGGAAGCACAGTATTGATGTTCCATTGAATCATTGGAGAAACCTTTTGGCCTTTGTTATTAAATAATCCATTTGTAGAGTAGATTGTATCACAAAGTAATTTCACCAGATAGAAAATACCTGAAATGACCTTTTATATAGGCCGTTTTCATGGTAGGAGAATACTATTGGTATAGGAAAAAAAGCTGGCTCTTGCCCACCATCTGGATATATGAATACATGAGTAACATGTCATATTTGGGGGCGTGGCCTGCTGTGGGGGAAGTCCCTAGTTAAGGCAATGGGAAACTAAACTTTTTACCTTTCTTAAAATCTTTTCTGGTGATTTAAGTGTATTTTTAGCACAAGCAATTCAATTCAAGTTACGACCAAGTTTGAATGGAGGTTGTTGATGTTGCATTATGTCAGAAAAGTAAACAAAAAGTTCTGTAGGTGCTACTGTTGGCACTCTTGGATATATTTACATATATATATACATATTATGTATTTGCTAATCAAGGAGAGGGTGGTCACTGTTGAGCTTCATTCATCCCCATGTCTATAGTTGACACAGTCCACATCTGCTGTTGCAGGTGTTGAGCAGTGAGTGAAAAAGCAGCTAAGCAGCTATTCTCTATAAAATTGAATGCACTGTTCACATATATACCTTCAACCGGGCATTTGTTAGTGGGCATTCTTTCTGATATCGATTATATCTGTGGCATCACTTTTCAATGTGAACTCTACTTAATAACAATATATCCATCTCATTTATGCTCTCACAACAGTGCCACTACCTTTAACTTTGCTTATTTGTTATTAACTTAAGCTTTGAATTATGGCTGTCATTAGACAGAAAGTGTTTTTATATTTTTCAATATAAAAACATGTGTGACATTGTCCTACAAACCAGTAACTACTACAAGTGTCTGCAGCTGTTGGCACAGTGTGTAGAATCAGTGAGTAACAATTCTCCAGCAAAAACAAAACACATGATTAGAGTTAACATATTCATCCCAAATGGACACTTCATTTGGGAGTTAATTGTTTGGAGTTTGTATTTTGTCTCCACTTAGCACAGTTTGTAATTGAATTTTGAATGTGTGATTGGATGTTTATAAAATCCACTTTAGGAGCTGGAGATGGTTTGACTCTCTGAGCGCTAAGCTACTTCAGCTTTCCACAGGATGAAAACTGTTACTCTAAAAAAAGCAATTACAATTAGGAAGTATTCTTTTACAGATTACTTGGTGACTAAAAGTAATCAGCGTTCTAAACATTATAAAACAACATATTGTATCTGATCGGATCATTGGCATACATTGTCTCTTTAGAATGAGATGGTCCAGGCGGTTCTTAGATTTTTAGGTTTAAAGTTTTGACTTCTTGTTTATCACAAAATAAATAAAAAAAATAGTACATTTGATAAGTGGGAACCAAAATGAGGACATGAATAGATGTTTTGGAAAGTGAACAAACTGAATCTTCTAAAACAATAATGTTCATTTGGCAATAAAAAGTATTATTCCCATTTTTTACAACCTCTTGTGACACATAATTTTGGTTTGCTTGGAAAAGTATGGCCAATAGCCAGAACCTTTTATGAGATTTTATTTAACATTGTTTCCTCATCAAAACACAGCTGGAGTTTTGTCTGTGAAATACTATTCTTTTCCCTCTGAGCTTCAGAAAAAGTCCATAAATAATCCAGATTTGTTTTGAGCCTCTTGCATTAGCATATCAGACATCAGTTTGACTATTTACTTTAAGTAATTTTTTTTAAAATCTGGTAGATGGAGGTTGAAATGAACTCTTGATGTGGGAAACACATTTCTGTCACATGTGCTTTATGACACTTCCTTTTTTCTGTTATGCTACATAAGATGGCAAACTAAAAGTTCAAGATAATGCATTGCACATAAAATGTATCTTTAAATGGTAGGCTGGTAAAATTGAAATGCACTTTTCATACAAATACATTTGTTACAGGAGTCGTTAATTAAATATAACCCCGCTCTGACTGACACAGGCCAATCGAAAACCTTATTCAAGATGTTTCCTCCATCAGACTTTCTGTCTTTCTTCCAGTTGTATTATGTGCATGTCTCAGCTGTAAACACATGTCATATTCTCTACAAACTGCATTGTGCTCGTTGGAGTTGGCTCTGTCACGTTAATATGCTTAAACCTTATTATGAATGTGAACAGTTAGACAAGCCCCGCCCTGATTCAGGTGCTGTCCTGGTCTGGTCCAATGCTAAACTCTTTGACCCCTTTGCCTTTGTCCAGTTCTCTGCAGGCGTGTCGCTGTCCGGTGCTGAAGATGGCTCCTGTGCTCAGGTGGAGCTGTCCAGTCCTGAAGTTGACTGTGACATTGACTGTCCACTGTGGCTTCAGTTCAAGGCCAGTAACACAATTCTCAAATGCTCAATAACCTTGACCTTGCTTTTTGTATTTATCTCCTATACAGTGCACTGATGTTGTAGAGTTGATCAAGTCTCACCTCTGAGCCATCCTGAACTCAGGTGCTGCAACATGACATTGATGTTGGCGATAATGTGCCTATCAAACAGCATCCATATTGCATGAACCCAGAAAAGTGCCAGCGCCTGCAGTGTCAGGTTGACTACATACTGTCCCACGGTATTACTGAGAACAGTTTAAAAGTAATGGGTCCAACCAAATGAGGCCCATAAGACCCCATAAGAGAAGCAGAAGTGAACCACCCTCTCTATGTCTCGCCTAGCCACGCCACTGTCTACACTTTTATTTCTTTTATGCACTCAGTTTGGACAAGATGTGAGATAGAACAACAAGAGAACATTTTGGGTTCTTGCTATGGTAGTAAGAGATTGAACTTACTCCGCCCACTTTCTCAAAGAATCCTCCATGACTGCCAAAGTGGATGAGCTGCTCGTTGAAGAACCAAGTGAACTTGAGCTCCAGGGAGGGGTCATGGTTGACCTGACATGGCAGCACAACACTCTCTCCCACCGTCACATCCAGGGTGTTGGGTTGTGACGTGATGATGGTCGCCTCTGGAACAATACACACATTCAGAATTACAGCACAGAAGAAAACAGAGGTATGCCACTTTTCTAAGTGAATTTTCTATATCCTATTTGAGCGGGATTGGTTTAATCTCAGGACTTCGGGTAAATTGCAATATTTTTACAATGGTTTATGTTTTTATTGTCTATGTCTATAAAATGTATGCAAAGTTTCCTTCAAATTTTATTTGCTGTAATTCAGCAAACTTAAAACTTGTCAGATAATTGTGTGAATATGTGTGAATAGTCATGATTACTTAATTTAAACTAAAACAATAATGCTACTGCCACAATTATGTTCACGTTGTAGAATGTGATGCTGTCATAAGACTAGATGATTTTCTTATTAACGACATTGTTGTGTGGCATGAAAAACCTACAAATTCATTTCACATATTTTCAACCTGATGATTTTCATTAATGATGTATTCGCTTTTTGTATTCCAACAAAACTCTGGAATCCTTTTAGCTGCCAAACGTCTGCACCATGAACGCTGTGATATCATATGAACCGAACTAAAACAAACGCAAAACAAACAGCAATAAAAATGGAAGCTGGAAGCACAGCCTCGTTGTCATGGTAACAGAGGAAAAAGGTGCAGTGCAATGTTTTGGAAAAGTTTGCACAAAGTTGGGATGAAAGGGCTGTATAGTGATAAATGGATAACAAAAAGAGAGACCATGTTTGTTTGAAAAGTAATACGGATCTGATGCATCACAGCATTTGTACCGATACAACATGAAATTCATACTAAAACAAAGTGACTATTGTTAATATTATTATATATATATATATTTTTTTTTCATGATCGGAGCCGATACGGACTGATTAAAATTCTTTAAAAACACTGACTAGCTGTTTTTAAAAATAGTGGGATGAAAATTGCTATTTTTCTTCAAATTGACTGGATACACACCTACAATTCTGTTTTACTACACACTCGTGAGACAGGTGTGTACTCATGTTTTATACAGAACCCTCCTGCAAAGTTTTACAATTAAGTGCTGCAGTTTTTTTCATAAGATCAGGCCCAAACATAATTTTGACTTTGCTTGTAAAATGAAAACCAATAGCCAGAATGCTAAAAAAAAAAAAAAAAAAAAAAAAAAAAAAAAAATCTGCTGAATATACTGACCAAACAGTACAACTCTCTGTCCCTAATTATCTACCACATTATATTTAACAACAAAGAATATATTATGCAGTCTCTTCAGTACAGTGGACTTAATCTAAATCCATACATATTGGACTTCTTGCAATCCATTTGTCTACCTCATTTATTAGCCTTTGCTTAGCCTCTTGCATTCACATTTGATCAGACCCAATGTTTGGCAGCACCAAATTATTCCATGCGTCAAATGGCTTTATAAAAATCCGGGCCCTCCATCATTGTTATGCTTGCGTCAGACTGAGCTAAATGGAAGGATATACAGGACGGCAAACTGGGGCAAGCCGCCACAATAACTGGTATTAGCCCAGGCCTGAGCTGCTCTCCGCGGGGACTCACACCGACTGCTATGTGTCACTGTCAAACCCAGGCTTTCAGCTCACTACTACCCCCCAATCAGCATCCAATTCCCACGATGCACTGCTAGCAAAACAGTAAACACCAGGCACTACTTCTTTTCAAGCCTGCAGTGCGTTACAATGTGTCCAAATGAGAATCTGCTCGTATGTGAGAATTGCACTGGAGAATGTGTTAGGCTGGACATGACAGAGGAGGTGTAGAGTGGAAGGTGGCCTCTTGGGGGTGCTGTGATCACTTGGCTCTACTTTTAGTGTTAAAGGTCACTGAAATGAATGAAAAGGTTTTGTTTTATCTGCATTCAGCAACACTTTTTTTTGAGAAAGTGTGCTAAGCGAAGCGTCCTTAGGGATATATTAGTGTTGCAACCAAATAAATATCGTAACCATCACTCTTTCTGCTATAAATGACTTTTTGTGTGTTTTAATTTATTTAGAGACACAGCTTGAACGCTGTTTTTGAGGTGCAAATGTTTCCTCAAAGAAAACACTCTTTTGAATGTCAAAAGAGTATTGTGTCATAGATCTCTGAGAACTTCTGCACTGTTTTTATTGTAGGTCCATAAATCAACCAGACTCATTTGGGGCATTTATACAGTAACATGTCCAGCAATACAGGTTTAATTATGTTCTTTGTGCCATTTCTCTATTCCAAACTCATGACTGTCATAAATGTTTACTACACTTTTAAAAGTTATTATACATAAGAAGTCAAAGAGGTTTAAAAGCCACGAATAGGGATGCACTGATCCGATACTGGGATCGGATATTGGTTCCGATCCAGGAAATTTAGCTGGATCGAGTATCGGCTCCATGATGGTTCAGTCGATACCAGTGTTGTGCCTTTAATTGGACATAGTCAGACTAATTTACTGGCTGATGTTGATCTAGAACGTCTCATAATGTTTGACATCTTATTCAAATTAAGTTGTTAAGTCGTGACTTGCACCATAAATAACCATTACATAACAATATATGACAAAATGTCTTGTTTTGAAAAGAAAAATAAGGTATTTCAGTCCTTACATTAGTATGTACATTAGTTGATATTGATACTATCGAGACACTTAAAGCCAATTGGAATCGATAATAGAACAGAAAAAGCTGGATCGCTGCATCCCTTGCCACAAACATATTAATTTTGCCTTTATTAAACGCTACTTTAAGTAATACGCATTTTACTATTTAATACCTTCAAGGAAAGAATTAGAAATGCTTTTACTCTTAAAATCCACAAAAATGCACCAAACTCAATAAGATGGTTATACAGAAGTGACCCAGAACGAATATGAATACTATGAATAATTCAATTCAAATTAAAAATATCACATTGAACCGTCTCAATATTGTGTTATAACATGACAGAGGAAACTCAGAGCAGCTGGTGTCCTCTTGGGGGCGCTGTGCTCACTTGGCTCTAATTTCAGGGTAAATTAAGCATGGCAAACGATCTCTGGACAGGCACAGATTCATGTGGAAAGTGCCGGCCGTGCAGTCTTCATCGCGATTGAATCCGATCCCCTGGTTGCATTGTTCCCCCTCCCCTGGTCCGCACGCTCCCGTAGACGCCTCGAAGTGATTTATTTAGTTCTATTCTGATATCTGGCCAGGCTACGATCAGCACCGGGCTTTTGTAGTGTACACAATGAGAGCATATCTGGCATAGCTGAAGTTAAATAGTGAAAAAGAAATGGTACAAGAAGAATGTCATAGCTATTCAAAGCTCTCTTTTTACCTGAAGCACCACTGCAGGAAGGAAAATGGAAATCTAAAAAGGATAAGAAACACTTCACAAAAACCAACGGCTGTTTTGAAGTGCTGTACAAAAAAGGATTTGAAAAAAAATCCTTTGTAAAATCATAAATCATTTGCAAAACTAGATCATATTTTATTACATGCGCAAAGATGAATACTTTTTTTTTTTGTATTATTATCGTAAAGATGGGTTGCAAGCAGTTAAAAATGACTCTAGTTAAATATGAATTACAATGAAACAAGATGACAGAATAGGGCCATGGGTTTGCCCTTGTTTCATAGTAGTTCTGGTGTAAGATCCTATAGGTTCTGTTCAAGATCTTTTGTGTAAAATAGTTAGATTTATTCAAAAGCAAAGATTGTTATATAACATTAAAAAAGAATATACTGAAACGGATGGAATACACTAACTACACTGGGCGGTTATGAATTCTCAAGTACACATTTTGTACTGTGTGCAGCTCAAACTAAGTTCATCTTTAGTGAGAAAAGGTGGAAACGTACTAAATGCACTTCTACGTTAAAAAATAAATAAATAAAAATAAAATCTGTAAACAGTAGATATTTGGTGCAGACGAGGTAGGTCAATAAATATTCAAAACAGAACATCACACACTCCAACTTTACCATTGTCCTGAACATTTTAGAGTGTCCTTTTATTGTGGTCAGCATACAGCACAAATTCTGTCCAATATTGATGCTGTCTCATCTTGATGCCATATCTGTGACTCTGTGAGATGAATTATCTAATCAAAGGAAAGGTTCTCACTAATACACTTAGACACAATTGTAAATAAGACCTGAGAGAAATTACGGTACTCTTCAGATGATAATACTTTGTGGTTAGAATGATACACAGTATTCCGTCAAACTTTCAGGCTGAGCTAAAAGTCAGATTTGTGTAGAGGTGTTTTTAAATACAGTGAGCCGAATCATTTTTAATGTCATTACAGAACATTCTATCTAAGCAGAACAAATACATCGTCATGGAAAGAGGCAGAAGACATAAAAAAGTAAAAAACTTATATAGCACATCTTTCAAAATTGGATATATGCAGGACTTTTTCATGTCCAAATGAGAGTTAAACCTGGCTAAGTAAGCACACACTCGACTGAAGACCAGCCCTTTTATGTTTGGAATGATATTCAACATTTGTACAATCAGGACATCGCTGTATACCACAATTTATCTGAGAAAGTAAAGTACTATGAAGTTACTACGCACCCCCAGAATAAAAGCGGAATCAACAAATTTTAACATGAAAGACAAAGCAGTAGACAATTTGAAGTATTTATTTATAAGTCCTTCTGAGACCTTATGAGAGCTCAACAAACCCACACTGAATAGATCAACAACTAATATGCATTTCATCAACGACAAGCATTTGACTTCCAATCACAGCGTTTTAGGACAAGCCATCTGTTTCTCCCACAGACGACATCATCTCCTTATGTACTCATCTCATTGTGGTTTGACTTTCTGGGCCCTTGCTGCCTCCAGGGATTCTGCAGAACAACCATTTTGGGATTTTGCAGGCTTATTACGCTCCTCTGTCATCATTTGTGACAGATTATGTGGGCTACAAGGCCAGCTATCCTCCTGCATGCTGGGCTTTGATTGATTTCTATCTCGTCTAATGCCTTGTTACCTCATGCCAATGTCAACAGGAGGATGGTAACACATTCACTTAGCACAGACAATCTGATCACAGGCAAGTGCTCATGATTACGGTTGAGAAGTTGATTGTCAGGAGTGAAGAAAAGGTCTTGCTACCCAAATGCCCAATACTTCCTTTATTATTCAAATGGTTCATTAGAAAACATTTTATATATAATGTTTACTGATACTGATTACTTAAACAATGTGAAGAGTGAAATGTTCTCTCACTAATGTAAAGCATTTGACAGATGCTAATTTTCTAATTTAGCACCCAAAAAAACATAATTGTGCAAAAAATGATTTGAAATTCCTTTACAATAGTTTTCTACACACTACCCTGTCTCTGCATATTTAATAGATTAGTTACAAATGGAATTGTCGTCACATCATCAGAAAAAAAAAAAAAAAAAAGATTTAGAGTTGTTTTTAGATAATGGTCAAAAAGATGATGTACATTTGTAGCTTGATTAATGTAAGTCAGAGTTTAGATCACGACCAAAATTATCCAGCCTGATGCTGGACATTACTGACGCTTCATGTGTTTAAATATAAAGTGACTCTCTGGAACCAGAAGAGCTTCTTCCCTGTAACTGACACACATTTCCTTCTCTTTCCTTTTCTTGTATCATGCATTTCCCTTCTCTCTCTTCTCTTTTTCCTCTTCTTCCTTCTCTCCTTACTTGCGTATCAAATGCACGCGTCGTCATTTCTCATGCCGTATTTTTGGGGCATTTCATTGAACATTTTGTCTTGAGACATAACGAAAACAGCTCAGCCCAGTCCCGACAACAGCTGGGGCCGGGTCAGGCTCAGGTTCTGAATCTCAATTCTAGTTAGTCTTAATTAACTTCTTGTGCGCTTAGTTGCAAAAATCCACTTAGTGGTTTTCCAACATGAAGTTTTGTCAACCCTCCAAAAGATTGAGTCTGCAGCTGAAGTTTCTAATATTTGTCATGTAGCCACTTTAAAACAATAGAAACAAGCAATTTATAATCTGCTGCTTTACATTTTACAAAAAGTGTTAGGACAGGAAATCAACCTCTTTATGTTTACCAATTTTGTGTTTTCTTTTTTTTTTTTAAAAGTCATACTATGCAACATTTATAGACAAAGCTATATCATCATTTTATAGACAAAAGCTATATCATCCACTGTATATGGCTATATCATCCACTGTATATTGAACTATGCAGAAGTGTTTACTTTGATTCAGCCTAATAATTTTCCATGAGGAGGACGGTCCAACAGATGTAATTTCTGGCAATACATGACAGGTTATAAAGTGTTTACAGCTGCACCTGCTCAGGTCCCCCACGAGCCTGCTCTAACAGATGACTTCCTGACATGGCCGCACAGTGGGGACCCTCAGACCCTGTGTTCCAATAACATATGCGGCAGGTTCGGAGCCAGGAGAGAACCAACAGTCACCAAATGAGTGCTCCTCTGTGAGCTGCACGACAGGCCTGCAGCCCCACACGCACAGCAGCCATCATGAATAATGATCTGCCCACACTGCCTCCCATGACAGGAATACGCCAGCCTGTCTAGTCCTCCACTATATGTACCACACACAGGCCTGTCTGAGAATAGGAATCAGTTATGGAGCTTTACCAGCAGATGAGCAATTCTTTGAAGGTTCCTATTTGATATTTTTGTCCAAATTGATTTAGGCACTTCTGTAAAACTAACTAGTTTGGTGCACAACAACACAAATCATTTTCAAGAAATTCAAAAATGGTGTTATGTTCTATCAGCAGATTTTTTGTTCTTACGAGAACAAACATGTTCCGTCAACACATTTTGTAAGTGCCAAAAATGTTTGTACGAAGCCCTTAACCCTCAGGTAACCTCGGGACCATTTATGGTCCTTTTGAGCTTTTTTTTTTTGAAACTTTTAGATCTCGGACAGTTTTTATGTCAGACCGGTGAAAATGTCCACAGATTCATGAATCGAGTCAAATTTTAAAATGCCACCAACATTTTTTTTCTGACACTTTCAGTTAAAGAGCTAGAACAAAAGGGTACGTTCGTCACCTCGGGGACCATTAATGGTCCCCATTTTTAAATGGCCATAAAATCCACATAGATTAATATTTTTTTGTACTTTCAAAACCCAGATCTTCATCTACTTCTCCTCTGTTCATACATGTGTAACTTTTATATGTGAGATGTGTATTTTTTATTTTACAAGGCCTTTTTGTCACAAAAGTACACTCCAAGTGACCTATAAAAAATTAAAAAATGGCATATTTCCAAAATTAAAACAGTGAAGTGGAAAACTTGAGCTATTTTTATTAGAGCCTAGTATATGTCAATAATTTATGGTGAAAAAATTTTTTGTGCATTTTTATATTTTGAATGGGAGAGGTTTTAGCCAAAAAGTTACGTTCGTCACCTCGGGACCATTAATGGTCCCCATTTTTAAACAGCCATAAAATCCACATAGATTAATATTTTTTGTACTTTCAAAACTCAGATCTCTTCATCTACTTCTCCTCTGTTCATACATGTGTAACTTTCATATGTGTGATGTATATTTTTTATTTTACAAGGCCTTTTTGTCACAAAAGTACACTCCAAGTGAACTATAAAAAAAATTAAAATGGCATATTTCCAAAATTAAAATAGTGAAGTGGAAAACTTGAGCTATTTTTATTAGAGCCTAGTATATGTCAATAATTTATGGTGAAAAAAATTTTGCTGCATTTTTGTGTTTTGAATGGGAGAGGTTCATGTACAAAAATAAGCATATTCTCCATTGACTTCCATTATAAACGCATGTTTTGACTAAATTAGTAGAAAAAGATGAATTTCAATCAAAAGTTGATCAAAAATGGTTCGATTGTGTTGGTTTGAAGTTAATGACAGTGTGTGAGTCCAGCACAGACACTGTGACCCTGTGACTGCCCCCCTGTGGCACCTGTGGGGAACACAACTCTGCACACAGAAACAGAGACAAAACAAGAGCAGCTCAAAGAAGCACATCTCTGCTCTGATCACAAAGTCTCACTGCTGGATCATGTTTGTGGACGTGTCACAGTGTAAACAAACACAATGAGCTGCTCTGGACATTCTCACTGTGGATATTCTGTGTAATAAAATAAGTAGACATTGTGGTATAGACAAGGTACTTAGTTGTTTTAGAGTTGCAGAAAAAGAGGATTTTCAGAACCGAAGATGAGGAGAAGGATTATGAACTGAAATAAAACTAAAACTACAGAAACACACCTGACAGGTGACAGGGCACAGCTGACACGGGACTAGACCACAAGTCAAAGGTCAAAGGTTAAACACTTCAGAGTTAACCTGTGTCACAGACACAAAGTAGTTTCACTCACTGCAGAGAAACTTTTCACAAACAAGCTGAGTCTTGGAGCCAATAAGGTGGAACAGAAGAAATATCCAAACTCTTCCACATCAGACAAGATGAACCATCTGTGACTGAAGCAGAAGGTCTTAGACAAGATGAACCATCTGTGACTGAAGCAAAGGTCTTGGTCAGACAAGATGGGGAGGTTGTCCATCTTGGAGAGTCAGGAATGGAAAGGGTAAGATTCTCCTCTTCACTATTTTCATAATTACTTTCATTCTATACTTTTATTTATCATCATGATTACTTTGCTTCTTCACAATGCTTCTCTTCATTACCATGCTCTTCTCTCTCCTTCTCTTCATCACCACACTCTTCTGTCTCCTGTTCATTGCCCTACTTCCCTTCCTTCTCTCTCTTTTTCCTCCTCTCTGTTTATTACATTGTTGAACTTCTAATCTTCCAAAGTCTTTTCCTTTACGTTCTCCTTTTCTCCTCTCTCCTCCTCCTACATAGACTCTAACCTTTCTATTTCCTCCTCTGACACCTTCTCCACACTGCTACTGTGATCTTCTGAGGTTTCTCCACATCTGGAGCTCTCTTCTCCTCTTCATCTTGGCTGCTGAATTCCTCTTGTCCGATCAGCTGCATAACAGCCTCCAAAGCCTGATCTTTACCACAATGTCTACTTATTTTATTACACAGAATATCCACAGTGAGAATGTCCAGAGCAGCTCATTGTGTTTGTTTACACTGTGACACGTCCACAAACATGATCCAGCAGTGAGACTTTGTGATCAGAGCAGAGATGTGCTTCTTTGAGCTGCTCTTGTTTTGTCTCTGTTTCTGTGTGCAGAGTTGTGTTCCCCACAGGTGCCACAGGGGGGCAGTCACAGGGTCACAGTGTCTGTGCTGGACTCACACACAGTCGTTAACTTCAGACCAACACAATCGAACCATTTTTGATCAACTTTCAATTGAAATTCATCTTTTTCTAATAATTTAGTCAAAACATGTGTTTATAATGGAAGTCAATGGAGAATATGCTTTTTTTTGTACATGAACCTCTCCCATTCAAAACATAAAAATGCAGCAAAATTTTTTTCACCATAAATTATTGACATATACTAGGCTCTAATAAAAATAGCTCAAGTTTTCACTTCACTATTTTAATTTTGGAAATATGCCATTTTAATTTTTTTTATAGTTTACTTGGAGTGTACTTTTGTGACAAAAAGGCCTTGTAAAATAAAAAATATACATAGCACATGTAAAAGTTACACATGTATGAACAGAGGAGAAGTAGATGAAGAGATCTGAGTTTTGAAAGTACGAAAAAATATTAATCTATGTGGATTTTATGGCCGTTTAAAAATGGGGACCATTAATGGTCCCCGAGGTGACGAACGTAACTTTTTGGCTAAAACCTCTCCCATTCAAAACACAAAAATGCACCAATTTTTTTTTCACCATAAATTATTGACATATACAAGGCTCTAATAAAAATAGCTCAAGTTTTCCACTTCACTGTTTTAATTTTGGAAATATGAATTTTTTATTTTTTATGATTCATTTGAAGTGCACTTTTGTGACAAAAAGGCCTTGTAAAATAAAAAATATACATCACACATGTAAAAGTTACACATGTATGAGCAGAGGAGAAGTAGATGAAGAGATCTGAGTTTTGAAAGTACGAAAAAATATTAATCTATGTGGATTTTATGGCTGTTTAAAAATGGGGACCATTAATGGTCCCCGAGGTGACGAACGTAACTTTTTGGCTAAAACCTCTCCCATTCAAAACACAAAAATGCACAAAAAAAATTTTCACCATAAATTATTGACATATACTAGGCTCTAATAAAAATAGTTCAAATTTTCCACTTCACTGTTTTAATTTTGGAAATATGCCATTTTTTTATTTTTTATAGGTCACTTGGAGTGTACTTTTGTGACAAAAAAGCCTTGTAAAATAAAAAATATACATCGCACATATGAAAGTTACACATGTATGAGCAGAGGAGAAGTAGATGAAGAGATCTGAGTTTTGAAAGTACAAAAAAATATTAATCTATGTGGATTTTATGGCCATTTAAAAATGGGGACCATTAATGGTCCCCGAGGTGACGAACGTAACCTCTTTTTGCAGGTTACCAGAGGGTTAAGAACGTATTTGTTCGCAAGAATCTGCCATGAATGAGGCCCTTTGATAGAGAAAACTGTCTCTCTGATCATATGACATCATCACATTATAAAATCTAACTGATTTATAAGTGTTGATGTTTTTTCTTAGTTGCAAAAAACACTTCAGATGTAATTTCAAATCAATCTTAATAGACATTATGTATAACAGACATCAAATCTAAGGATATCTAAAATGTTTATCCCACTTTAAATCATTTGGCACAAGCCAAGCATCAAAACTGGACGTGTGGTCGTGGCTAAACACCCTCCAAATCAGTCAATCAAACTATCAATGAATCTATCAGCAAATACATCTTTTACTTATACTTATGTGGACTAATATTGGTTAAGCTGCAGTTTAAAGTGGCACCCTTTAAGTTTCTGGGGGTGAAAACTCAATGTCATTCTTCATTGAGATACACTCATGAAATACTATCGGTAAATGAACAAGATTTCATTAGCAATGAGCCAGAAGTTGAACTCCTCTAGGACACAAAAGAGTTATTTTTAGGCAAATGATAAAAATATAAAGGCTGATATCACTGAGATATGACTGAAACCTAAAATGCACTGGAATGCAGCAAATTGCATACAATTTGTCCAAAATGTTGTTGGAATTACAGTATGCACAATATAAAATAATAAGAAACCTAATGTAATGTGATACAATTTTAATCTGGACATACAGTAAATGTGTTATATTTGCTTTATAAAGCCCAATTGAATTTGAATAAATCACAGAAAGACTATTTCTGGATGCTTGATGCAGGACTAGTGTAATTGTATTATGTGTTATATGTTTTTCCTTTAAAGCAGATTTTACAGCAGGTATACATTCTACTCATTACTTGAAAAAAAAAAAAAAAAAAAATGTAAAACAACATTTTGACCTGTTTCCTCATCCACTTTGAAGAATGATTTTTTTCTCCATATCTTTGATGCAGCCTTTGAAATAGTATTTCTTTTGGGCTTGACAAATCCAAAGCTTCCTGAGCACATACGTCAATATAGCCATATGAACAGAACCCACACAGTATATTTGTATGCTCCACAGTCACACGTCTGCAACAAGTGCTTCTAAAGTCTGACAGGTGGATGCCCATTATTTTCCTATAAGGTGCAGAAGGCTGTCAGGAGTAAATATGTGATACTTTGGCCTGGAGAGGCCAGAAAAGGGACAATTATGTGACAGTGAAATGAGCTCAACACAAGTGAAATGGCCAAATCTAATGTTCTAGGCCTGCACCAATGATTAGTGAAATAAAAATAAATACATAAATAAAAATAAATAAATAAATACATTGATTCCATTTTTACCTTTTTTAAATCAATTAAATTAATTATTCACAGGTTTTACTTACATAGATGGTTCACTTTGGAGTAGAAACTCAGATGACATTCATATATATTACAACATACCTGTATAGCTAACCTCTTGTGAATATTACCTTTATAGCCACTGTTATCCAGCAGTGACAAGGTAATGGCCTGTTGACTGCAAGTTCGCTTTCTCATATTTACCAGGCAATCTTCAGCATCCATATCAAGTCCATTTTAACTAAATGCTGTCATCTCCAATAAACATGCAACAGAAATCTTGTCCTCACTAAACAGGTTTTCAATCGTCTACAAAATAGCATATGCAAATCGCTCTATCCCATTTTCCTACATTATCTATTGTGACAGAAGAATGAGATCATATACAGAGGCATTTGCACACAAGAGGCAGAAAACAGATTTAATATGGCATGATGGAGGGGGAGGGCATCAGTAACAGAAGCAGGTTTTCATATGAAGGTGCTCCAGACACGATGGATTACAGTTGCAGCTTTGAGTACCTTTGGCTCATGCTTTGACATACATTTCTTGACCACAAGCACAACTTTAAAGAGCAAATATAATGCAATATTTCTATTTTGTTTTCTCTGCGATGGACAGGCTCAGCAGTCAAAGATCCCTGCAATGCTCCCCCTACAACAAAAATACATCCAAACAAATACTAGATTGCCAAATATAAAAATCAAAGAGCTAAGGTTTCTCAGAAGAGCTGCTGTCAGGTCGGAACACAGAAATTAAGAGCAGGTTTTCCCACAGGAGGCAGCAGAGAGAGCCAATGTATGCCGCTTTTAAAAACTAGGAGTTCAAGGGTTGGAACCCTCAAACCTGACACAAGTAATATTCAACAAATCAAAAACTATCTTAAGTTGTATATAAATGAATATGTTACAAGTAAAGAAAAGAAAAAAATCAGACCGAATTACAATGTTCTTTGTGGGGAACCCCCAAACCCACCTTTAAGTAAGGGCGTTTTATAATTTTGACATCAAATGGTGAAAAAAAATCCAAAGACACGAGTTTTTTGTTTAGTATCCCCAAGTGCCTATATCATGCAGCAGTAATTTGTTTTACACAATGGAGCATCATGGATACTAACAGATGCATTGCATCAGAATTGACAAAGCACACAGTGTGTAACAGAACAAATCTACGCTCTCGTCTTCCCTTGAAGCTTCATGTTTACCACTTCACACCAATTAGCAGCAGCTTAAATGCAAAACTCTGGCTTTTTAATTTCTGCTGTTCAATTATGCTCTCCTCCCAGACTGCTTAGGAATGGAAGAGTTGTCAATGGAGCAAAGCATGTATCAGCAGAAATGAGATAACATTGTGTAAAATAATTAAGCCATATGCTCAAACAACCTCATGGAAGTAAACACTGCAGCTGGATTACTAGACATTTGGGCCTTGGGCATGTCTGAAATTCAGCCAAAATATTCCTTCTCTGTTTTTGTTAGTCTTTTAACAGTATGTCATGATGTCAACACTTAGGACCAAGTAGATTGAAAAATACCGATTTGTAAATTGTAAATTATTCTAATAACATTAATGCAATCTGTGCGGTTGCTTGGGGGCTGTCTCAGCTCCCTAGAGTCGGTTTGTGTAAGTGTAAGCAGACCGATTTAAGCCAGTGTTATTGGCAGTTTTACACCTGGTCTAATTCTTTTCATTCTTTTACCTTCTACAGTAGATTTTAGACATTTCACATCTATTAGTGGAAGCTTCACCTCAGAACTGACATCCTAATTCTCTGGTGCAATTATGTCGTGTTCCCAGACTTCCTGGAAATAGAGATGTCAACAGAGCAAAGTGTGCATCAGCGGAATTGGGCAGAGCTGCTGACGAACATTTACTCATATTGTCTCTTCTGTCATTCATAATTCAGTACTAAAGAGAGATGGCTTAGAGAAGGCTTAGACCTGACCTCAAATGTTCCTGCATTTGATATATGTGGATAATATTGCAACATTAAAAGTTAAATATGTTTGCAAACTGTTTTTATGCATTTTAGTTAATGTTTGAGAGAAGAGAACTCCATCTATTTTCTAGATGAGTAAGGAATAGGCAGTGGTGGAACGTAACGAAGTACAAATACTTCGTTACTGTACTTAAGTAAAAAAATCGTGTATCTGTACTTTACTTAAGTAAATTTTAAGACCTGTACTTTTTACTTTTACTTCACTACATTTTTACAGCAAATATCTGTACTTTTACTTCGCTACTTTTTGAAACGTGTCTTGTCTTGTGCGTTACATTTTTAGTCTGAAAAACTGGACCCACGCCGAACCAGTCGAACTGTAAGCGCGCTGCCCCAGCTGTCTGTTGTGTCTGTGGAGGCGCGTCTCGTGAACGCGCGGTCATCTACGCTGCCGTAGCTGACCTCCGCTTCGTGAATTTGCTTTAGCTAGCGTAAACAGGCACTTTTTTGTTACCGCGTGTGCCCAGACGCACTGTTTATGGCCCGTTTGAAATCGCCAAACGCACAGACGCTTGGAAAGTTGACTTAAGCAGGCTGATTGTACAAGAGTTGACCTGCAGCGTGAGCGCGCTCTGGACGTCTCTCCAGGTAAGGATGGCTGCTTTGCTCTCACAATCCTGATGCTTTTCTCTCGCAATGTATGAGGTGGACGAAGTCATTCACACTGGAGCAACATTCGAGCAATTACTGTACTGTGTTTGTCAAAAACGTGGGGACTGACCCACGCGCCTATTCATCTTTCGCCTTTTTCCTTTCTCACACTCAGCTTAACACGTGCAAAAAGCCTGCAAAGGTTTTGTGCCATAGTCTGTTAAATATGTCCACAAATAGGCCTAATGTAGACCTACTACATGACGTTCAGGCTACATAAAGTTAAAGCTGACGAGCACTTGGACTCGACCCGCTCGCATCGCTGTAGCCAACTTCATCTCATTGTCCAACCTGCCCTAAACTCACTCTTTACATCACTGATATGAAACTCAGCTGTTGTTGAACCATGAATACAGTAGAACATGGCCTTTGGAGTTTAGCAGAAGCTTCTAGAATAGTAGAATATGATAATGTCATAAGTCCAGATGATGGGAAAAAGATCATTTTTTTTACATTCAGTAGGAAAAACACAACACTGTCCTACACTGTTAGTGTTATTAGTAGGAAAAACACAAATAGAAATATCTTAAAGGTCAATTCACACCTTTTCATATTAGTGACTAAATCTATTCACTTTTTATTACAACAAAAATGCATTTAAACTTGCTGATTATAGCTGTCAAACATCTTAAATAGCCTAATATCTGTCTATAATTTTAGATTTTTCTTAGAATTTTATTGTCTGATGCTACTCAAATTAATTGGCCCTTGAGAGATAAATAAAGTTGTCTGAATCTGAATATAAAGGTTGCAATAATTGAATCTAGGCTATTGGTCTGATCTGAATCTCTATTGGGGGTTAAATAGAGCTTGTTGTTGTTGTTGTTGTTGTTGTTGGCTCAGTTCACAAAAGCAAAAATTAATGTAACTAATAGAAAATTTAAATCAGAGCCGAATACTTTTACTTTTTACTTAAAAGTAATTTTTAACCCTGTTTACTTTTGTACTTTTACTTAAGTAGATTTTTTTCCTTAGTACTTTTACTTTTACTTAAGTAATTTTTTGGAACAATTATCTGTACTTTTACTTAAGTACAAAAAGTGAGTACTTCATCCACCACTGGGAATAGGATCAAAAAGTATATTTTGCATGTGTCTTTTAATAAATGTACTAAAAGCAACAAATCAGTGATATTCTGATATCACTTTCTCAAATGACTGAAAATATAAATGCAAACATGTAAATACATGTTTCCTTTTTTATCTCACAAAGACTCTCTACCTCAGCCCTTTCTGGTGATGTATTGTACCTTAGGAATAACAACATCACTGCTCTGTGTATAACAGACCACCATGACCCCGGTCTATGTAAATTTACACCCCATATTTTACTTACAACACATGAACTTTTTCTCCCTATGGTCCTTATGTCGAAGATCAATAATTCCATAAATCTACCGTATTCGAGCGGTGAGAGAGGTCAAGGCAGAACAAACAATAATAACCTAAATGAACCAAGCCACCTCAGAGAGAAAGCAGGTCATAGTTCAGTGAATATGTCAGCGATTCCCCCAGGAGCCAGCAGAGGTGAGAAGCATATCCCTACTAAAAATGGGACAGAAAAACAGCAGCATGCACAGAATAAAGCTACTCAGCACAACACAATGTACCGCACCGTGAACATTAGTTTTTTTAATGAGTAAGTCAAAACAGCAGCAGGGCAATACCTATGAGATCAGCAGTACATCCGAAATATTTAACTGTGCCTGAGAAGCTTCTTTTTTTTTTTACACGTGTCACCGTTGGCCATGACACGCAGCATCTGAGTTTATCAGTGAAGTTAGGAGGAAAAGGTAAACTCTTGTAACCAACTTTAAGACATCCAACGATAACAATGTAAAGATCACTTTGAAAATATCTGAATATTTCTCAAATAACCAATAATTTTGTGAAAATCATGTGCTTGAATGAACTTAACTTTATAATAATATAATGCCGAAGTGTTAAAAAGCCATATGAGTCATGTTATGTTATTATTAAAGGTTAAATTCAACTTTGCAAGTTTGTTTAGATTTTGCAGAACTAATCTTGCTCATTTGCATATTGGGCGCTCAAAGAGCAGCTGCTATTGCAGACATACTGAACATGGTTTAAATAGTCATGTCCTTTTTTCAAAAAATATTTTGTAGCCAACTGTGATAAAACCATCCATTGTACATAGGCCTATAAATAATTATCAAAGAGATCAGAACAGGGCTTTTTGTAGTCCATGTTCTAGATTTTCCCACTGTTCGATAAGAGGATTTGGATTCACCAAAGCTGCGACAGCTCTTTCTCCTCACTTCCACATCCACTCACAGCTCCTTGATCCTCGAGNTGATCATATACTGGGTGTGAGGGTTTTGATATTGAGATAAAAGTGAATGATTTTGAGTTGGCATTTAATAACAGAGATGGCAAAAGTACTGTTCAATACTCAAGTAAAAGACTCAGTCAGGGGTGTCGGACTGGGGGGGTGAATGGTGCCACTTTCCCCAAGGCCCAGGGGCAAGAAAGGGCCCTCCAAAGAGATAGACTGATCCTCTAAATGTGTTTATTTGTGATATCAGCAAATGGACTTTGACCAAAGAAAATTGCTAAATAAAGAGGAATATTAATTGGCCAAATTATGAACAAATAATTGCTAGCAGAAAGAGCCGCTGTCCATCTGGTTAACTGGGGAAAATTTGATTCTTCTTCAACAAAACGAGCCAAGAGCAGCTGGACTGATATGGACGTCTGTCTCCTGAAGCTCTCAAGACACTTTTTCTCAGCATTTTTTCACTCACCTGAATGTAACGTTTATGGGTCGTAGGGTCGAATTTTATTCACAAATGTTGATTCAGCATCATAACTTTTGTTTTCACACAAGGCTAAACTGTTGTAGTTACCTGACAACAGCTCTGGCTCGAGTTGTTGCCACAGCTTGGTCAGCTGGAGCAGCTCTTTCTGGTTTGATAAACAAATAAACCTCCATAATAAGAGTTTGCAGATTTCACAAAACAGTCAGGTTTTGACACAAAATGATCAGTTCAATAAATGTACAAATTCACTCAAATATTGTCAATCCATATCACAACTTCTCAATCCAGTGGCCTTATGTATGCAAAATGTCACAGGGATTTTCTAAATGTGTTTTTGTCAAAATTTAGACAAGTGAGTAAATGTGATGGTTCCAACCCAAAAGTTTTGACACAAAAAAACATTTAAATGTCTTGTTTTGTAGTCGATTGACAATAAAAATCTTCAAGGTTAGCATTGAAGCATTAAAGCATTCAGTTTGATCTGCTGAAACCTGCAAAAACTCTAATAGCAACACTAATTATGTGTGAAAAGTGGAACCCTGAGCTAAACTGGTTTTAAAGTAACAACACAGTCTCAGAAGCAAACGTAGATTCACAACAAAATGTCAAAAATGCACATTTTCCCACCGTTTTTATGACAGTTTGTTCTGAAAAGCAAAACAGGATCATTTGAAATTGGCATTATTAGACCATTGTAAATGGAACAACCACATAATGTACTGGGAATAAGAGTTCTGGCTTCCCAATAAGGAGGTCGTGTGTTCAACTTCATGACCATATCAACATCTCCTGATCTCTCTGGGTGGAGTTTGCATGTTCTCCTTGTGTCACTGTGGGTTTCCTCTCACCTCCTAAAACATGCATGCTTAGGTTAATTGGGCATCACTGTAAATGAATGAAAGAGTGAATGATTGTCGGTCTAACGAGTTGGACACTGTTCTGGGTGTTTCCCCACCTAAGGCAAAAGTCACTGGATAGGCTCCAGTCACCAGCGACCCCTATCGGGAACAAGCGGTAGAAAATGAATGAACTGGGACAGCTCATGGATTATTAATCAAAAAACAATAAACACAAACAATGGATCAAAGATGCAATTATATTCAGAAAGCGAGGCCTATGCACTTTGAATCGAGAAGGAGCTTTTTAACTCAACTGTATGAGGAAAAGCCTTCTCCAGAGACCACAGAGCGGTAGGAGGTGTGGTCGACGTTACGGGTTCGCTGGGCTGACCACAACAGCAACTAATAAGACACATCACAGAAATGACCGTCGAAACTAGTCAGGTAATAAACCATCTCTTACCGATACTGTCATAAATTGCAGGTATAGGACCCAAAAGCAGAACTAAAACAGAGAAAGTTTAACAAATTTATTGAAGTAGTGGAGCAGGTAGGTGTCGGGGCAGATGGGCCAGGAGGGGCAGGGGAGTTCTGAGCAGGGAGAAGTCTGGAGGAGCAGGAGCCAGGAGTCCAGGTGACTGGAGACTGAGACAGAAAAAAACTAATTACAAAAATAGTGCAAAACTAATTAGAAAGAAGATCCACAAAATCTCTTCAGAAGAGCCAGGAGCTAGTTACCACATGAGGAGAACTGACGGACTGGCAGGGAGTGGAGAAAGAACCAGGTGTATATGGATGACTTGATTGTGGAAAAGAGGCTGCAGCTGCTTCATGGCCCAGGACTCTACCCATAGGAATGTCTCAGGGAGGGGATCTGGGAGCTCATGACAGATACTTGTCTTGTCAAATACTTTAAGAAGACACAATGAACATCCCTTACATATGAAAAGCCAAAAAAAGCCACATGGCGACATTTTCTTTGGGTTTAATGGGTAAGTTTAGGGTTGGGGCTTGGGGTAGGTTAAGAATACCCGTTAAATATGTGGTTATTTTACATTTTAACTTTTTGTAGCACATTGACGTAAAAGTGCATGCTTATCTACGTTTTCTCTGGAGATTGGGCTGTAATATAAGTATAGCTACATACAGTATACTGTGCTGGAAATAAGAGAAATGAACTAGCAAAAGATGTGTTTTTGCACTGTATTATTTTACATTTTACTGTATATCTTTACTTGAATCTTCAAGCTAACTATATTTTTTTGCGCATATGTTGACATAGCACCCAAGCAAAAACAACAATAACAGTAAAACCATAAAATATGTTCCATATTCTACATTAAATCCTAAATGCGCAGACAAATGCTTTACACTTGTCATTATTTGTTTCTACGAAGGCGCTTAACAAGTGTATCCAGCATCACCACAAGTCTTTCTGCGCACGATCCCACTCACACCCATTACACACTTCTTCCTCTTCCTGCCTCGGAATGAAAAATACCACTCCCCCCTCCCCCCTATCTGCGCATGAATAATACATATTTAAACACTGTACCGAGGGCCGTAACCGAACTGTTAAAATATTGATCTCGGCCAATAATAATAAAGAGAAATTACCGAAAGCAATCCATCAGCGCGAGCCCGAGTGTCTGCTCTTACTCCGCCGGCTCAATTTCCCCCTGTGTGTAGTCAGTCCCACATTACGACTCAATAATAACACTGATCATATCTGCTCCGCGCAATTGCAAGCGCGCGCCGGCGAAAAAAAGGTAGCGCGTTGTCATGCAAATTAGCTCCCAACAAACCCGGTTAAATATATTTGGGGAGGATTACGTTTCGTTCATGTGTGGAGAGAGAAATAAATACTTTCAATATTGGCTGGTCCCGGATGGTGCGTGACACGGAGACGGGGACTTTGTGACGGAAGTTATTTGCAAGGGTTTTTTTTTTGTTTGGGAGAGAGGACACGGCAGATCATACACACAAAATGTTACTACGTTTGTGATGAAGAGGGGGAATGGCCACCTCATGTGAGAATCTCCTACCTGTTGAGAGAATAAGAAAGAAATGGTGTTTATATGTAAAATAAGGAATATGTATACTACCTCGCAGGCGGATAGATTGTTATGAGTTGTGATGGATGAGCACACGAGAAAAAAAAGAGTCCATATGAAATGACTTAGCCGACAGAGTTTTGGCTTTACTAGTGTGCAAATTTAGTTTATTTCTCAGATCATAGTGGGCACCAAGCATAAATCAAATACAACCTTGTTGAAACCTCTGCCGTATCAGCCTGGTTTGTTTTATGTTTCTGCAGTATATTCTTATATTGTTTATAACTAAAAAGTAGTTGCCAATTAGGAACTCGCAATGAACGATTCATACTTAAGAGACACATACTAGACAGATGCAATTATCGCTATTCTTATCACCTCTTGATTAATAAGACGAGTACATATGAGAGAGCTCATTCACGATATTGAGATAGATGTAACAGAACAAATCTACGCTCTCGTCTTCCCTTGGACTTATAGAGAATTCTATAGTTCTGATGTGAACATAGCAACCAAAGCTTATACGAAACATTTCCATTGGAACTTTATTTTTCTACTTTTCTAGTCAGCCTTGGTATATAGTTAGAGATTAACCAGTTGAATTTATCTGTGCTAGGGCTTTATTAATGGCTTATTCTAACCCGATCTCTTTTACAATTATTGCTCTCCTTCCCGAGTGCAAGCCTTGGTCAGTTTTTATGGCAATGGCGACATCTTAAAACGCTCATCAAGTGTGCACTTAAACCTATATGAGAAAGATAAGTGCACGCGAAAGTTGATAACAAACCAACACAGTACCACATAACGAGCAGCAAGATAGCAATATTAGACGACACAAATAAACAAATTGAGTGCGTTAATTTATTATATAAATGCACTAATGATCACAGGCCCCTGTTTTGCAGTACTTATGATGCTCAAACCGACCATCAACCTATCAGGGCATAGCGAGAAGTTATGTGTAAAAAAGCGACCGTGTAAAGCAAAATGACCTAGCGGATTACTAGAGAACATTGTGTTGAGAGCGACCGTGGATGTGCTCGGGTATGCGTCTCATGGAAAACGAGGTTATCAGTCACGCACAAAAATTTAAACTTAAAATATGTGTTAACCCTATTTCTACTGGGTTGTGGGGTCTTTGTGGTGTATCTTTAACAAGATTATAAGATTAGAGGTTAGGCATATTGTTAATTTTTCTATCAAACACATCTTAAAGAACGACAGTGACGTTTAAGCAATCATCATGAAAAAAATGACCGACTGTTGGGATCTGATAGATAACTGGGTAAATTATTCATAACCGATAATTACTTGACAATAACGCATAATAAGAGCCCTGAGAAATCTTGCGCTTGTGGCGGCTGTCTAATCCCAAACGCTCACCCTTACAATGTAGCGGTCGGTTGTGAAGAGTGTGTTGGAATGATCACTTGGATACGCCGATTTAAGCCTGAGTGGATAGTTTATGGTGGGCTAGTCTGAACAAACATGATATTCTCACCCATAATGAAGATCTAATATTTTTGTGAATACTTGTCTCTCTTCAATTGGTTCTTATTGCCAAATACAATCCTTCATGTATCACATGAGAGAGCTGGGTTTAAGAATCTATTTATATGTGTTAACGAACTTAGATCTAACAGATTGTTGCTTCCTATTTGATTTTGTGGTATGTGGTGGGAATTGAATTTCGAGCAGGCACAATGTGACTACTTTCTGACATTTGCTTCATAAAAGGGTTTCTCTGACCTTGGGGAGATGCAGTTGATATCTTGTGAATAAGTTTGAGGCGTTTAGTCTCTACGAGATATCTGTGACATTAGACGATGGGTTCTGCTGTCATAAGACACGACGCTCAAAAAACTCGTCGTCAAACTACTAAGACCTTTCAAATATAAATTATGAGCGGGTACCATGATGCCTGCTGATATAAATAATTTTTCTAAAAAGCGGAGAAACATAGGAATTTCGAGTGTTACTCATATTGCTATCTTCTGTCATTCATAAGTTCTACTAAAGAGAGATGGCTTAGAGAAGGTAGACCTAATTTAGAGACCGTTGATCATACTAAGTGAGTATGTTTATGGTTTTGTCACATACAAAGGTCCTATGAGAAATTACCTGAATTTGATATAATGTGGAGTCAACTTTTATTTGCGTGAAATGAAACAATTAAAGCTGGTAAAAAGTTATACTCAGTCTGATAGCTGAATTAAACATATAGAATATTTACAGTATTTTATCATGAGCAGCTAATAAATTTGGCTCTATGCACTGAGAAGAGAAACTCCATCTAGTTTCCTTAGAGATGTGACCCGAGGTTTGCACTAGTGACAAACTAGTGCCACCCGAGTAGGGTTCTACGTAGTATCGTAACTGAGCAGATTATCTCAAATATCTAATTTGGCAATCTCCAAACATAGTATACAACTAACTGGTTATAGGATCAAAAAATAACCCATGAATATGGAAGTGCGATCTGTATATGGAGCGATGATACTTTTACTTAAGTAAATTTTAAGAACCTTACTTGTTTTACTTTTACTCACTACATTTTTACAGCAAATATCTGTACTTTTACTTCGCTACTTTTTGAAACGTGTCTTGTCTTGTGCGTTACATTTTTAGTCTGAAAAACTGGACCCACGCCGAACCAGTCGAACTGTAAGCGCGCTGCCCCAGCTGTCTGTTGTGTCTGTGGAGGCGCGTCTCGTGAACGCGCGGTCATCTACGCTGCCGTAGCTGACCTCCGCTCGTGAATTTGCTTTAGCTAGCGTAAACAGGCACTTTTTTGTTACCGCGTGTGCCCAGACGCACTGTTTAGGCCCGTTTGAAATCGCAAACGCACAGACGCTTGGAAAGTTGACTTAAGCAGGCTGATTGTACAAGAGTTGACCTGCAGCGTGAGCGCGCTCTGGACGTCTCTCCAGGTAAGGATGGCTGCTTTGCTCTCACAATCCTGATGCTTTTCTCTCGCAATGTATGAGGTGGACGAAGTCATCCACTGGAGCAACATTCTTAGCAATTACTGTACTGGTTTGTCAAAAACCCCAGTGGAGGCACTGCCCACGCGTGTGCACTATTATATTCTCCGCTGTGGTTGTCGGCTTCTTTCGACTACTCTATAACTGTTAAACTTTAACTTGAACGACTCAATGCATAAATAAAAAGTCTCTAAGGCTCAAAAAGGGTTATGTTATAGCTCATGGTCGGAACAATAACTATGGTCCGAGGCAAGAGATTAGAGACAACGATACAGACATGTGTATACTCATTATCTTACTTCATTAAGCACTCTGGTGTCTATACAGTGTCTTATAGCATAAAATGTAAAAAGTAGACTCTGGTGAACATTGAAGCCATCTTTTGGATCATCGTAAGCCAGTCCACATACGCACACTCCGCACTGTTACCAGGGAGCACCAATTTTCATCGATCAGTTGGTCGTCCAACACTAGCCCTATGAACCAATAACTACTACTCTTTTTATAGACCCAAAACAATGCTCACCTGATATTGTAAAACTCAGCTGAATAATAAGCTTGAACATGAATAACAGTAGAAGCCATGGCCTTTGGGGCCCAAATAGTGTTTATAAGCAAAAAGACATTATCTGTGATCGACACAATATGAAACTCAGAGAACCCCATGTCATTTGCTCAGCTTGTACATAGCCATAATGTGTTACGCAACTAAGGAGTCCACACGAAAATCATGATCAAATAAAGAATATTGATAATCGATGTTTTACATGTTTTTTAGAATATATGTCACTATTTAAAGATTGTGATGAATATAGATGAAATTGCAACCTTAGTAATCTCAACCATGAAATCGCGTTATCGCATTAATACGTAGATTAGCTCGTATAAAATACACGTACAGCTGTAAAAATATATCGACACAATATTTAGAGACAAACTAGGATGCTGCTAGAGAAAGGATCACAGAATGAGAAATCTGATCACCAAACTTAATTATGTTTATGATGTAAAGTATTATTAGCACTGCACTTCGTTTTAACAATCTGATTAGTCATCTTGTTTACTATCTAACAAGTATCAAAACAAAAATAAATAACCGACGCACATTTCATTTATAACCACAATAAGCGACTAATTTTCTCGTCTTGTTGGATAACTTAGGATGTTTAGATGTTCTAAGCTCACTAATCTTACCAATTACGCATTTGTTGTCGGCTCCTTAATATACTTACTTGCGATGTGTGCTATTTATATGATTTAGATTCATGTCAGTCTGGTAGCAGACGTAGGTCACCGAGAGAATACTTCTCCCTTGTTTCCAAATTTAGCTCCATGTGCCACTTCCAGCTACTCTTCTGGAATTAAGGGTTGGCCACTTCTCGCATGGCGAGAATAAAATTACCATAGAGACACGCATTTGCTAACTAGAACAAATTGTCCATGAATATCCTAGAGTACCTGGATCTAGCCGTTGCTATGGGAGTTTAATCCTACTCGGTTGAGGGCAATCGTCACGAGCTCGCTGCGCTTACTCTCTGTGACGTTCGGAGGAAGTAGCTCGAGACATCTACTCATCGTCTTCTCCTGTGTTAGCTGACCTCGTCACTTCCGTTGGAAATTAAAGACAAAGCTTTAACCTGCTTGATTTGTCGAGTCTTTGGTCCTTTTCAGTCTGATTATATACCCAAAGCGCATGGTTCAGAAGTTGTAGTATTTGGACGCTCTAGAGGTTTCAAACAGACACAAAAGCTCACAAAGAGCTATTGCCTTAGACTATTAATTCATCCTGTACACCCTATAATCAGAAAATTTAAACTCAGGTGAGAACCACAGATGAGTGTTACTACTTTTTGTTTTTTTACGGTTTTTTTTGTTTTTGGTACTGTGGATATTCATAATATAGTATAGAGTTTTAAAAAAATTAGCAATCTGCACAATTTACTTTTCGTTTTAACATTACATTTTTTGTTACAATCTTTAATTGTTAAATGCTATGTTTTTTTCTTGTGAGGTACAATACTCATTCCAAACAAAACTATGCTAATAACTTGCGCATTTACAATACTTTGAAATATTCATGCTAATTTTACAAAAATTTGTTTTGTGTTGAAGTTAATCAGACAGTGTTTTGATTTCACATTGAGTTATCTTTTGAGTGCAAATCAAAGTTAGCTTAAGTACAAAAATGAGGCTAAATGACCAACCCGCAAATTAGCGCTCCAAATGCAAAGCTTTGGTTTAAGGGTAAAAATGAGAGGCTGGATGATACATTTGAGGATCCAAAATACTCACTTTTATATGATGGATATTGTCACAACGTGCGATGATAATCATATTATATGCAAATTATAAACCGAACATATATCACTTGAAAAGCTAATCACATTACCAAGTCATGATACGTGAAAATAAACTAATCTCCTAATGAGACTTCACCTCAAACACATCTATCTCTCAATGACAGCTGATATCTAGGCAAAATATAAATGCAAACACCGAACCACCTGCTGTCCCCCAACACTCGACCAATACCCCACCCCTTTGACATTTGATCACAGCGCTCCTCCATTAAGATCTGTGCGACACACACGGAAACAGACCTGCCTTACAACTCAACCGCTCAGCCCTTTCTGCTGCAACGCCGCCCTTTAAGTGACCTTTATTGTTAATATAATTAAACCACCGGTCACATCAGGATCGAGCATGTCGCTAATTCAGTTGAGCACTCTTAATTCTACCACCATGAGCATATGAGAGACGTCCAGTTGAACCAGCAACATCCTTATGACCCACGCGATCTAGCGTGTAATCATTTTTGCTTTAGCCACACACACCCCCTATCCTACTTTATTTTAACTATATACGACAAGACGACCACATGGAGGAAAAACTACTGTGCTCTTTCCCTAGGTGGCGGAATCATTAATTTGCCGAAGAGCTCGAGATCCAATACCGCCTGGAGAAAAGGTCATTGCGTCACCAGATCGTCGAGCTTAGAGCAGAGACGGCTCTTATTACCGACGGCAGAACAAAACAATAATAACCTAAAGTCGAGCACCCAAGAGTCAAACTAAGCTACAGAGTGTGAGGGAAACGGAGCAAGGAGAGAAGGAGGATGCAGTTCGAGTGGCAAAGGATGAGTTTGACCCCATGTGTTGAATATGGACATAGTCGCGTAGGCGTTAGTGGCCCCCAGGTAGCAGCAGAGGTGGAGAAGAGCGAGTTCCCTAACTAAAAACTAGGCGGACGACGAAGAAGGACACACAATCAAGGGCATGAGCAGACCACGGCTAATATATAACGTATGAGCTTTAGATCCATCTGTGTTTCTCTGCGTACGCAAAAACTTAATTTAAGCACACGAGAGTCGTTCGTAGTAACACAGCACTCGGGAAAACGTGAATTTCATACGTTTAATTATCAATGCTGAGACCTGACGCCGATACAAGGCGCCTCAAACATCGAGACAGTCATGTTTAGTGTCTTTATAAATAACGTAATAATTTTGTAGTTTCTTATGTAACAGCTACACACTGATTAAAATTATTTATGTATCTACCGCTGAGATATAGAATGCTTCTCTTTTTTGTGTCTTTCAACACGTGTTCATCCGTTTCAGACCGAGTAAGACCAAAGCGCAGCATCTGATAATTGTCTGTTTATATACACTCTATTAGGGCAACGGTTGAATATTACCGTTTCACACATAACACACTCATAACCAAAACAGGCTTTATGATATGCATTGCCAGTCAACTGATTAAACACAACTGTAAGAGAGTCTACTTGTAAAAAATATAAGTACCTGAAATATGGTTCATCACAATATTTACATTACCAATATATATCTAGAAACTAGAAGAGTCTATGTGCTTGAAATGAATCAAAACGTATTGAGTGAAATAAATGTAATAATGCCGAAGTGTATTAAAAAAAACTGCATATGATCAGGTATTGATGTTATTGATTCAGGTTATAAAAGAGTCTTAATATGTGCGCTAAGTTGCAACATACTATATCGCACAAGAAGTTTTTATGTTATTATCTATGAACCCTTTTACTCTTCTGAGAGCACATTTAGACACTCAACATTACATTACTGCCTCTCTTGCCCACTTTTACACAGACTCTCGAATTGCTCCATGTGATAAACTACTCTCTATACAGCGCGGGGGGAACGACTAACCGAGACATATCAGTTTGGTCCATCTCTGTACAGTACTTTTTGATCTTATATCGGCTACGTCTCTCATTTAATATGCTAGGATATTATCATGACCATCTTATGTGTCTCTCCAGGCTCAAAATGACTCCATAGTCTCCACTCTTATTTTTTCATAAATATTTTGTAGCTCTAAGAGCTCGTGATAAGATATTTACACTCCATATAGGATACAGTATTTAGGAGCACAATAGATTATAATGCAATCCTAATACTGGATCTACCTACGAGAGATGTATCGACATCGAGGAGAGATATTACCTTCATTGCGTACGTTTTTGGTGAGCGATCCTCATCGTATCTGTTTGTAACGTTTGCCCCTCTCTTAAAAACGTGATTCGTATACGAAGGAGCTTGTTTGTGAACTTGCACCAATAGCTCGGCGGTCACTCAGAGCATAGCTTAACGTGCGCTACATATCTCTCCTCGTGTCAAGTCATATACAGCTTAACACTCCACGCTCGGTCCTCTGTTGATTCCTTCGAGTTGGATCTCTCTCAAAGGTGTTCTTCAAGGGTCACATCAAATAGATTCTCATATTGATATTTATAGGGACGTTCTTCATTTATGGAGAGATTATATGTGAACGGACTGACACGCGTAGATCTATAGATATGCTATTTTCGGTCATTTTTGCACACCGATTGGAGAGCTTCAGCACAAATTTGGCCAATTGACTAACTGTAGGGCATTTTCCCAGATGCTTGTTCTCATGTACACCCTTTTGTTTTAAGTCTTGGTCGTCATGTGTCTAATATGGCAACTAGTCCTATTATGCGGCCTTACTTTGATATCACTACAGATTCATGACATGACAGTGGATATGCTTCAACTGCATATTGGTAAAGTCTCAGTTAGATGTGTGCAGTCTTTGACTTACGTCTGGCACACTAATTTTTACTACTCCATGCGACGTGACTATAAGTTCAGTTTCGAGGGTCTATGGTCGTGTACAGTGCTGTTCGAGTTCAGAAACTAAATGTGTAGACTTTATTAGTACTCTCACTATTGAAGAGCCATAACTGGCTGTTTCTCTTCACACTGGTTTGGGCATCTCGGTTCATTTGTAGAACTTCCTCCATAGTTTAGAACATGGCATATATATCAGAGCAACTAGTCTATGCGATTCTGGCTTATCACCATATTGATGAGATTAAGAAAGCGATATTCCAAAACATATAAAACAAATGTTTTCAGCAAAGGAATCATACGAATATTATTTAGATATATATGCAACGCTTCTATTTTGTGTAAGATATAGAGTTCAAAAAATTTATTATTCGCGCACTAAAAAGATATCAATTCACTAATAAACGATTAACGTGTATGTATCCTAATGACCACTACTATTAACAATCAAAATGTCCGATTTACATACACAGTCCTATACACCCGTAAAGAACCTCCATCTTAAGGGAGGATCGCGAAATAAAACAACCTAGAGTAGCGTATTTCGTTGTGACATTAAATCACAAAAGTCAATTCATCTACACACCCACCGAGATTCACCTTCATAAGTCAAGTATGTTGTTTGTCTACATCTATTAAATCCTTCACTGAATTATCTATATAGAAGGACTGAATTCTATTAGATTACAAAAATCTATCAAGATTAATGTTCATTCTTAGTCCTGAGTTGCAATCACACAGAATAGGACAGTTCATGATCACTTTATCACAACATAAATCTTCTCGAGCGGCGCGATAATTAAATACGCAATATGAGAAATGTGTCTAGTTTTTGCCAATAATGAAAGGACTAGATGTCGAATGAACTGGAAATTGATATTTACGTGATCTGTTTCACTGAGCATAGAACAGTACAGGATCCAATTTATAATTAGCTTGACAGTGCCCGCTGTGACTAGCCTTCTGCACATTCTTCACAAAAACTAGAAGTAGACAGCAGGCACCAAATCACGTCATAGCCTGAGTGGTAAGCTGTGAGTTTCCAGTAGCGTAGTGGTAGTTACGCCAATAGTCAATGCTTGAGAGTTTGGACCGGCAGGTTTTACGCTACTCACACGTAGAATGTTAGAGCACGACACTTAGCTGGGAAGAAAAGAATGAATCAAATACTGTATCTTTCAGACTATTAGTCATGAAAAGTGTGTTTTTTGAGAGTTAACAGGTAAAAGCTTATCTGATACAATGAATGTACATAATTAACCACACAAAATCAAAAAATAAAAGTATCTATGTAATTTGAATATACAAATTGCACCTTGGCTAGGAGTCTCTCACTGCCCAAATTCTCCTGCAAATTAGAAATTAAACTTTCATCATCCAGTACTCCTTTCTTTCTATTATTTTAGATTTTTCGGAAGCCATTATATAAAACATTTCTCAGCACAAAACACATTACACTAGCACAAAATACCTCACCTACGTTCAATCATTGAATTCTGTAAAGAAAATCCACTATCTGAGAACAAACCTTACTTATTCTTGCAAAGTTTGGGGCTTTTTGTATCCAAATGAATCCTACATTGAGGTCTCACTAGATATAGAAAGTTACACCTCTATGTCACCACCCCTGCCAATACGATACACAGTGATGGTCATCCATAGCCAGATACAGTTTAAAACCATATACTTTTTAGTCATTGCGATTGTAGCGAGAAGTCTTGCTTTACTACTTTCGAAAATAATAGGAGAAGATAACCAATGCAAGACACTATTATCTCTCTCATATCTTTATCTGCTGGATTCAACATGAAGTTTGCACTTTAACAAAAACGTGGATAATATAGTTGCATGTATCATCTCTGTCGGAAGTCAAACCATGAGACAAAGCAGATGAACGAACCTGAGCTTATAAAGCATTCAATACTATACTCCTAACTTCTTTTAGAGTCTTCGCAACATGTATGATCCTAATCTGCACAAGCAGGTGAACCACGCACTCCGACTCGAACAATGATAAGACTGTATTTTTCCATCTAGATAGTGAATACCATGTGTCCCAAGCCCATAGTCCACATGCTTAGGACAATTAGCGCTCAACGGTTCTCTCTCTGCCCTTTACACAACAGCCACAAGTTCTTCAAAAAAGGTCAGAGGCCTTAACTAAACCTGACATTTCCTAAATAACAGGCCGAGATGTAAATTCTGCCCTTGAAGCCAGCCTGCAGTGGGAAATCAAGGGCTGCCCAGCTCATCAAAGTGTACTGCATTTAAATTGTGTGAATGCTCTGCTGAGTGGGCACTGCTGACTGGAAACGGAACAGTGCAGAGCATTCACTAAATGTCTCTGTTCAAGGAGATGGTGGAGGGACAAAGATCAACCAAGCTTCTTCTGTTCCAATAGAGCTTCTGTATTGTGTTCACACTATCCCAGCATGCACTCTGACCGGAATTTAGACTGAAACTAACGGTGCATTTTATCAGTACTGACAAAGCTCCAGATTAATGCGAGAAGAGGATTTCTGCAACTAAAATGCATTTTATTTATGTATTTATGTTATTGCACAGTGTAATTTTACCATTGTCAATTCTAAAAATTTATTATCCATTCAACACCAGAGTCGCAATTTTGCTCAAAGCCTTTCTATGGTCTCTGTCTCCAGGTTTTCGGTTTCTGATGAGTTTGGAAAATTTCAGACTCAGCTCTGCACCAGCGGATTTATAAAATAATTGGAGAGATATCAGTTTGAATTCTCCAGAATAAAGTTTACGGTCTCTACATTTCCTGGATTGAACTTCAAATGGCACCAAAAACATTACAATTGAGTAATGACAGCTAGCTAATAGGAGGCTCAGAATGCATTTGAAAAAGGAGCAAACTATTTAAATACTTTATTTATGTTTTTAAGTCAGCAAAATCAAATAAAGCATATAAAGGAGCAGTTTACACGTCAACAAGATTTCAGTGTTTTGCAATATTTTGAGTCACTCTTTTACGCAACAATGAGCTACGTGTTCATTCAATTTATGTGCAATCTGCGCTCCATTGAAAGCCACAGCAGGGTAGTTTCTATGGACACAAGAGCCAGTTCTGAGCTCATTAATACTTAGTTGTGACTGGCTGGTTTGATGAACAGGCATGTGTACAGCATGTGTCACACTTCACCGTCGCATCTAAATCAGATCAAATAGGTGCGTTTTCCTGACCACAACTACCATATAAACAGTACAAATATTCTCAGTTTCTTCTGTAGTTTAGCTATCAACTTATTAACGCCTGTTTTTTGTTTTGTTTTTTTACGCTGAACTGCCTGTAGACCTGGAGATATAGTGAGCCGTGCATCTCCGAGCGCTCTGGTGATAAGAAAGTGCAGAAACAGTGTATTGTAAGAGAATCTACTCCTCAAACCACATGCTGAGTGGAGACATTCTATCACACAGATACAGAGCAAAGTGCTGAATACAATGAGCATCACTCACACAAGGTGCATATCACCAGTTAGTGGCATCAAAGCAGGAGGCTGATAAATTTAAGGGAAATTGCCCATTAAACAGGTCCAGGGCTCTACAAGTGACAATAAGCCAGTGCAGAGTAAGCACAACACTGCCGATATACGTGCCCAAAGCTGGCCTGATGACCGCACTAAAAGCCCTGCGTAAGCAACTCACCACAGCCATTTGCAAAAGAATTGTCTGCTTACAAATAACTCAAAAGTTATCTTACCTCCGCGCAAGATAATAGATTCAAAACAAACACTAATACTGAAAATGTGTAGAAAATAGAATAGTCTACAAACAATATAGGCCACAATTGTACTATTTTGTACCATTGAACCATTATTCTGACTGTTGGTAGTTTTACAGAAATGGTGCTTAATGTAGAACAGTGTTCCTTACAACAAAGTAAAAGGGGCAAGAGAAAAACAAAAAGCTGGTTGTTTTAGAGAAAAACTGGAAACTTTTGAGATTAAATTTCAATTTTAAAAAGAGATTAAGCTCATATTATTATGAGAAAATAAGTATTTTTTTAGAGAACGTCAAAAACACACAAGTCTGAAAATTTCTCCAGAATAAAAGTTTAAAAGTTTTCCAGAATTAAGATGGTATTTTTGCAAGAAAAATCAACCAATCAAACAATCAATTAAAGGTTGTAAGGAAGATTTTTCAAATTCAACAACTACTTGCTGTTTTTAAAAATGACGCACATGTTTCCCCTCCAAGGGCCACGCCCTTCACTGCTAACTGGGCCAATGAGTACTTAGAAAGACTGGGGGTTTGCTTGACAGGTTAACAGGCCAATTGATAACGAGGTAGTTTTCTATTGGTAATCGTTTTACTGGCCTCATTATGTCCACAGGTTATATATTTTCATAATTCTTTTTTGTTTAGCGTAGGTACACGGCTGTTACAAATCTATGCAACTGTTTTTGACCAAGACTGACAACAAACAAACACACAACCTTTGACTAAATTCTACACAAATACAGAATCTACTGCTAACTAACTAGCTGGATCAAAGATATACCAAGCGTTTGTTTGTTGTGTGTGTGCTGCATAATAATATATATTAATTTGACAACAAATTAGAAAAAAGTCAGTTAAATCAAATCTTTACAGATAAATTAATAAATGAGAAACTAATGTTGCACTTTTCAACTTTTGAGCACTGGAGCGAGAACAGTGGAGTGTATTACTCTAGTATGTGGCACCTGATGATAGTATAAGCTCATAAAGTTCAAATTCTCATTATATGTTATGCTTGTGTTTACAAGTCTTTAGCTACAAGTCCAAGTCAAGTCTCAAGTCTTTCACCACGCGTCCAAGTCAAGTCTCAAATCTTTCACCGCAATATAATTGTATAATAAACATAGTCAATAGTTGTATCTACTCTATATTATCCACTTGCCCTACCAAAGTCCTTTTATACAGTGATTCATCCTGGAAACCCAAACATCCGGAGGCATTATTCACACTCAAACTAGAAGCGATGACCTCCTTCAGGGCAAGCAGCACACGGCTCTACGAAATAGCTCAACATAAGTAAATACCTGCATTCATCCACTCCTCCTCATATATACCCACTCTGCTGCTCTCCTCTGGGACCGCTGCACAGTCATGTGACTTTGCGGCACGCTCGGAGCTGTGGAGTGTGTAGTAGGTACAATAGCACTTATGGGGAGTGGAATCCTCAGTGGTCCTCCTGATGACTGCGTGCGCTTTTGTCGGCGATTCATTCACACTCAGGAAGCTCTTCTCCCTTTCAGGCCCATTATGAGGAGAGTGGAGCAGACGGCTATCTACACAAGTGGAGCTAATAAGAGCAGCAGAGGTCAAAGTCACGCGAGTCAATGGAAGGTTTTGAATAGGTGATAGTGTTGACCCTTTGTCATCACACTCACAGAGAAAAATCCACTTGAACGGCAGAAGCACCGCCTGTGTTCTATGTTGCAATAAAAAACTATCCAATTAAAAGTACATTTTACCTACTTTCACCACAATTTAACCGAACATGCATTAGAAGACTAACTTTTAATGCAGCATTGCAGATTTTTTGCTGTCTGCCGTGGCAAAGACACATGATCAAGATATTTTTTGAGGACTACATTGTCACAGACATCCCAGACAGAAGTTTTCTTCCAGAAGGTCTTCATGGGTGTGTTTTTGCTTTGTCTGGAAGATTCCTCAGTATAGCATTCAACAGTATGTTTGTGGAGACCCTAACCCTTGAATTAATAACTTTGGACTTTACCTAAAAAGTTATTTTGTACATTGTCTTTTGGGTGATTTCTTTTAGTGACTAGACTCATTTACAACAAAACAATTGCATTTAAACAATATTGATATTAGAAGCCAAACATCTCTATTGAATATTATTGGCCTGTAGAATGTTGTGATATTGCAAGAAGAGGTTATCCTGTTTAAACACGCAATGCACAGTCAAAAACACCACACAATGTTTACATCATGCTCTTCAGCTGCAAGATTATTTCTTAAAGCAAATTCACCCACTTCTTGCCATGAAGTAAGTCACTTATGTGTGATTGTCTGAATGTTTTTCATAACCCAGATCATCATGTTCCATAACCAAATTCATCATATTATTATTTTTTATTACGATTATTTAAGTTGGAAAGCTGTTAAAGGTCGCTACCTCTTAGCCATTATGCTCATTTACATAGTAGAATTCTGCGTCAAACATTGCAACGCTGGATGTGCTTCTCTCTGCTTTTCACTTGTGTTTGTTTTGTCTGCAGGTCAGATATCAATAGTTCTCAGAGGAGAAACAACACAAAGTGGCCCTCTTTTATCTCACTTCACAAAGCCCTAAATCATATCGCAGTAATCCTCCAAAAGAAGGGTGTTATTTTGGATAGAGCTCTGTGTCCAAATGCACTTGGGTGATCCGTCCAAAACACTAGTGTGTGTCTGAAAGTGGCTCAAATCTCAAAGGTGATGAACCCAATACTGTGTGATGAAAGAAATTAGTTTTGTATTATTATTTATCGTAAATAATGAATGCCAAAGGTAGACTAACAAATGTTCAGACAGTAATAATTAAAAGAAAAAAATTACAATAGTGTAATAGTCTGCATCGCGACAAAACTATATAGCCATATACTTAAAAGAACACTGCTGGGCTCAAGACAATTCTCCATTAAATTCCAATCAAACCTGTGTAACAATATGAAAACCACTTCTTTCAATTAAGCAACACACAAAGGTAGTGCACCTGAAAACTTCTTTGCTCATGCATGTAGGTGTACACATGCAGGCCAGTGGTGCCAACCTAAAAATTAAGAAATCTTCAACTTTTGGTGCCTGCACAACAGCCAATCAGTGAGAGTTTCTTTAACACACAGTTGTGGGATGACAGAACAATGGCACAATTTCAGAGGCAACATGAATGAAAAACACCTGATATGTCCACTTTGTTCTTGTCTTTACATCTTACAAAACTACTATTTGGATCTGCTCATAGAAAGTGACTGCATATTTCAACAAACCTCTTGTCTATGCTTTATTGAAGTCCTGAACCTGTGACTAAATTTGTTGCAGTCCCAGTACAAAAGGGAAGGAACAGTGGAGACTAATGGAATTTATCATCCTCATTAAAAAATACATAAATAACATTGGATTGAACACACTTTAATTTGCTGTTTCTGGACAATTAAATAACTTTGCACTTTTAAAATGTTTCATTGATGTTTTTTTTTATTATTATTAAAATCCCTGTACAAAAAGCAGTTACTGATTTGACAATTTAACCAATGATGTTAACAAAATGCTGGGTTAAGCAAATAAATGACTACGGGAGCTACATTTGCTGTGCGGACTATTTCTTTTTTCTTGTATATTTGCCTTCTGTGTCCTGCATGCTTCTTTGAATTTGGATGTGGATGTTTTTTTTTGGCTGTTTTCACTTTACAAAATGCAGCAAATGCTGATAAATTGCTATACAATTCCTTCATCTTTACCACTGAGTAGAGTTGTTGTGATACTTCAGCACAAATCATGAAGCTCTATATGCCCAACATTAGTTCTTAGCAAGAAATAATCCCCAAAACAAGACTAAAGAGGATAGAATTTGCTAGGGTTAGGCAAATTCACAAAAGAAGAAATTGTAAAACCTGAAGAGCTCTAGTGGTACGCGTTCTACAGTTTGAAAAACACAGTTCTATACAGACAAAGCAAAAACATGCTCACACATTATTTTTAACAAACAACCGCCGAACAATACACTCAAAATCTTGTGTGATGTTTCATTCCAACATTTTTTTCTCTTTGATCTGTTTGATAAATTCTACATGGTGAGAAGAGCTGTCACCGCCCAAATAACAAGTGGCAATGAAGCAGGAGAGCTTTGAACTCCAGAACGAGTGGGTTGAAACGCACAGGCAGCTGCTGCAGCCTCCCAAAATGAAAAGGCGTCAGATCACTGCCACAACACCCAGACTACACTTGAAGAAAAGTTCATAAAAATCCTGGATTCTTGTAATAAATTCAACGCATCTGACAGGTACAACTACTATTCAATAAAACGTTGGGCACATGGTTATATTCAAGAATTTGTTAATATTTTCTAAAGGTTTATAGTAATGACAATAATATGTTCAACTGGTATGACAGCAATAATGGGTATGGGAGGAGCATCAGTTGATCTCATCAAATAAAAAAAAACCTGGATACAGTTTGGAGAACACGTTCTACCACTCGTAAGCTGATAGTCTTTTCTTTGCATTTACGTATAAGACACGCATTGGCTGAGTTTCAAGCACAAACAGCTCGTGAACTTATAAGTCTACAACGCAAAATACAACAACAAAATACGGGACCTTTCTCTTGAACAAACAAAAGTAAAGATGTTCTGTATGTTCTGTTCATGTGACATCAAAACATTCTACAGACCAAAAATACTTACATTTGGCAGAGGGCAACTAATATTGTTTTGTTAGTTTGTTTTTACAACATAAATGTAAATTGTGACATTTGCTTTTCCTCTAGAAACCATTTTTACACATAACATTGTTTTTATTCAAATCTGGGCCAACACTTTTCTTTGCAAACTAGTTTTTGATTTGGGTAAAACTATTATTCAAGCCACAACATCTATAATCACACAAAATAAAACCAAACTGAGGAAAACGCATACGAAGAAATGTCAAAGAAGCATGAAATAACAGTTTGAGTTTAGTTGATTGGATAAATAAAATTACTGCTAAAACAGTATCACTGGTGGGATATGTGTATTCGACAATCCACAAGGAGAAAAGTCAATGTGATTTTTTACAAAATAATCATAACACAAGAATGATAAATAATAATGAAAAAAAAAATGTTATATCATGTTAGATGGTGTTGAATGAATGAGTTGCCTCTAGGCCCAAATGTTTTAAACTGGCTCCACACATTAGTCCTATAACTTACAAAATTCCTGAAACTTTACATGTTGGGCATTTTCTATATTTCTCAAACACAAGGAGAAGGAGTCTGAGGTCACTATATTGTCTGTGGAGGCACAGGGGCGGGGCACAACTTGAAGAGTTGATCTATGCTCCTGACTGCTTTAAAAACCCTGAAGCCAGAGAGGGGTGGGGCCCGCTGAGATAAATTGAGAGGCTGCCTTCCTCGGATTCCCCACAGTGTGCTGCGATGGAGAGAAACGGCCTTGTCAGCCACATAAATCACACCCTGCTGTGCCGCGCAGCTACAACCTGCAGGTACCACAGATCCACCACTAATGTCTGCGTTTCACTACACCAGGATGGTATAGATTAATTCTCTGTTTGTTGTACAGCTGTCAATCGCAAGGTTAACAGTCAATTAGAGTCTTTCAGTCTCTTTCTGTTCCCAAAGCTAAACAAGCAGCACAGGCACCTGGACATTTACTTTTGACAATTCTTGGATGTTGGTGTAATTGATATTGATTTTGGCCAGTGGTCTCACCTTGCTGGCTGGTCATTAGCCTCCGTTTTGTGCTGCACCACAGTTGGGGGCACGGTAGGAGATGATTACCAAGGAGATCATTTTACACTGCACCATTAATGCACAAAGCACATTGAGGAATAGAACAGCATCAAGGATTTGCCTCAATCCATCTGCAAATTTCATTATGGGAGTCACTAGGGAACTTGAGATGAATTCAGTGTGGTTTTCTTATCCATTTAGCCATGCTTGGGGCTGGCATTATAGTGCACAATGTAACTGGAGGGTCAGCCACATGCTTGTCTCCATGGAGATGTCATTGCTTGGCCTAGAATGTTACACAGTATGACGTTTAAGGTATCTACCTACAGTGCTGGGAAGAACTGTATTATATTGAAGTGTACAAACAAACAAACAAACAAACAAACAAACAAACAAACAAACCTGCTTAAGAGAATGCTGCTTTTAATCAAGGTTTATTTTTTTAAATAAATGTAGACCCTAATATAGAAAAACAAAGTGTAAAGGATCCCATTCAGGGCACACAAAAAAACAGTGTCCAGTCAGATTTTGAGTTGCTTAGGGGTAGGAATGTTTATTAAGGACAATGTACAATGCTCAAAGCTGTTACTCAGACTCTCTAATCAATTTGAAATGGAGAAACAGCGCTGCATTGATAAGTTATTTCAGTTTAAGATACGCACCTAATTGGCATTTCAGGACAAAAACAGTATTCAGAATGCAGTACTAGAATTTAGCCAAGTAATTGATGTTACAAAATACTTTTCTCAGAACATGTACTTAGTTTTCAGTAGCAGAACACATTTTCAAAATTTTCTTCCCACCACTGGTTTGGAGAGAATGAATAATGCACTCTTAAGTGCTTTGAATGTTATTATGGGTTTACGTCACCACCAAATCAACTGTGCCTGCAGAAAAATCTGTCACTGTATCATGCTCCAACATGTTCAGAATGCTTATCGATACCATGCCATGCAAATAATGTGCCATGTCGATGCATTTTCCTGGCATGTCTATGACATGGTATGAATTGCATAAAAATATTCGTATGACGTCTTATAGATCATGTTTTGGTTGAGCCCAAGGGAAAATTTATTTGGGTTTCTAACTGGAGTCTGATGCTTCACAATCTACTAAGATTAGATTTAAGACATGGAGTAGGTTAAAATTAGAATTAGGATTTTGTTACTTGACCAGACAGACAAATTACACATATTCCAGAGATTATATATAGGCTGCTAAACAACAAAATGAGACCAGGGGTTAGGAGTACAAATAGTTGCATTCAAAGTGTTTGTTGTTAGTTAAAGTAATTCTGGAAAATAAGATTCATTATTCATTCCACACTTCATAATTGTAAACTACTACTGTAGCCACAGCTGCCCTGGGACAGACTTCCATTGTGCATCATCAGCACCTCCTACTACCCCCTACAATCACACACTTAAGATCCACGATAGGCAATGTAAGTAAAGTGGATTGCATAGGGACACAACAACGGTCCGCTAGAGGTTTCTATCCAATTACTGCCCTGATCAAACCAGCTTAGCTTCTGAGATTTGACAAGATTAGGGACCGTCATGCTGGCATTATGAATTTCTTCCAAAACTAGTAAATTTCCCATTAAGTTACATATGCCCTGCGCACAACCTTAAATCATGAGTTCTAAGTGTGACCTATATGTAGAAAAGCATGATCTGTACCACTGAATTACAACCTTCTGGCAACAACAGTGTGGTCTCGAAGGATATCATCACAGTTAAAGCCTGTAGGAGTAAATGTAGCGTATAAAGCATGTACGTATTTGATGAGAAGGTGTCTTGATAGAGCAGCTGATTGAAAAGCTCTTAATCCTCCCTAGTGCGTGTGGAATATAATTGCCGTGTGAGTACAGGCCGACTCAACACTGTACATACGAGGGCTCCTAGGACACTGGCTGCATATGAGGCGTTCTTTAATCACAAATTGCTCTCCCTTTCACAGATATTCCCCTCTCTCCACTCGCACTGAGGGGTCCCTTCAGGAATAAAGAGCACACATGTTCTGCGGGAAATTGTCAGAGGAACCAAGATGGATTACTGGTGCTGCGCTGGCGGATTCTCACTTTGAAAAATGATATCAGCCACGGTCTCGCAGATAAAAATAATCCCGGGTGAGCGCTACACAGGACACACATGGCCGGAGAGTGCCCGAGTCTAATCTGAGCACACATCACAGAATCACTTTATCTGCACAGAGGGCTACAGCGCAGCGTTTAGGCCATTTCAGACTCAGGAACATAGGCCAACTATATTAATGGGTGAATAATGGTGCAGTTGCGGTTATTATGGCGTATGACAGCTTGTAGTGGGAGTATCAAAGTAGTAGTATTAGGGCTTTCATCCATTCTGTTTTCCAATTAAGGGGATTGGAAAATGTTATTATTGTAAGTTATTAATAGAAAGCTTTTCTTACACACGTAAATGTACAAAAACAAACTACAGCATTGGCATAGTACTCCAACATGGTCCATTCCTGTTCAAAATTGCAGAACTGAAAAGCCACGGTTCTAGTCAAGCAGCAGATTTTCCTTTAACAGATTTTAAAACCCCTTTTCTTATATAATCACACTAAAACCGATGAAAGGTGAGGAGTAGAGCCTCACACACAAGACAGCAAGACATCTATTGCCAACAAATGTGAGTAAGCAAATTGAGCATTACAGCTAATTAAAGTAAGTCTTGCTTTTTATTTTTCCTTAAAATAACATACAGCACATTTTTTATAGCTAAGTGTCTATTTGTACCATCCAAAACACACAGATGCAAAAAGTTCCGACACAAGATCAGAAAATGTACTTTGACATTCAAATAAACTTTTAATTCTGGTTTTAGTTGAAAATGTAAAGTAGACGTCGAAGACGGACAAAGAAACTGGGAAAGTTTGGTGTGTAAATGAGGAATTAGTATTTTTCCCATCTCCACACTTCAATTGTATCTACAGTGTCGCTCAACCGTACCTGTTTTGTTTTATGCAAATGGTCTTATAAAAATTCAACGCAAATGAAGAAGCAAAGGTACTTTTTTGTTAGAAGATACCAAGTATTTTCACCAAGAGTTTTGGGCATTAGTTTTAGCAATTTAAATGTCCAGGTCCTTAAAAGATTATTTCTGTGTTTATTTCACGTGCAAATAGCTTTAGCTTTTGAAGAGGAATTGTCAAAGTAAAAACATGTGCCACATCTACAGTGGTGGCTAGTGACACCAGCTTTACGACAGTATTTTTACACTAATGCCTTTTTTTTTTTCTTTAAATCTGACTTTCTTTTGTGGAGATGATCTCATTTATAGAGTATCAAATTTTCAATTAGTCATTTGTTTCAGAAGCAGTTTCAGTTTGAATTGGTATTCATTTTTGTCATACGTTTTAGGGGAAAAATGAGCCTGCCTGAATGTGATCAAGTTAAATAACAAGGGTGTATGATACTTTATTCATTTATGTTTGAACATCATTCATACATGTTTTTATATAACGGTTCTCTATGGCACTCAGGGAGCTTTCCAGTGCAATTTATTTATTCATCACTACAATAATCACAGCTGTCCTGAGGCAGAGCAAGGCTGCTCATCAGTGCTATCCAAGCCTCTAATCAACACAAAAAATGTTTTCGCACACCAGACTGCAGTGTGAATGGAGGTTCACAACAATACTTTCCACGAGTCATCTCACTGTGGTGACTCGTCAAATAGTGGTGAATTTAGTGCATTAAGTTCTGCCTGGAGCAAGAGCCAATAAGATTACACATGTGTCAGCTGAGGTGCATGAATCAAACACAAGATTGGATAAAGACAAATATTTGTAGTGTACCGTGGATTTAACCGCTTACTCTTGACAGTGTGAGCAATTTCAGTCTCTGCTTAGCATTAATCCTGGGTCTGCTCCTCTTAGAGCCAAGTCGTGCTCCTTCAGATGGCATTAAAACTGATTTAACTATTTTCAAACTTTCTAATTTCACCCTCACTCTCACAAACATTTAACATTTTTGTTCTCTGGAACAGCTGTAGAACAGTCAATTTAGCTCTCATTCTAAAGAATCTCAGTAAGTCACTTGGCCCAGCAATAGAGGTAATTGTTGTGTATGTGTATATGGATGTTGATGATGTTGATGTTGTCGTTGATGATGATGATGTTGTCGTCGTTGATGATGATGTTGATGATGTTGTTGATAATGTTAATAATAATGTTGTTGGAAAATGTACAATTACATTACGCACAATTGCAGAGATGCTTATACCAGATTCTAGCTTTCCAGCTAATAAGTCCAGGGGAGGGGAGAGGCACATTGTTTATAGTGGTAGGAGGAAACTGGAGAACCTGGAGGAATCCTACGCAGACACGGGGGGAACATGCAAACTGCACACTGACTGACATGCTAACTGCTGCACCACAGTGTCGCCCATGTTGTTGTTGTGCTGTTGAGGATGATGATGATGATGTTGATGATGATGTTGACGATGAAGATGTTGATGATGTAGTTGATGATGATGATGACATTGATGTTCTGCTTCTACAGTAAATTTTCGTGAGGTTTTAAGACGTTTTGTATTTGTATTTTTGTTTGTTATTAGGGTTAGAGTAAGAGTTATATAAGTATTAAGTTTTCTGAGCTAGTTAACTTTTTCTCAGGAAGTGGAAACATGTTCTAACGCAGTGGTTCCCAAAGTGGGGGTCGCAAAGCAAAATCTGGGGGTCGCGAAATGGTTTCATGATGTAAGTTTACATTTTTGACTTTGTTTTGAAGCTGTTTTTTTTTTTTACTGGAAGCATCATTTGACCAAATTTTAACGGTTTTCCCAGCATCCATTTTCATTTGTTGTAGGAGTCGCGATTGGTTATATGATTATTTTGGGGGTCCCAGTGTGAAAAGTTTGGGAACCGTTCTAACGGACTAGAAAATACGGACACAAAACCTACTAAAACATACATGTGTTTTAATGTTGTCATACTCAGTAAAGTCTCTTTCTAGGTTGTTACTACAGACACTTGTTTATTTTGAGGGTAAACTGTCCTGGGCCAGAATGTGAATGGTAGGTTTGAATTGTATAACAGATAATTCTAATTCATTCTAAATATCTCCCTAGTCTAGTTCTTGTCCGCATAATCTAGATTTCTCACCCCTTCCACAAAATAACCGTTCCTTATCTGAAGTTAACTTAATGCACCATCAATCACAATACCATCAAAGCAGTACTTTCCATATAAATTAAGACCAAAGATTTGTAATAGTTTTAACAGCATGCCACCAAAACCACATTAGTCTCTGGAACAGCAGCTTGCCTCATACGGTTCATTTAATAATAAAATCTACCAAGAATACACCTGTTTCCATGCGGTGCTATTAATTCTCCCCAAAATGATGTGACAAGATACTTGATGAGACTTTATTAAAAGCTTGCTTAAAAATAACACCACGAGCGCCGATAAAACGATAAGTGAATTAATCCAAAGTTGGCCGTCCTGCCTGCTGCACAGTTTGGGACACTGATTCTCCATGGAAGGGCGTCTGGCAGAGCAGATGGGCCTGTAAACGGGATCAGACCAGCAGACATCTCTCATCTATGTGACAGACGCGCTGATCCGCTCTGCCAGTAGAGGAGGGAAATATAATGCGCAGTGGGGAGAGAGGATCGCCATAGAGATGTTTCAGATTAAACACTAATCGCCCACTTACAATGACAAGGTTCTATCTCATGTTTTTGTCCAAATGGAGTTTTTCATATTTTTGCTTCCACTTTCACTTCTGTAAACTATGCAAAACTATGTAAACTATAGATATTATTTTTGTAGGTGATATAAGGCTCTATCAAGCACCTTTGAGTGTATAGAAAAGCGCTGGATAAAAAAATAACAATGTTGACATTTTAGATATATCTTTGTGTTTGTAAATGTAGATCTACTTAATGGCTATATGAATGCCACATAAAAGCTTATGAAAGTCAAATATTTCTTTGAGTTGAAATTGTTATAAATTAGGGCTGTGCCATTAATTGAAAAATCTAGAGATCAAGATCGAATCAAATCGAATTGTCAATTATTTGGTGGTAGATTTTGCATCGAGGGATCGAAAACCAATCTTTTGTCAGTGAAAATGTGTAGTTTGAAGCAAAAGTTAAACTTTGAGGCAGAATATTGATATATAGTTTTAAAAAAATCAAACAAGTGGGACATATTAAAAGTTTATGTTTTGTTTATGTTCATGAATGTCATGTTTCATTTGTTTTTGAAAGGGTTAAACAAAATTGAATCGTAAATCAAGATCGATCAATATGACAAAAATGAATCGTCATTTTATGTTTTCCCAGATCACCCAGCTCTATTATGAATATGGAAAAGTCAACCCTTATTGCAAATGTTGTTACAAATCTATGTCTCTTTGCCAGAGTACAGTAATATTTCATATTGATACAGTATATCATGAACAAACAAGTAGTTAATTAAAATCAATCAATAAAATTCACAAGTGCAGGTTCATGTATGCTATTTTATAAAACAATGAATTTTAATGACAATGATCTTACAGCTTTCCTGTGAACCACATTCACATTCGTACCACAATCGAGTGGAAAAGGCTTAATTAGTTTCTAGGGATGGGACGAGATCTCGTGCCGCGAGATCTCGCGAGATCAAACTGTCACGATACTGTGCGCACACGTACTGAACTGTCTCGTGAGATTTTTCCATGGTCATGAAATTAAGTTTTGTTTCTTTGAGCAGCTGTAGTAAATATTCTCCTCCACACACAGACTTGTAGCAGACTTATTCTGACAGAAAACAGTCTAAACTCTGTCTCAGTTTTTATTTGGTAAAGATAGGACCAATATTGACAGAGATAATTAGTCCTAAACATTGTAAAAGTTAGCGGGAAAAATATAGTCGTCAAATATACGCGTGGACATGGCGGGAACAGCGCGGTGTTTTTCACACTTAAACATAGTTTAAAATAGATCCACAAAGAGATATTTTGGCCTCTGTCATCAATAACTGTAAAAAGGTACCAAAGACTCCTATTTGTGTGTGTCTGGTGCCTCTCAGCAGCATGGAAGAATCAGTGGCAGCGCTGTGAAGAAGGAAAGGGAAAGGGGGCGGAGTCTGAGCTACACACGGGGGAGCGGATCAATTTCAGTCAAAACTCATTGTTTAAATAATAGAAATCCAAGGTGATGCACATAATGAAATGCAAAGCTATACTAAAATAAGATAAACTAACAATAATAAATAATACAAATCATTTTTTTTAATTTGCCTTGTTTAAATTCTAAATTGAAACAATTAATGCAAATTATTTAAAAATCTTGTCTCGTCTCGATCTCGTGGACCCAATCTCGTGGCTCGTCTCGTCTCGTGAAAATTCTGTCTCGTCCCATCCCTATTAGTTTCTCTTGACCATGATCGCTAAAAAGGCTGATGTTTTTTTCAGATTTATTTATTTCACAAAACTCGCTACTAGTGCACTTCTTAAGTTATCATCAACATCTTAAAAATAATTATTCTTGAATAAACTTTACTTTAGTTGCTCTACCGGAGCTAGAATAATGGTGAGAACAGCTCAAAAAGTTTCTGTCCTCTCCTGCTCTGATTAAAGTCACACGTGCTGTTATAAATCTGTCAGAAATCAGGCAAAAGTGAAGCTCCTGGATTTGTTTGGGATGAAAATAGAAACATGACTGAAGGCAAAGGCTGTCATCCTCCTGTTTATTCAGCACTCAAGTGTTTTGCATCAGAAAGGAAGTGATCAGAATATTAAATGATGCAAAACCTTTTGGAGAATTTCAGAGTGCAAAACTGCAAAAGCAAAATTTGTTCGGCAAATATGGCTTTGATTAAAGATCATTTCAAACACATGATTTATTTATTAATTTTTTCACAATTTTTATGTTGATGTTTTTTTTTTTAATTAATACTGTCACTTTAATTTTCCAGTTTCTTTAATGGCAGGTTGGACAACACCTCATTTATTTGTTTTAATTATTTTTAAAGAACAGTGTACAGATGTTTGCACTAGAATTAGCATCATGTTAATTTCCATCTGTTATGCCCAAGTCATACTGTTTAAGATTTTGCTCAAATATGTCAATTTTTTTTTAGGTTTATTTAGTGATTTCCTGGCTATAATTGATGACATCACACTAGAAATCTGCAAGTTTGACAATGGGTCAGAAAAATCAAATCCATCCTTTAATTACACTGGAGAATCATCTCTTCATAACTCCGTTTTATAAATCACATAAAACTGCCTGATGTTTGAATATTGTTCTCTCATCAAAAACAATTCTAGTTGTTCCGTTCACATGTTTGAGTAATCCTGCATTATTACTCAGTTTACATCTCCAAAGCTCTAACCCGGGCTCCGACGCCTCTCTGTCTACCTCCAGCTGCTCTGTACGATTGGTCCTCTTTTTTCCAAGACTTGAACTAAAAGCCAAGACTGGGTTTACCCGCCACAAACATACACACATATTTAATGAAGAGGCTGAGTTCCAGAAAGATTAGGTCTGAGTCTTATCATCTCTGACCAAGCCATCCATATTTGTGAATGTGAACACAGGCCAACCAGGACAGCACAATGCTCATCCACAGGGACATCTCCTCATTTGGAACCATGCTTCCCTTGCTCTGTGAGAATAATACATTATTTAACAAATACAGTGTGGTGAGAGAGAGAAAAAAAATAGACTGCACATGGGTATTTACATTTTCTCTATATTCTGCACCGCCCTCTTTACTTCTTGCAAATTGTGAATCAGTTTCAGTTTTTAGTGCTGTTGAAAAATCTGGCCTCCTTAGCTGCCATTTAAAAGACACAATGCCTTGTTTGTTTGCTTGTCATAACGCAGCACAGTTAAATTGTTAAAATGTCTTTTTGGGTAAAAATTAGTTAGCAGTGTTCCGTCTTTATTTAATCTGTCCAACTGTTATTCATGGAGAGATTCTAGTCACACACTTTGAGAATTCCACTAACCTGACCCTTATAAGCAGTCTTGTTTACAATCACACAAGCTGATGGTACTCTGGAGGCACCTGTAGTATTTTTTGATTAAGTTGAGAATTACAAGCCGCAGCTCATTTCAATGACTTTCATCTGATTCACTACAGACAACGAGAAATGTGTCTGACAAGAAAATGAGTCTGGCTTTGTAAAAGAATCCTTCTAACTTTATTGGAAATAAAATGCTTGAGCTGTCAGGATGAAGGGAATGTAAATGAGTCGTTGGATTGTAAAAACAAATGATGGTCTCATAAATCTGTCTGCACATCAAACACATTTCTCTGCAAAAATAATAGAAAGTTGAGTACTCATACACACTGATCTGACTCCTGGTGATGTCATCAGTGTCCCCTGGCCTTCTGCAGGAAAACATGGCCTGCTGCTATGAAGATGGATTACAGAGCCCGTGACACTCGTCCCTTTCCTGTTCAAGTCACTCTGGAGTGCTAACGCAATTAGTGCAATTAATCTTCACCAAAAGGGGCTCAGCACTCTCTCTGATAGTTCCTCACCTCTCTTCACCATGCAGGTGCACAGTCACAGTCAACGCAAGCCCACGAAACATTTAAAGTGCATAGACCAATGTGTTTCACTAAAACACAGTGAACATGATTATATTTAATAATTCACCAAACAATTTTCTTGTTTTCACCTATAGGTTGGCTAATTAGTTACATTTTGTCCAGCAAATATTATATATGTAGAGGTGAACCCACAACTGTTACCTAGCAAACACATTGTAAATCTGGACCAAAAGCCAAATAAGTGACACAGATGAGGATGTGGATTTCTCGGTTTTCCTTTGAGTCTTAACATTGCTCTCATATGCACTCCCTTTGTCTGTTTTGATAGTTGCAATTTAAATAATGCTATGCCATCTGAATGTTTTAAGTATTGTGGGTACCCACCTTAGCTTAACATATAGTGGATGTCCTCTACGGTATGTCAGTAAGTGTATTGTTATGTCTTGCTGTGCCTGCGTAGATTCTTTCTACTCTATGTCCTATTCTTCATGTTTATTTGTATTTATAATGTTTGTAAATATTGTTATTGATGTGGTGTTTGGCGGTTTTTTGGTTCATGTGACCATCCAACATCACATGACCTTCTCACATGACTGGTATTTAAAGCCACCTGGTGCTACTCAATTTTTTAAGCCATGATGAGACCTAGACCTAGACGTGGTCGAAATGCGTCGCTCTGTCCCTGTAAGCTCAAATAAAGGACTTTTATTTTAGTCAGTGTGCCTCGGATCTCCTTTTCGTCTTCTTATCGTAAGTGACACAGATGTTATGATTTGACAAATGGCAATATTTTGTAACATTTAAATTGCAATAAATGATTATTTAAGCTCCCAGGACACTATTATTTCTGTGTAAATTGTTTTATTTATTTTTTTTTTTGGTGCTTTTTGATGACATGTGTGGATTCTACTTAAGATTTTCAACCTTTATTTGTCAATTTCTTCATAACTTGCAACTTAACGGCTGTGAAACTGTGATAAATATTTACCACAAAAACTAATCACATCAAACTAAGTCAAAATTAGAAAAATGTGATAATGTCATATGGGCTTTAAAAACATTTGCTTTAGAAAACATTTCTTTTTTCCATACATGTCACTCTGAAAGATAAGAATCTATCAGACTTTTTCAAAAGTTAGATTGTTATTGTTGCCTAATTTCAGGGGTGAATCCACACTGATGCACTTTAAAGGATTTTAAGAGTAAAAGTATGCATTCAGAGCATTCCAATCAGAGTCATGATGATAATTTAAAAGACAAGTCATTTTAATCATTATAGCAAACTCCAGAATGTTCCATTTTTTGCTAGCACAAACTTTCCACTGCTACACACAAAATTTTTCTGTTTGTTTTGCTAATTACCCAAACCAAACTAATTCCAGCCGACCGGCCTGATGTTGCTTTTATTAATACCCTGGGTGTGTCTGGAGACTATTGCACCATAAAACTACTTTAAATGAGCAGCCGCTAAAAAAGACTTGTGTAATTATTACCCCAACAGATGCAAAGCACATTTACAAGGATGTGAACATGGGAGGAAAAGGGAGGTTTGGATATACTTTGGAAGGATTTTAAACGTTGATCTTGTACTAAAAAGAGCAGTCCTGGCAGCGCTGTAGAAATCGCCCTGTGTAATATACTCTACAGCTGTTGACTTTTTAATTAGCAATCTGCGCTTCATTCCCCTCATTCTGAGAAAACTGCACAGGTGGTCATTTATTTACACTGATAGCAACACACTTTATAACTTCAAACAGACTTGTAGGGCACTTTTCTGCATATATTTACACAACACTCTCATCTGAACTCAACTGGTGGAAAGTAAGGACTGAATGTCCTGCAGCCGAGGATCAGAAATGCCCTGTTCTGACCTTCCACCTGTGTCTAGTCACTTGTCTGTACATGTGGTTACTAAAAAAATACTATTATGAGTAAAGCACGTTTGGGTTCAAAATGATCAAGCACGTAGCTGCTGTCAAACAAGAATACTATAACTTGATGCTTATTACTTAAGATACATTTTTTTACAATGAACAAATTGTAAATTATGTAATATTTTATTCCTACAATACAATACAGCATGTCTTCTTTATAGGACTATTGTTGTCCACACATTTTCCCTAACCCCTCAATTGCTACATAGTTCTGCTCTATGCAATGGACTTTACAGTAGACTCATTCATATAGTGATTCAGACATGCTCCGCTCTATGTTCTCCTCGCTGCTGGTTAAGTGACTCTGCAGTTAGAATGAAAAAGACTGTCAGCAAAACTCTGATAAAAATAGATTCTGTAATACTGGTCAAGTCTGTCTGACGTGCATATTTATGAACTATAACCATCATACAAGTTTAATTTAACTTGGAAATCCAGGGAGATTCAAAAAAATAAATAAACACCAAACCGACTACATTTTTCAACTCTTTGTCTGTGTCAATCTTTTACAGCTCAAAAACCCCGAGCTCAGACTGCACTACTGTTCATATTCAACAAGTCAACAAAGCACCGATTCTGTGTGACTTGAAAAGATTTTATATATAGTACAAAACTTTGTAGTTTGTTATTTACTGTGAAAATCTGAAAAGTAGAATACTGAAAGAAGGATGATACAAGATGGCGGCAGAGGGGAAACTTTTGGAGCAAAGTGAATTCCAGTGTTGCATCTGGCATTGATCACTTCTACAAGATAACAAATAACTCTGCAGTATTCAGCAATGTCAGAATCACCTTTCCTTCAAACCAAGTAACTTGTGTTATAGTGTGAACGATGAAGGCCTTTAATTCTCTAATTCAAAATCTTTGAGTTGTGACTGAGTGCCTTAGGGCAAGTGAAGGGCACAGCAGTGAGGCACTATGCAAATGCAAAGCCACTTTGTTTGAAAAGCAACAACAGTGCTTTGTATAAATGCAAATACTGGCAAAAGTGAGCCGAGTGCTGTTGTGACTGCAGACATGTCTGAGTGGTGACACCTAATGGGTGAGACAGGGCTTTGACATGGACTCACACACAGCTTGAGAGCATAGTACACAGCAGGTCATTAGGTCACACATGAATGACAGCACCCCTAGGTCCAAACGTGTTTCACATCACCATCCAAAATGTCACACACAGAATTACACGAGTCTGAAATGTACTGTTAATTAAAAATATTGAACCTCATATATAGTTACTAAGCCTAAGACCATGAATTATTGAGAAATATTGTGAATGGATATCAAATTAAAGTACACAAAGTAAAGATGGCACCACTTAAAAAGATCTCCAACCATGGAGCCACATCAATTCTTTAATGTGTAGAAAAGTGCTCAAGACAACATCCTTTTGACAGCCACAATGCTTTTAGTTTATAAGAACAGATGAAGAAAACCTTTAACTGACTTCAAATCTCTACAGACCTATTGTGAAACTTTTGAAATATAATGTTTGTGACTATTTTCAGATACAAATGTGTTGTCTTATTTAAAGACTGCACTGATTTCATGACTGAATTGACTAAATGCTGCAGCTATTTTTCCAAGGACCAGTGAAACTGAGATTATTTTTTCCTGTAAAACTCTTCTAGTTACTGCATTTAAAGGTAAAGTAAAAACTTTTTAAAAACGTGATTGTTCTAATTGCATTTCATTGTTATTTTCAGTGGAGTTTCTCTTACCTGTTAGTCTCTCGCAGGGGTTCAGTGCCCTTGCGCCAGGATATGACACCCCAGGGTGACATCTTTGGGTTGCACTCAATGAGGACGTCACCTCCCACCTTCACCAGTGTCTGGCTCTTAAGCTGACTGTGGGAGAAGTCTGGGGCGACGGCTAAGGCAAAAGAGAAGAAAGAAAAAAACATTTCTGAAATTTGTTTTGGACCATAAAACAGCTCAGTAATGCTTACTATTTTATGAACATGGGTATTCATTGTAACAGAATAAGTGTGTAAGGCAGTACTATGCATTTTTTACAACACTGCTCTTCTCAAGTATAGTGGACTTTTTGTCAAACTAACATCTCAATAAGAAAAACGTTCATCTGTTTAACGACAGTTGTGAAGGAAGGTGGTGTTTTAGCTCTAGACCTGTGTTAACCCGAGGAAAGCTGTTCCTTGAGGCACTATTTATTATGCTAGTATACTCTGTTTGCATTGAATGCAAACAGAACAACAGCAACAATATTTTTTCTGAAAATACAATCAGATAAACAGAAAATGAACTTCATGCTCAAAAAGATCTTCAGCTCAAGCTTTAACTCCATCCATAGTCACCTGATGATCCAGAAGCCTCAGCAGCTTACCATTTCCACCAGGCTGATTGATCTCATCTTCCTGAGCAGCAGGCAGCAGGTTGTATAGATCACTATTAACACCAGCGCACTGCAGGGTTGTGTGCTTAGCCTTTTTATTTACACAATAGACCATTTAGTGTCTTGTTGAAGGTAAACAGCCTTACACTATGCAATTACCGTAAGATACGTGTCAATAAGATTTCAGAACAGTATTGTCATGAATATTTATGGTGAGTGGTGACTAAAAAGCAGGGTCATGTAGTGAAAATGGCTTCCACTTGACTTCTCTCTATGGCATTGACCACAGTGCAGTGAACAGACAGATTCCAATCAGTGTGAGAGGAGGGACGTACACGCTAGAGCATGAATAGAGAATGAGCCAGGAGAGTGACAGGGCTGACGGGGCAGAAGGTCCAGGCAGCTCCACATAGCAAAGCTAGCATAAATCACTGTCAGATGCACTATTCATCTTATAATTAATGCTTTTCAATTAGTGGCCAATAAAACAGAGGGCGGAGGTCATCGCCTGCATTGCGCAGCAGGGACAAACTTGTACATAAAAATGGACAAATATATGTTCATTCACTGTTCTGTGGCAGGGTCTGAGCAGACAGGCTTTAAAGTGATTTGGTGATATTTGCCCGTTAAGCCTATTGGTAATGAGCCCTATTTAACCAGACAAGGCCAATATGTTTTTGCCAACCTTCTTCAAAAGAATACACACAAAGCTTTGTTTGAACATTTTAGATGATGAGGAAGCTGTGCAAAACATGTCCACTCATCATTGCTGTATACGTTCATATAAGAAAACAAAGTAAATCATGCACTTGTGTAGTAATTATAACAAAATTTTGCATTTGAAATAAAGTTTAATTGCTTTTGACATTGACAACTTTTTGGAGTCCCTCCAGGGCACCCCAGACCTCACTTTGGGAACCACTAAGCTAAGTGGCCTGCCAGACTATGCAGTCACACTTAAGTGCGCAGGTGCCCAGCTTAAAAGAAACGAAAGAGATACACTGGGGAACTGTGCCTTAGTTTGGGAATGTTCACTATTCAGAGATTAACAACTGGATCTTTTCTATAAAGAATCTGACATGTAAGGTCAGAAATGTACTTACATTCTGTATGTACATTAGTATAAACTTAAATAAATCAAACATAATTGAGGCCGCATCCAGAACAGTAAACAGAAAACCTGAAAACATGTTGCATGTTCCATTTCAAACAGGGAATATGATTTATTTCTGTGCAGACATGAGTACAAGTTCACACTCTTACCAATAACTCGGAGCTCAGCGTTGGAGTAAACCTCTCCATGCTTGTTCCCGGCCACACACTGGTACATCCCGGTGTCGGACAGGGTCAGTCGACTGATGGACAGTGCCCCATTGACGACCTGTACGCGCTCCTGTGGACACGGACACATGACATTAATACGCTTTATATTGCCCGCACTCATCTACATAAAAGCAGGCAGCCAGTGAATCATGCCGTGGCACTGACAGACGTGGCCATAAATCTGGCTTTTCATCACTAATGGAGGAAAGGCTGGGGTGGATGGAGGCAGGCTAGCAGAAAATGACCCTAATCAATCTGCATGTTTATGAGAGGAATATAAAAGCACGCTCTATTTCTGTCCGTGGCTGGAGCAGGCGGCTGTTTCCCTTCAGCGAGAAGGCCGGGAATATTGTTAACAACCACACTAGAGTGTACTGTGAAAATTGCTTTTCTGACAGGTTTGCCCCTATACATACTAAGTGCCCTGGTTATCTTTCTTCCTGTTTGTGCCATGGTAAGACAGACACCACAGACTATTGCATGGTACATGGGAAATGAATACATATCCACCTACCAACAATTTGAAAAGGGAAAAAAGTCTTTCAACTATTTTTGATTTTTTTTTTTTTATGCCTGTCTATTAGTTAATAAAGGACTTTTTATAGATTTTTCTACTACAGAGTGCCTCAGATTTCATTTCTGCTCTGCCATTAGCAAAACATTTATATGATATTAACCTACATAACCGTTTTGTTCTCAAATCTGAATCACACATGAAGAAATAAATAAAAAGATGTTATGCACTGACATCATTTTATTAGAAAAGATGCTCCTAAAGAGTGGCAAAATTGAGTAAATGTACCCTTTTTGCTTTGCATGGCCCATATTTCAGACCCTGGAGTTTTTGTTTTACAGAAATGAATTTGTATGTGGCAAAAAGGAAACTGACAAACTAACAGCTGTTTTGTTCACATTTTTTTTTTTTTAGATTGTTTTGGCGAAAGTATTTATGGAAGTTCACCGAGAAACATAATGGATTTGCCAATTATTTCCATGGTAACCTTTGTTGTCTCCTGTGCCTTAAAAAAACAATTTTCTAATATTGGTTATGTTTTGTAAAACAGTTTTGCTTTTAACCAGAAAGAAAATAATAATAATATAAATTTGTTCACATTTTTTTGTTCTTATATTTAAGCTTTCCTGTCTCATGTTTCAAGCAAATGTATAAGACTAAACAAAAGGTTTATGGTGTAAAAGTCATTCATTGTCATTTTTATGGTTTGTTCTGAAGTGTCTCATTGCCTGTGTGAGAAATGATAGATATTTTGTATGCAATTAACTAAGAAATATCTGGCAAAATAAAGAAAGAAAGCAAGAAATCTATATACCATGTAAAAAAAAATACATACAAAAAAAATACAAATACAATATATACATGTAAAAAAAAAAGTCACCGTTGGGTTTATATTTTCTTCCATTTATAGTTGTTTGATGGATCATGTTCAGACTATTCAAACAGAAAGACTATCCTCTTGTTTGCTCATGACAGCCAATCAGCCACTCTCCTCACTCTGTGTATCAGACAGCACTTTTGTCGACTTTTCAATGACCCTTTTAATGTGTTAATGAATGCTGAGACCACAGTTCCACCTGCTGTCACTGAGCTTAAACCATCAGCCTTTTTCTGGATGACTAGGCCTGATGAGGTGAGTTAAACTATATCAGCGAACCATGTAATCCCCCGTATGCTTTCAACGGCTTCAAATTCACTCCAGTGTTAACAGCTTAAGCACTTTTCATACATCTGTGTCGCCGCTGCGTGTCAGACCGCTTTTTATCCTCTACGTCTTCCTCAGGCGAAATCGTAATGTCATTAAAAACATTCCTTCAGGGGTGACCGCCAGACTCAGCTTTCGTCACAAGGGATAAAACCCGTCCCAATAGAAGGAAAAAGTTCTATTTGACATTTTTGTCCAAACTGAGTCTTGTTCCTGATTCACTTCTGTAAAATAAACCCTTATTTTATAGAGCTTGGTGCAATTTTGAAGATCGAAAAACTGTTTTGATTTAAAAGCATTTTAAAATTTTATCTGCCTGAGCCAATCAGAACAGAATACACACGCACAAAATCCCTTCACAGCAAAATTATGTTGATTTTTCAACTTTGTTCTGTTTCTGAAAGTAGTTTTGATATAGATACAGTCTGCAACGCGTCATATGTGGGGGCGTGGCCTGCTGAAGGGGAAAACGTCTCCTGCTTTACCATAATAAAGAATGGGAAGCTAAACTTTTTACCTCTTTTAAGACGTAGAGTGTATTTTTAGCACAACTAATTCAAGTCGAGTTACAACCACATTTAAATGGAGCTTACTGGTGTGCCGTTATGTCAGAAAAGTAAACAGAAAGTTAAAAAAGATGCTAAAAGATGTTAGGCGGTGCTTGAATCAAGTTAGCATTTAGCTCACAGTTACTGTTAGCATTGTTAGATATACTGTATTTACATACTTGGAAGGGTGAATCACTTTATTTATTCCCATGTCTTCGTGTCTATATTTGACACATTATTTCTCCTAAAGTCCACATTTGCTGTTGTAGTTGTTGAGCAGTGACGGATAAAGCTGTTCTGATTTACTCCCCATGTTAACTTTTCCCCTCGGAGGGCGGTTAGTGAGCGTGGCCTTTGATGCCGACTGTATCTATATGTAGCTTAAATGTTAAATGTTGCTTAATATGTTTCATACCTAAAATGCAGTTGACTGTTGCATGTTGTGTTGACTTTGAGTCAATGTAAAACTTTTAGAGGAAAAGAAGCGATTCTCCTGACTAAACGATCCAAAAGTAACCCTGTATTAGTGCACATTTGGTCCTTACATCCATAACTACGCAGTTGTTCAGGGGCAAATATCCCTCCTGGCACTGGAGCTAAATTGTCAAGTATATCAGTCTGCACCGTGGCAAGCTCTCTCGTTTATGGACGCTATTAATTAAGCTTGACGGTACACTCAAATCAGCAGTTTTTCATTCAGGGACCTAGGGCTGCCATCTGCTCTCCTTGTGCAGAGATGGAGTGATAGAGATAGTCATTTAGAAACAACACAGTTTTCCTTTGATTATAGCGCGGACACATGTGAAAGAAATGGATTTGTGAAGATGGAGGAAGCAAATGAGAAGGAATTAGATGGGAAAAGGAGATTCGGGCACTACATGCACTTGTTATGTTAGATAGAACTGTACTTTAAATTTTAAAAGGTAAAGTTATTGGGACTCTCGTTATTCCATTCTAAACTTACAACAACAGTATTTGCAACAGTCACAACATGTTCTTAAGAGACCAAATTTCTTCTTAAGGGAAATTCACCAACATTGAGCTATGAACCACTCATTTACATTGTGTTCATACAAAAAAGAAATATATACATTTAAAAAAATGATTTCTTTATTTAATAAATAAAGAAAGAAATGTATGTGATGACCTAATTCACTTTTTGTATTAGAACAAAATATTTAATCAATATTAAATATAAAATATTTAATCAATATTTACTTTTACCTCTTTCCATGCATATAACAATGCATTGGTCTACAAAATAGTGAGAAGTCAAATGAACACATCCTATTAGTTGTCAGAAAATCTAGTAGAACAACAGCCAGTTCGACCTAAGGCCAGGTGTAGTTATAGAAACTGCCAATCAAAAAACAATCATTAACTCACTGATTATGAAAAGTGAAGCACTGTTTGACCAAAAAATAATTTCTGAGTGCATTTTATGAATGAAAACACTTAGGAGTGACAGATGAGAGTGCCACCTTAACTTACCTAAGGCACTGAACATTATTTAAAAGGAGTGAAAGGTCTCAATTGACTGAGTGTAATAAATAACACAAATGCGTGCACTCTTCCCACTGCTCCTTACATCACTGACCTTTAGCTCTTCCACTCATTAGGCCCATGTGCTTAATGGTGGCATTTCAAACAATGTAGCACCTTTGCTGATTAATCCATCCACCCATGCATTCTGAGCACAACTATTTATTATTGGTTCTGTGGAGGAAATGAGCTGTGCTAAAATCAAGCCTCGTCACCGTAACCTTTCATCATGCCCGGCCAAATCACTGAGCTCATTTGGACTTTTTCAACAGGCACTTTACATTTCAAGTATTTGTTCGACAGTGTTGGAAATTTGGCTTTCAGTTTTACAACACATCATAATCAGCAATGGCTAGAATTAAATCTCTGAAGCATTTACAAATAAAAAGTAATTTCTTTAGAGCTTGAAAAATTATGCTACATGCATTTTGACCATGCTATTACAAGGTACTCTCATAATCAGTATAGAGTGGTCCCTCGCTGTAACGTGGTTCACTTTCCGCGGGTTCACTGTTTCGCGTATTTTTTTCAGTGCTTTTTTGCTTTTTTTTTTTTTTACAGTGCACGGTCCTAAAGAGGTGCGCTGAAAGCATGCTCAGCGTGCTCACAAATTTTTATTGTTGCAAAGTGGCTACATAACCATTTTGAACTCTACATCACTCAGAATCTGTATTGAGTAAGTAATTACAGGCGAGTGGGCGGGGATAGGTGGTAGGTGAAAATCAACTTTGCATCAGTACAGATAAATGTATATACAGGTCAAACTGAGCTTGCAGTCTGCAACTCTTCAAATAATGTTTCCATGTTTCCACTTACCGTGTGTCATATGCTGTTAGCATACTAACATGGCTCAGTAAGTGCTGATAACTACTTTTAAATCCTAGTATATTAGCATCTAGATATGAAATATGAGATAGTAAAACATGTGGGTGCTGTAAAAAAAAAAAAGTTATAATCTCTATAAATATTCCTAACAGTGCAACAGACAATGTAGTTTTGAATAAACATTGTACCTTGAAAAGTAAATCAAGTAAATAGTTGTGTTGAAGAGAAAAATGTGTTCTTGGTAAGCTAATGCCCCAGGAGCCATGATGCCATGTAAACGTTCAAATACTGATCAATATCCTCGGTGGTCTTTTTTGCATAATGACAAAAATTTACATAATTTCTGTTTATTTATCAGGCGCAAGCTGGGCCTCACTGTCCAATCAGTCTTCTACAGCCTCTTGGTGCAATTAATATTCGACTATTTAATAAGCACATCATACTTTAGTGGTTATAGTTCAGACTGTAAGTCAGCTGTTTGAAACAGCAGTGGCCCGTCTCTGCTTTCGGTAATGGGAATTCTGAAGACATTTTGCACTTTTGTGTGTAAGATTAATAAAGTCGTTTTACAAAGAGAGATTTTATGCAAGATTAGCAAGCTGTTAGGAATCACAGTATGTTCCCTCTTACAGAACATGAAACATCCATAATGCATGGACTTGTTAGCAAAACAAAGTAGTCACTGTCTCATTATAAGAACAAATGCTCATTCAGGATCCTTATGCAATACAGCATGTGCAGGCATGTAAACATCTCACAGAACATAGAACTTTGGAAATAGTATATTTTTTCATCTCACATACCATGTGCAATAAGCAACTTAGAGTTATCGATCTATTGTAAACCTTGGCTTAAGTGTTCTTTGTAGACTGTTCGAGTGTTTGTAAGCAAATTGCTTGAAAGCCATTAGTCAATTTCATATCATGAGTTAGCACCAATGCATTTATTAGTGAGAGAGAAACGTACTGATACAGTCAGCTCTGCTCTACTCCGCTACAGTCTGCTGCAGACTGCTGCAGACTGCTCGCTCATTGTCTTTGCTGCCTACAGGCTGCAGAGTGCCGCCTTAAGAAGACCACAAGTTTGGCAAAGTAACTATTTATTACGGAAAAAAAAAGAGCGCAAAAAAAATTATTTCCAAGTTTTTTCCGCTTTCAAAGATAGTTAGGAAATAAAGTGTTACGCGGAGTCCAATATATTCAGTGAAACATAATGTAAGTTAATACTGCGTCCAAATATCAAAAACAGAATGTACAAAACCATCAACTGTGAGCAAACTGTGAGTAAATCCTTGCGAATAGTTTTTATTTTGCAAATCTGGACATAGTTTATGGTCTTTTTTCCTGTGTGATGCGTTTTGATCTGAATAACATGATTTGGTCAGACTTAATGTGTATTTGGTCAGATAATTGAACCGAAGTGGCAGAGCTAAGGCACAGACATGCACAGAACATACAGTGGGATTAGGACCTGTCTTCATTCATAACTGACTGATTTTTATGCCGACTCACCTCAGTCGGCTCCATGTTCTCTCCGTTCTTCATCCAACGGAAGGACGGCTTGGGCTTTCCTGTGGCTTTACACTCCCACACCAGAGAGTCATCAATGAGCTTCTGAACATCCTGAGGCTTGTCTGTCAAGTGAGGAGGAGCTGGGAAAGACACGAAGAATGAGAGGGGCATGACAATATTTAATCATGACAGTATTTATTTTCTAATTTTTGTGTAACTTCAGGATCGAAATGAGGCAGCAAAAACCTGCGTTAGCACAGATTACAGTGCTAAATACAAAAATCAAAGAACCATGTATTCAGCAAAGAGAGCCAACACATACTTCAAATGCTTCAAAATACATACTGTATGTAAGCACCAGGCATTTAACAGTGTAAAAATGTTAGTTGGTACTGTTTTAATAATAATACGTTGAGTTTTACATCCCCCTGAACTGAGCCAAAGTGATAAAAAGCACATCATATTACATTGCTTTGATTACGCCGACATAAATTCAACCCATTCAATACAATCTGAGTAAATGATGGTATAATTAACCTGGAGGAGAACAGATTTATGCTGTATGTCAGCGCTAACTCAGGGATGGTTAACGTTTATGTGTGCTTGCTGAAGGGGCAGGTCGCTGGAGGTCAGAGAGTGGAAGGAATAATGGCTCAGCACACTTTCTATTCATTGCCACCGCCTTGGACGTCACTGTCAAGAAGCCTCCTCTGTAAATGCTCTCACATTGACAGGACAAACTCCACTCTAATTGCCTCATGCTGTAGTGGATTTCACCTTTGATTCAAGTGGAAGGACAAGACATAAGTGCAAATGTATGTTCATAAATGTCCTAACACATTAGAGGAGAAGGTGTTCAATGCAAAATGGCACAAATATATAAGTGTGTGTGTGCATTTATATGTATAATAAGTATGTTGTGAGTGGTTAGTGACAAGGTGATTGTAATGATAGATCATCTGATTCCTTCTGGCTCACCATTACATCTATGATTGTGTATGCTGATAACTGCACTTTGCATTAGTACCAATGTTGCTTTATGACCAAAGCTGAAGCTCGGTCAAGTAGTCTATCAGTGCTTTTTTGAATGAAAAGAACGACAGCGTACCATGTACTACAATATAATGTATTTCTGAAAAACCCTGTTAGAATGCACACTTTTAAATCAATGCGGGTCCAGCTCTACCAACAAATGGCATGAGTGGTCACAAGACATAGCACGGATTTGAATAAATGTATTGTTTTTGAAGTAATAAAGAGCAAATTTTTCTTTTTTTCTTTTTCATGAGTTGAAGCTTTAAAATATGTTTGAACACAAAAAGCTGTTTCTCACAAATATCGCTCACGAATGAGTTTAATGTGTTAGTGAACAGTTCTCCTTTGCCAAGATATTCCATCCCACGCTCTCACAGGTGTTCAGAATATGCGTATGTATATGTGTATGGTATTTTAGTTTCAGCAAGTAATGGTTGCATTTTGGCACATATACTGAAAGCAAGAACAGCAGAGAAGGTGGCCAAGGAGCCCTTTTTGCCTCTAAAGTGAAAGTTTTATCAAGCTCTTTTAGCATCTATAAGCCGTAATTGCGTTGCTTGCGTATTTGTTGAGCTTTCTGCCTGGTCTTCCAAAATATATAAAGCACTGTGGCTCAACTAAAGACCTCAACTGAAAGACGTAGTGTTATTATTGTGAAAACAGTGTAAATAAATAGAATTCCTCTCACAGTCCCACATGAAGAATGATGTTGTTAAAGGTGCTATCTGTCTCACCCATCCACAGCATGAGCCTAACAGCACACCCACTGCCCCTTAGCCTCACTGCTGCTTTCTTCTTCTCATTGTCTCAGTCCTCTCTCTCTCTCTCTCTCTCTCTCTCTCTCTCTCTCTCTCTCACACACACGTATCGACTCTCGGTCAACACTGCTAAATGAAAGCAGGCAGCTCATCTCTGCACCACGGAACCATGCAGGTACACAATCAAGCCATGCATCCAGTGAGCCAGGCAAGCAAAGATGGTAATTTTCCAGACAATAAGATGCAGTGACTCCAAGGCTGCATGCGTGGTGTGAATTGATTTGTACAAGCAAGCTAATGTACTACTGTATGATTCAAGAGCAACAGTTAAAAAATGTATTGTTTGTTATTAGAAAAGCCATGTCTCCCCTTGTGGAAAACTTGGTCCTGAACTGGTGGAAGCAGTGTGGAACTTGAGCACATGTTTAGTGAAGTGGTATGTGGGTATGTGTGTCTTCTGTAATATAATTTATTGGCAATAGCATTTTAAAGAAATTTACCACTTTAGGTGCCAAAGTAGCAATTCTGCACCAAGTCATTCCTGGCTCTTCTTCTCCAGATTTCTGATTCTCCATTGTTCAAGATTCAACCAGTGGTATGATAAAACAATATAGAGAGATATTTGCTTGGATACTTCACAATCATGTTTACTGACTATGCTTGGTCATTGTAAATGTGTTGAATGTTTTGTTTGGCTTAGGCAGATTCTAAAACAGTGTGTGCATAATGTTGTTCATAAAATCTGTGAAATTGCACCAAACCCAATTAAGTGTAGCTGTAGTTTTCCAAAAGTGACCCTATACATTTTAACAAAAAAGTCAGATAGGAACTAATAGAATTAGGGACTAACCTGCTCTCTGACACACTGCTGTGCCCCATTCATCCATTTCAGCCTCAACACGTGCTTGGATTCCATTGTCTCTTGATTTTGTCCTTTTGAACGTGTCCTCTTTTGCCATTTGGATGTGTTTTATCACCCTTCTGTCTGCCGGCAGCCGATAAAAATCAGTAATCTTATTTTGAAACCCTTCTTTGAAATTAAGCCTTTGAGACATTTGTCAGCAGTATAAGCCAATAGGGCGATCGATAAGGTTATCTGGTGTACATCCAGTCTGCCTACAGTGGAATGAAAGGTGGCCTTTGTGGCGGACAGGAGAGATGAAGATTGTACTCCAGGCTAGCACAGTGGTCAAAGCTGAAGGATTCAGTGCTGTTCCATATGCCACTGGACAAGGTAAAGGCTGACATTTAGGCTCGGCAATTACACTCTTGTCAACTTTCAGAGAATCAAAAAGCTTAGATTAAACTCTTACTCGACTATTATGAACATTTTATATACTGCATTGTCCCCATTTTGGAATATACTCTTTAACACTTTGGGTCAAAGATTTGATGGAACTTTTATTTTTAGTTTTTTATTTTAACCCTTTTCTTTTAATTGAGAGAACAATTTGCTTAATGTCCCAAGTGGAAGAAGGGTAAGAGATAACTCTGAAGAGTATTGGTGGTGTAAGTGTAAAACTGAATCTAAAGAAGCAAAAGGAAGATTTTTGTTTGGGGCACTTGAAGACATGCCATCTGTCCATCGTTATCAGCTTGGATCAGCCAAGACATTTTTCGACAGTTTTAGTACATCGTGTAATACAAGGTTCACAGAATTACTCAAAATATCACTTCTTGGAACGTTTAGTAGTCTCCGTGAGGACACACTTTGGCATTTTGAGAGTGAATGAACGGAGAGAATGGCAAACGAGCTGTTAGATAAAATGTAGGAATTTTTCAACAGCTTTATGCACTTCACTCGAATATGGAAGTCGGGCAAAAAAAAAAAAAAGTTTGTCTATTTGCAAAGGATTAGTTTTACCTCAAAACCTCACATACAATGTAGTAATTACAGTTGATTTCTGTGTGAATCACCCATGTCTGTAAACATTTACGATATGCAAAGTTTTCCCTGCTGTAATTGTCTATTGTACTTTTAGACTTAAAGTTTGGATTCAGATTTGAAGGTACAATAGACATTCAAATCTTTGTATATCTAAGAAATATGATCGCATGAATGCCATGGCGATCCTATATGTGCCCAAGCACCCACTCAAATGTCTGAGCATCCAGATTAATTTTTTCAAGTTCTTTATGAGAAATCTCTAAATGTCTGAGTGTGCACATAAGCAGCATCTTTCACACAGAATCTCTCCTCTTTCAACAAAACGAGAGAGTCGAGAATGTTGAGTGATGATGGTTAACTGAGAACGGGACAAGAGACGTACAAGCCAAGGTGACATACGATAGTGCTCCTGTCCTCAATGTTGCAGGTATAAAATAATGATTGTGGACAAAAAAATTATATGTGCACATGGCTCGTGAATTGTTTTGGGCATCTCCATAAAAAAAAAACATATATTGGCGCCTATTATTCCTATTACAACAACCTGGTAAACAAGGAATCACTCAAATTGCTGATCTCTGATCACTCCTGCTGTCTGCTGATCCCAAATTGATTTATTTACAACTAATCCAGGCCTACCTTATATCTCTGTAATATCATAAAGCAAAGCAATGGGGATCACGCCCACTCACAGTTTCTGTAGACCTATAGCACTGAGATGCCAAACTAAATAATTTGCTTAAGTCCACATTATCAATCTTTTGGAGTGAATGTTCGTACAAAAAAACTTTCAACAAAAATCTAGATGACAAGAAGAAAACAAATGGAAATTTATTTTTTAAATTTTTATTTCATTTGTTTTTGGAAAATGTCACTTCTCATCAATACTACATGCCACTGTGCTGCTTGTTTATGCAGAACAGAAAAGAATAGGGACTGAGTGATTTGTGATTGCTGTTATTCAAATGTCGTCTCTGCATAATTAAAAGCTATTTTGGGCATAATGAGCAGCTGATGTGAGCATAATTGTGTATAATGTGTCTTGAGAACTTGTGTTGTTTTAGTATTGGCACTGTTATGTTGGTCTATCAAGTTCCTTGAACATCTTAGTGCATGTTTAGGCCAGGTTTAAAAATTAAATTGTGTTTTGTATTGAGTATGACATATGTCTAAAAAAAATCTTTATTCATTCTTTTGTAATTAATAATCTTGCCTACAATTTTTAGAATGTTCATATACAGCTACACACATCAATGTGGTCCAGAAATCAACTTCAAAATGAAAACCATTACATTTCAAGAGGAAGTGTGAGTTGCCTTCACGTTAGCTCTTATTTATGAAATGAAACAAATGGGTATGGGTTAAACTTGTTAAAAGTGCTATACCTGTTTTGCTTCCATAAAACACAAACGAAAAACGTTTTATGTCAGTCCACGAGTTTTGCTCTTTATCCTAATTCATTCCGAGACTCTAAATGTGTTTTAAGTGCTTTATTAAACCAGCTTTTAGAAGCGACACATGTTGGTTTGTTATAACAACAGTTAGCCACAATGCTAACAAGAATGCAAACTTCTGAAGTTTAGTGGACAAATTCGACATAGAGAGAACAAACACTGTGAACAAATTTTCACCTCAGTTATTAACAATATATCGGGTAAATGATTTTATTTTTTTTCCTCTTCTCACACTGACAGACAAGACAAGTTACTACCACAAATAAGAGAATTGTTACTCAAGCTTAAGTTTTTAGAGCAGGGGTACTTCTGCCCTGTGTGGGGCAAATGTAAAAAAAGCAAGCAAATTCAAAAACACTAACTTAAACTCAGCAAAGCAGATTACGAAAAGGGTAGGTCCCAAATTTGGGCATTTGATTTTGGGTACATGTTTTTGAATCTGGGTGAATTTGGATACATGTTTTATCTCTTTTTGGGTTCATGCTTTCATCTCAAACTTTGAAATACAACACAAAATTAGGCTTGGCCTTCAGAATGCTACACCCACCAAGGAAAACTTTGGGTAACCCTAGGTTTCAAATTTAGTGATTTAAATCTTCAAATCTCAAAGTCTTATATAGAATAGCTAAGGAAAAGAAGAAAAGTAGCGCACAATTACACAATTGTAACTAAAGATCTACTTAAGTAAAGGAATATAAAGACAAAGCATCAGTCCTCCCACACGCCTGGCTGCCTGTGAGGGTGAGTGGCCCTGACAGAAGGACTCAGTCAGTCAAATATTCATGCGTAGAGGCCTGACCTACCATAGAAGGAGAGTTTTCCCTTGACGGTGTTCATGCCGCGGGAGTTTTCGGCAACACACTCATACGTGCCCGCGTCCTCCTGCTGGAAGTAAGGGATTTCCAGAACACCACTAGCCTTCCTCATGTCCACTTTTCTGGGGAAGGGCACTCCATCAGTCCTCCTCCAGGTGATAGAGGGCACTGGGCTAAACACAGAACACATGTATTAGTGAGAGGTATGTTATTAGCATAGAGCAAACTGGATGATTGGTATTATAATGATGATGAGAAATTCATCAACAGCTAAAGTCAGACTTTTCCATAATATCAAAGAGCTACAACTATTAAAAAAGTGTTTTTACTGTGGAGACTGGAATCTTTTCAAATTAGACTCTTTACTCTTCAGATGCTGTCTGTTGTAAAAGTCCTCGTGCTCATGTAGCATGTGCATTTAACGATTATGCGCCCTGACAAATAGTCCTAACAGAGGAGAAGAGAGAGATGACAAAAAATCTCTTACGAAAATTCTTACTCTGCCCAAATTTCGGGCTTAAAATGAGGCGAAAACTCCTATCGTGTGCAGAAGGCTTAAAACAGTAACTTGCCTCTAAGCCTGACAAAGAATTTTATGTTCACAAAAATCCAGGAAGTTTTATTTTTATTGTTGTTAGCATGTTGTTAGCATGTCAACATGGTGCACTTTAAAAAGTTCACAGAAAATGTCTTAAAACACATTGTGGTGAATATTTTTTGTACTGAAAAGGTTAGTTTAAGTGAATTTGGAGCATAAAACATAAAACAATACTAACAACAGTTATTAACTTATTGTGGTCTTATTGACAATCAGTCTGTATTCATTCAAAGGCTGAAAATACATCTATCTGGGCCGCTTTGTGTCATTTGATTTGTTTCAAGCAGCCTGCTCAAGTCGTACAGTGAGGGTCCCTTCAGCTTTCCTTAAGTTGTTTACTTTGAGTTGTATTTTGTTTTTACTGTATGCAGCAGATTAATAACATACTGTAGCACATTTGAGCTCATGCACCCTCTGTTCCAGGGTTATACATGCAGGGTTCAAAGATAATTCAATTAGAAGAGGTGACTTCTGCAATAGATCAAAATTACAATTCACAAAAATATATATAGAAAAATCTACTTCAGTGCTGGATTAATATGGTAGCAAGACAAAAACAAATCTGTCTTCCTTAACTATGAGTTCAGTTTATGAATAAAGTTGTTGTACAGCACAATACCGTTTCTGACTTGGATGAGCTGGAAAAGGCAATAAAGAAAGTGATCTGATTTCACACCAGGTCTTCCAAAATGTGACTGTGGACATGTATGATTCATGTATATTTCACACGGCTCTGCTCTGTGAGGAAAACACATTTTAACTGAACTCCCCTCTGCCCTGCGAGCTCTCAAGTCTCATTTCGGTGCTGCACAGCCAGTCACCAAACACAAGCAGTATGTTTTAAGGCAGGCAAAGTGGTGGAGTGCATTAATAAAACATGTCTGCGCTTCTCCAGTCAAATTTGGTCTTTTATATTGCAGTGAGCACGCTGGGTCGGACGTGGAGCACTTACTTTCCCAGGGCGAAACATTCCAGCTTCACCGTGGATCCTTTGGCTACATGCACCACCTCGGGAAACTGCACCTCGATCTTAGGCTCGTACTCTCCCATCACTCCTGCGAAACAAGGAGAATGAGTGTTCAGACTGTTGCACTGATGTAAACAGGACAGATGCATATCTCACAGCTCTTAAACAACTTTAAATGACAAAGCATTGCTGCTGAAGCAATCACTGACACTCATTTAATTTAAAACCCACTTTTCTGAGTTTGTGTGGCTTCAAGATTCCAGGCAAATACTTTTTACATTGTTGACATCAATTATGAACAAAAAAAAACCCCTCTGAAATCATCCACTGTCTGCTAAGCATTACTTTAGCAAGAATACTATGTGTACTATGAATACTATGTCTTAGTGGTTTACCTCCTCAAAGACATTTGAATATTCTATTTGATTTATGTTCTGGTCACGTGAACAGATAACTTTTTCTACAATGTAAGAAGTGTAAATTAACAGTAACATACTGGCAACTAGTACCCAGCAAGTTACTTTTAAAGTTACTGTTTATTTATAGTAAAATTACCAATATTTTAAGCAACAGTAAATTACCATATTTCTTATCGTGTTTAAACAGTGGCTTATAATGTTACCATAAAATGTCTCCAACATTAACTATGCTTAGACAGTGGATTACAGTTATTTACTAATGTTACCATAAAATGTCTTATACATTTACTATGTTTAAACAGCGGCTTATTTACCTGTTACCGTAAAATGTCTCTAACATTTACTATGATTAAAGTGACTTACAGTTACAGTTACCAGTGTCACCGTAAAATGACGCCAACATTTATTGTGCTTAAAGAGTGGCTTACAATTTATATATTTTATTAGCTTAAGTTAGCTAATATTAACCCGTGAAGAGAGATTTTGTTTTAACCTAATAATTTTTATTTATTTTGCCAAAGGCAAAAACTTATGACTTTTTATTGGTGAAATGGGTCATAAGACCCCCAGGCCTGACACAAACAGCGTGTGAGTTTTCAACAGTGTACATTTGATATTTAGGGAGACATTTCCCTATAAAAGACAGCAGAAAATTTCATTTGAGATGCTTAACTCCTGGGGTGCCCACAGAAGGGTCTTAAGCATAAACAGTAAACTGAACCTGAAGAATGGTAAAAATAAAACCAGGTAAAATGGACTAAAAATCGTGCAGCGTGTGGCTAGCTTTTGCTCTATTGTCTTGTTAAAAGTGCTGTTTTTGAGTTTTTTTTTTTATAGTGATATTAAAATTCTACATTTCTGATATAAAAATTACATGACCTCTCATATCAGAAACATTTTTGCCACTTTCTTTGACATCATCACTTTCTAAACCTAGTTGAACGCAAACATTGAAAACTCTTGATTCACAACATCAAGCGCGATTCAAAGAAAAACAATTTATCACAATATGGCTATAGCACCAAAATAGCAGATTGTCAGAGGATAGACCACAATTAGATTTGTATCACCTTTATCCAGGACTATTTGTATTCCTGCTGGTGTTATTCTTGTTCTCTCTCTGCTACAACACTTTAAGCCCTTCTCATCCTCCTCGGCAACAAAAACCCCTGAGCTGATGTAATTCACGACTGTGGCACACAAATAGCTGAGGATATGGAGCAAACAGGCCAATTTGGTGTGGCTGACGTGGTGAGGCATGTGGAATAAGGACGGTCCATGACAGAGAGACTGCGAAAGCTAATTCTGATCCTTATCACAAGTGTCTCTGCGTTCTGGATGTGAGCTCAGCGCGATGGGCCTGGAGAAGACAGCGGGAAGTGGATGGGTAATTGTCCCAGAGCACAGCCTTAGAGGGGACACCTGCTAAAGCACATGACACTGAGCAGAGGCAATGACTAGGAGAGATGGAGCAGATGAGCTTGGAATAAGAAGATCTTGTGGTTTTGTCAGATAGAAAATAAAAAATAAAAAAGAAGAAAGGAAAGCTCATTACAGACATTAAATGGGGTTTAAGTTTTTCTGTGTATTATAAACTAACGTCTATGTAGATCATCAACAAGTAGCACATTTTAAATTTGTAATTTTTATAGTTGTAAAGTGCCTTTTGACTACTTTGAACCAAACATGTATTACTATGAATATAAATGTGTTGAAAAATCACAATTAAATACAGACAAGTGGGCGGGGATAGGTGGTAGGTGAGGACAGGGCTTTTCTGAGCACTCAAGCATCAGCTGCCGGACAATACAAGATTACTCAAACCTGTATGAAGCGTTCATAATAAAACTTTGAGTAAACTAATGATGAGAGAAGGCAATAAGAAACAAGGTCCAAAACAAAAAATAATAATAATAATAATAAATAATATACATAAATAAATAAACAATAGATCTTAGACAGTAGTTCTTCTTTAATTAAACTAATTACATTATGTTTCCCATTTTGTTTGTGTTGATATTAACCTCGTAGGCGCTGTACATTATATTGTGACAGACAGGTGTTGGGCAAGTTACTGTAAAATTGCAATACAACAATACAGGAAAACATTGCTCTAAAATAGATTGGAGTTACACTACTTTGAGTTAAGCTATATCAAATTTGAAAAAAAAAAGAAAAAAGTTCTTTTCAATCAAAAATTCTACGTTTAGGATGGTAAATCACAAGAAATTGTTACATTAAAAACATTACAAATTTTTTTTCTAAAAAATTTGGGGACCCTCTACACATGGTCCAGGGACCCCCAGGTGAGAACCACTGGTCTAGGTTATGTCTTGATGTGGTATATTTGAAAAGATTTTTCTTAGCAGCACCAATGCATTTCCTTAGTAAAATTACAATTACAACAAACAAAAAAGTCACAAACAGAATAATAATAGAATAGCTTAATTCTGCAGAAGTGCCACAGCTCACACACAAAATGTCAAAGCATAAATAAGCACATAAAGAAAAGTAATGTATTTGGTGTGTTGCATTACAGTGTCATAATGTGGAGCAGAATCACACTGCTTTAGATGAGCTGCTGACACTGACCTTTGTGAATACAGCTCTGATAAGGCCAAGAGCAGCCCGGCCTCATGCAAAAGGACACCACGGAATTAGCAAAAGCGAACATAATTAACCTTTAGATTTCCCTCCAGCTTCTTAAATCCACTTGTTTTAGCTCACAGATTTCAAGATAGGATTAGATTAAATTATACAGAGTTTATAGTTTAAGTCACTTTGTGAAATATTGTATTGCCATAGTGTTACATGTTAGTGTGAAAATTACCTACCCCACCTTTAAGTATTGCAATTCTCTGATTATGGCCATACTTCAATATCGATGTTGATATTTAGTCTTGCATTTTATAATCTAGACACTCAGGGCATTTACATGAGGCCAGTAGACTAATCAGATTTAAACCAGTTCTTCAAAGCGCATGTAAACCTGGTCAAACCTATAGAGGAGCCGTAAACCAATTGGCGCATGTGGTCTCGACCTATTGTAGTCCCAATTTCAGACGTCATGTAAACAGACAATCGGTCTACAAGCTGGACAAATGTAACTGAGCATGCTCACAATTCTTGATCACTCCACATTCCAACAACAAAGTTAAGATTTTTACAACAACAGAGCTACTGCACAAAGTAGCGCACGCAGCCTCACATTTAACTACATGCTTAACACAGTTCTAAATGTTTTAAATTGTCTCAAAAAGATCAGTGTGTAACTCTAAAAACGGTTATTAATAGTAAAAAATATTTAAGTAAATGAACAATGCCGTCTGAATCATATAGTATAGTGAATCGGACACAGCAGAAATCATTATATTGTGTGTGCTGCGTTGTGTGCATGTAGCTGATTATCTCACCGTCGCTACGCAGGACCAGCGGAGTGGGCGGGCCTTGCACCCTGCTCTTGGTCACAGTATTGGTGACCACACACGTGTAATTGCCCACATCAGAGGGCTCCACCATAGCGATGTACAAGTTCCCCGTCTCCTGAGAGATGAAGCGTCTCGTGTCCTGCTTCACAAAGGTGGGGTACTCATTAAAAATCCAGGAAAATACCAGATCTGAGGGCAGAATAAGAAGGAAAAGAGATTAATTAGTGATAGTATATTTATTAGGAAATAACAGTTTGAATTGATGTGGACAAAGGTGTGGACAAAATCTAACAAGGAGAAAAAAACAGGAGACATCAAAGGCTTGTAATCATAAAATACTGTACATGAAAAAAGATTGTAAAAGTGAATATGGCAACACATTTTAGTAATATTAAGGTTTTAATAAGCATTATGCCATGATGGTCTAACAAACCTTGTAAATTCACAAATGTCGTGAGAATGCATCTGGCTGGCCAGGTTAGTGGACCATGAGATTAAGGATTTTATATAAATTATATATATATATATATATATAATATATATATATATATATATATTATATATATATTATATATATATATATATATTATTATTTTATATTTATTTTTTTTTTTTCTCCAGTTAGAAAGGCACAGAAATGCTTAAACAGCACATACTGTATAACTACTCATGAACTCGGGTCAAACGCTGCTGCCTGAGCTCATCACCTGACACCAATGGCGTGTGTGTATTGATAAAAATCAACTAATTTATCAAATAATTTTTATTGTTTAGGCGCATTGAATAAAATGACTGAGTTAGTCTTATAGCATATCAGGGATCTTCAACCTATAGTTCTCCACCACCTTCCAGTTAGCTCGCCAAGGAATTCCAGATGCACACATTTTAGACCGAATAATTCAAACTTTAATTATCACTTGCCTGTTATCAATGTACATTTTTATTTAATAGGTTATGTCAGTCTTAGGGACTCCTGTGAAAGTCCCACTCCTAATAAACCCATCTCCATAACTGTCTCTATAGCACCCAAAAGACCAGATAGTGTTCCAAACCTTCTGAAGTGCTATTGGACACGTGCAAACTGACACCTTCTAACTACTGTCCCACTGAGCTTAATCAAACCCTTGCACTTGTTAGCAGACTAGCAATTAACCAAAACAGTGCCGGTGGAGGCCTTGGTAGCGTGGCGTTTATCTCTGCGTGTGTCCTCTCTCCCGCTGGCTCAAAACGGCACAACCCGGGCTTGGCTTTGGCCCACAGCTCAGAGTAATGGCACATGGAACTCCACTGGGGCTGCGATGCTGCATGGGAGGCAGGATAAGGCATGTTTGTTTGTTCCCCCTGTGCCGCTCTTTGGCTGCATGCACACCTGCTCTCCGGCTCTGTGCTTCAAACCCGTGTGACTACACAGCACAACACCACAGAGAGTGCAAATATAATGGGATGCCTCCTGCAGCTGGCCAAACTGTCTTCAAAATCATCCGCGGCATTGATTTTATAGCTTACACAATGTGGTGCTGTGTAAAAGCAGGGTGTTTAGTAGGGGAAAGGGAAGACTATACTAGTCCAGAGCATTGGCCTTTACCAAAGTGAAAATACAACATGAACCAGAAATACAACCAGAGACTATTATTCACCATTGTTCTTATAGGCTGATGTAGGACAGCTATCACTTCTGCACCATTTGGTTTGTTTCAAGCAAAGTGGAGTTCAGAACACTTGCAAATTTGTTTGTGTGGGCTTGTGTGAAAGTGTACCAGTTTGATTTGGCACACACCAACAAAACGCATAGAGACTGACATTTGGTTTGCTTCCAAATGAACTCCAGTGCGGTTCACTTGTTATGTGAACGCTCACAGGCCCAGATTCACCTGCACTTGCACTTTTTGGTCTATGAAGGAGCGCAACTTAAAAAAACTCCAAAATTACATTTAAAGCAAAATGCATCACGTAATGTGGTGGCGTAGTAGTTAATAATCCCAGTTTTTTTGCTCTTATCAGACAGATATGGTAGATTATCATGCTTATGAACACAGGCTCATAAGGAAAGCACTGTGGTTTATCCTCGCAACACTTATATGGATTTGTCCTAAACTGTACACTCTTGTCTTTACCTTGCTAAATAGCAGTAGGAAAATTGTTTTAAGTTGGTCATTTTGCCGCCTGCTCTTATTATGTATAGCAGTCACATTTTCGCAAGTACCTATAAACTTTTTTCTGCTCCCGGACATTGTTAGCAGTAGTGATGGGCCAAATGAAACGGCCGTTTCAAAACAGTCCCGAAGCTTCCAAGCGCATGCGTTTCGAAGCAGTGCTCCGAAACGTGATTCAAAACCCCAGTCACGTGACCTAAGTGTTTCATGAACCGCAGCAGTTTCGCAAGTGTTTCACTAGGGGGTTTGTGGTTCGAACAGGAGTTTGATTGACAGTGTTTGAACGAACCACGGAGCAAGACAAGCTGTGCCAATCCACTCCAAAGGTTTAAATGAAAACTTAGCGCGTCTGTCCCTGGTCTATCCTTGTGGGTTTGTGAGAGGCGAGAGTAGCGATTTTGAGAGGGATTTTGACCATGATATTTGATAGTAGGCCTAGTTAGCCAGATAATTAGTTTGTTAGGAGTTTATAGTTACATTTCAGTTATATAGACATACACTGACACATTGTTAGCAGTAATAACATTCAATAGACACACAGCATAATACGATAGGCTATCTTGCCAGGTAGGGTTAGAAAAGATAATTAGAAAAGCATCAGAATAATTCAATATTTCTGCATTAGTGCAATTAGTGCATTTGTTGCAGATATTAGCAGACACACACTTATGAAAGGCTCATGTTTTTAAACCAATGCATCAGTAACATACACAGACACACAGAGTTAATTTAGTTTTTATTTAAAGGGCAAATCTAGAGAAACATATAAAACCAAGATTATCTGCACCAAATTATAGCTAAACAGCCTATGTGAACATTTATTTGGAATTTAACAACGATTGAGCGGTCAACAAATAATATTCAGTAGCTTTTATTAAACGTTTTATTTTACAAACAGAAAGTCGTCCACCATATCACACACGCAGAAGTGAATCTAATAATGACACTTCGCCACTAGAGGTCACTGCTGGGAGGGTTTCGAATCATGTTTCGGAACTTCGAATCATTTGGTTCAAACGTTTTACTGCTTCATGGGGCTTCACTTTGCCCATCACTAGTTAGCAGCTCCCAATGATCCAGTGTCGAGTGTATATGCCCAGCGTGTTTGATTAATCCGCAAAAATCCAAACACAGCAAAAAGAAATTAAATTTTTCATGCACAGTGACAAATCTGGGATGGACATTCCTCTAGCCAGTCGGAAAACACTGTTTCTACTTTGTTGTTCTACACTGTCGCCCCCTTATTTAATGCATAGCGCCACCACCGGCAAGGAGGAATTTAATTTCTTTTATTAAGTTTGTTTCAGTAAAAATGTGTTGAAAAGGCAATCCACTCCAAAAACAAAACAAAACAAAAAAAAAAAAAAAAAACAATGAAACAATATTCCAGCCAGTTTAGGGGACTGTCAGGTTTGAAAGCACCCTCAGACTTCACTGGGTTTAGCCATAACTGCAGTGTAGGAGCAGTTAATACATTACTCAAAAACAAGTGAAGAAATACTATGCACATTTCAACACCACACAGGACTGCACGATATACTGTCTGACCTCCTGCCGAATTATTGGTCCAGAATTGATCTGAACCCAGGATTACCCATTTCCACAGTTACAGTTAAAGTAAACACCAAAAAACAGCATTTTAATGTCACACACTAATGTGCTAAATTTGTTGTGAAGCTTATTGGTTTTGGGTAATACTCTGTTATATGTGCATCTTTCATTAATAAAGTGAGCACAACCCACGCACAAATAACATTTTAAATGAACACCTGACTTGATCAATGAGGTCATTTCTATTTAGCATGTTTGCTCTCGTGAAGCAGGTCACAATGTGAATGAAAGTGATTTTGGATGTCAGATGTCAACTGTAATGTCAGTAATTGTAATTGCACGTACATGAAATGTGAATGCAGGTAAGATTGTGATATTTCTTCTGACATTAATAGTAAGACATTTGACACAGTGGCGCCCCTAGCTATAAGCTAATCATACTGACTATTCTGTAAAGTGCAAAAACATATTGTTAGTGGAGACACTGAGCAGATATACGTAAATATTTAATCACAGCTATGATGACATTTAGAAAACATATTATCCACTGTTTCATATTGATGTAGCGGCCTGAAGGCTTGACCTTGTTTGTGTGTATTATAAAGTGACTCATTTCATTAGAAAGAAAGATTTGCAGTCTGCGGTCGTCTCTGCAGAGTCCGGTGTGGTTTGAGCCCGGGTTAAAGATCACTTTGCACAAGTCACAATGAATGAAGCCTTCTCACTTTCAAGAACCACCACAGAGGCTTTAAAGCACACTGCCTGAGTGAATATTCTGCCTCCTGCACACACACTACAGCCAGCCTGCTCTGCCCTGAAGAATGTCAGATAAAGACTGCATGAAGGAGTGAGCAAAATACTGTTTTTAGAAACCTGTCTCGGTTTAATATTACAAAGGTTTCTTTAAAAAGGCAAAGCAAACTGCACTGTGCAAAAACACTCTGTACCCATTTTTGAACCCTCACCAACAGTTTAAGAACATTGCTTCAAGGCTTTCATTTGAACTTCTTTGCCTGAAAAATGATTAAGTATTTGCTATATATGTTTTTTGTTTTGTGTTCTTAACTACCATGCTGTCGAATAGAATTGTGAACAAGAAATGACAACAACAAAAGATTTAATAACAAGACAAGAGTACAAATGTGCTTAAAGAACCTTAAAAAAAAAAACCATAATCTCAAGGTAAGTCTCAAGATCAGTAATAGTCTCGAGAGCTACTACACAATAGTTTTTTCTCAAATGATGTTTACAACATTCACAATATTGTCTCCAATGTAATATTCTGTCTACCTCTAAACCAAGTAGTACTATCCCGACTCTGTGCAACTAGTTGTGAGTTGCACTGAGTTACAATGACATCTCAATAGAAACAGACAGATGGCAAACCCTCCACCAGAAGAGTTGTGTCTGAAAAGTCTAAATAAATACACAGAAGTGTCGTGCTGGCACATATGGAGAGTCAGGGTGTTTCCTAGTGAGTCACGCTGCTTTTGGGCCAGTGCCCACCAAGATCCAGAGATAGTGACTTTGTGCTATACAACTTATACAGCATAATATACAAAACATATTGGGGACAAATCATGTACAAAGTACTAGACACAAACAGAGGGAGTGGAAGAGGCATTGGGCACAAGTGATAAAAAACATTTAGAACTGTCAACATGATACCACAGTGCCATCCAAACTCTCAAACCATGAGATAAAAGCAAAATATTGTGAATAAATGTGGCAAGTGTAGTATTTGTGGTTGTCAGTGAAGCAGAGGCTCTGTAGAAAGCCTTTAATAATCTACAAGAGCTAAAGCAAAACAGCAGCTGCAGGACAAACAGCTTATTCTGTTTGAGGCAAGTGTCTGCTGTAGGCAAGACTGCCTTTTACTCCAGCTCAGTGAAGGGAAAGAGATTGTGTGGTTATACTCAAGACCCAGCTTCATCTTCTGTGCATTACAAATGATTTGAAAGTTAGCGGTGGCTCTGTGCATTATGCGATCATGTAGGTTGAAATAAATCTATTTGCCAATCCAGTGGCAGTAACAATGTGTGGTTCTGAAGACAGCTTAAGCTTCCAGTTGTGACAAATCAGAATGCTGATCTGACCTCCACACTGGACTGAGAGTGATTCTCTAGAATGACTGAGACACCGCGCTACAGTATATGAGAGAGTCCACACTACACAACTGTGACTTACAACTGAAAACAGGATTATCCTATAAGCAGTACAATTGATAATGCACAAATCAACTGTACAAAGTTGTTTATGAAAAAAATTTCTTAATAATATTATATATATTTTTTAATATTAACTACTTAAAGATGGTGCTTTTTCTGGTCACATCTGCTATAAAACTGGACCTAAAATACACTAGGAGACTGCTCGTGTTTTGTTCAAAACAAGCATTGTTTACCTTTGGATGGCTACATAAAAGAAAAGCTCCAAAACAAAAATCAATGGAACATAATGTAAAATCAAATTTTGTGGTTTTGTAACTTGTAGTGTTCTTTCCTCATTAGTTCACTCAAAGTTGTGTTTGGGTTGAAACCTTGTATTGCTCTGTATTTTCCTGTATTTATTCAAACAATTAACATTCTGATAATGAAAATATGTAGGGTTCAAAATGTAATGTAGTCAGTTGAAATCAGCTGATTGTTGCTACATTTGTTGATACATTTTGCAGTGAAGATGCTGGAATTATCACCATAAAGAGGCGGGGCTTATCAGTTTTGCAGTTTTTACCAGGAAGTTAAAGGTGCATTGCGTAAGTTAAAATGTTCAATATTACGATATATCAAATTACCGTCCATTGGCACTTGCCTGGATATGCGCCATGATGTTTTGTAAACTTACCGAGTTTGCCTCTGGAAGCGCAGACAGGCTCATAAATGTGAGTGGCGCTGGTCGCATTTTCCCGCGCTAGTTCTCCTTCACTGGATTATTGTCATTATTTCTATTTATTTAGCAAAAGCTCTCGGTTTTATACAATGGACGACTGTTGTAAAGGCTGTTTAATGAAAAATAAAATAAATAATCAGTGGTAAATACTGCCATCTAGCTTCCGAACCCCCGTAACACATGAAAGAATTCAAAACAACTAGCCACCGTAACGGCATGGTATGAAGCCGACTGCAGGGCCGAGGAGCACTCGGACATGTTTTTGAGAAAGAGGAATTGTGCTGGAGATCAATAAGACGTTCATCTGGCGATTATTTTCATTAGAAGGTAAGACTCTCAGGCCTGTCAAAGTACATCGCACATTTAGAGACAGATTTAGTAGCTTAGCGGTTAGCTGTTTGTCTTGGTAAGGTTTATGCTTTATTAGAGTAATAAATTGCCATTGAGCATTTAGTTTATGAGAAATGAGTCCTGTAAAAAGCTTGTTTACAATTTTCTCTCACGCTAAAACAGAGCTTTTCCTCAAACTTTCAATAATCTTTTCTTGTGTAACTTTTGGAGTTTGTAAACTGATCATTCAGTCAAAAAGAACATAAAATAGCCAGCATCTACTTTTTCATACAAAAGTCTTTGTCTTCTTAAGTCAGAAAACATTTAGCAGAAAATAACAATGTGTCAAAAGAATCTTTTAAGCGTAAAATACGTTTTCAACTGCTGATAGTAGGGAGGCTGCAGTGCCACAAAACGCCAAAGATGGCGCCCTTGTTCAAAACCTTTGCAACTTACGCCATGCACCTTTAAAGGACCAGATAATTTTTTAAGTCTTCTTAGATCAATTGTGTGTTTGACAATGAACAAATGTAAATTTAATTAATAAATACAATGAAAAAATACAATATTTCTCCTTCAAAGAACTGAAAATAAATATACATACAGTAGATACAGAAATAATTGCAAAGTTCACAACCAAAATTCCCCGGTTCATAAAGGGGTCCCTGCTAGTTGTGCATGAGTGAATAATGTAGAATCCACTTAGCACTTGGCTGCTGTGTCCGTTACAGTCACTGACATCAGCCTGTAGCTCTAATGTGATTAATGTGAGCAGTACAAAGAGTGACCCGGCCTGCTTCTTGTCCTCCTGCTGCAGCCCCAGTCTCCCCAGGGCCCCAATCCCTCCACTACCACTATACATATTCATCTGGACACATTTAATATGGGCCGCGTCCAAACTCCCATCTGTCAGAGCGCTTTGGAAACTCATCATCAGCAACCTCGTTATTGTTATTATTAAAACATACAAAAAAGCCCTGGGAAATGATACGCCTTTTAATCGACCAATTGCACAACATTTGTTAGTGGGTAGAATGTGTTAAGTGATAACAAATTGGTTCTCCTTTTGAGTGAGAATAATTTAGTGATTACAGGAGTCATTATGGTCATGTGTGGGAGGGCTGTGTGATGCTGAATGCACACCGTGCTGCTGGGACAACCGGAGCTAGGCTTGAACAATATTTGGAGCAGTCTTGAGAAATGGTCGATAACTTTTTCAAGAACGGAAAAGGTGAGGAAGAGCACAATGTAAACAGTCTTATCTGAGTTAGATAACGTCTTTAGAATAATAATGAGAACAATGCAACGTGGGCAATTCCTGCATCAAAGGGCTAGGCGATTTGTCAGTAAATTGATTACTTTGGATAAAATCATCACAATCACTGTCTAAAAATCGAATGTGTACCTAATAGAGGTTATGCGTGAATGTCTTCCGGTCTCACACAAACAGGGGTTGCTACATCCGGTGGCGTGGTTGCCATAGTGACACAAGACGGTGTAGTCCCTCATTCATCCAGGAGTGATCCATAGTAGAAGTCTTCAAAGTTTCAATCTGATTCAGATTGAAAATGACTTTCGGATGAGAGTCGAAACGTCTTGATCTTCGGAAACACTGTCCAGATGACTACTTTGAAGACTTCTACATAGTGACACAGTTGTTTACTCCAAATGTGATGGGCAGCAGATGATTGATTTTGGGCAAGTCCTGAAAACATAGTCTTTGTAATCTGTTATCGACGCAGCGACGGCTGGAACAACAGGAAAAGAGCAGCTTCTGAACCGGATTTTCATAGGGAAAAGTTGTAAAAGTGAGCGCGAACTACGCGAAGCTCCACGCACATACTGAGACTCACCGTGCTCATGCGCCCGGGCAGAGGCGCTGAGGGCCAGGAAGGCGTGAACACACGAACCGCTCGCTGTTGCCAGACTTGTTGCCCAACCCACAGCGTGTCTGCCCGGGATCATGAGCACAGCGAGCCTTGGTATGTGCGCGCAGTTTCTGTTCACGTAGCTCGTAGCTCACTTTTACAACTTTTCCTTATAAAAACAACAGATGACAGAAGAGAATTGCTTCAGGACTTGCCCAAAATCCTTCGTTTGATGTCCATCGCATTTGGACCCTAAATGATTCACATAAAGTATCGTTTACAATAAAATAACAATTAAACTCTTGTTTCATGTTCTAAAAAGTACACCGCCATTAAGTATATGATGCAAACAATTTATTGTTGGAGGATTAGGCAGTTTAAAGATAACACTTATCCTCATTTATTGTATATTTAGACACGATATGAAAAAGCAAAATGGAATTTCTACACATCGAGAGGAAAGTTACATTAAGACCTTAAAAAAACATTTGTCAAACATTAGTGTCAAAGAAGCATGTCTCCACAAGATATTGAAGACTGTCTCTGAGTTCCAAGTTCTCTATTTCTAATAAGTTTCAGTAGCTGAAAAATTCCAGAAAAAACTCTACCAGTGAAATAAAATAATACAGAAAGATCTAAAATTGTGACACAAGTGAGGCAACTCAGGACAAAAAAAAAAAAAAAGATTAGAACCACTGGCCCAAGGGTTTAACTGACATACTATAATGTGATAATCAGAGTCTTGCATATTCCGCTGCACTTTTCATTCATCTTAAAACATTAACAAGCAAAACACCCACCAGCCTTTCACACACTGATATCTGTATCATACTTCTCATTCTAAATCACAAATTTTACAGAACCCAGCACTTTGAAGTCTATAGTCTCTGTTGTCTCAGTTTCAAACCAGTGAACCGTCCGCCACGCCTTAGAAGATATTACTTTTAGGGAACAAATAGCAGGTAGCAGCGTTAAAACGACTGTCATCCCACATTAGCTTCATGAGAGCTGTGTGTTGCGGGCTCAGGGACACCACTCTGATATTTACTTTACTACAGGAGCAAACAGATTGCACACGCTCTGCCTTTCAATGCCGTCAGCACGAGGCCTAAGCCAAGCAGAGAAAAACAGCTGAGTATCCTTCACACCCCATCATTTGTGTCCTAAATGCAGATCAAGTTTGGTTTGATGTTTTTCAACAGAGCTTAAGCAGTGGATTTGATTTTATTGTTGCAAAGTATACAGGCCAAATTGAAGCTATACTCTAAGTTTTTTAAATAAACTTAAGCAAAAAAGATAATAAAGCTCTGAATAAATAACATAGAAAAACACTTACTATTTTTTATTTTATTTATTTATTTTTAGACAAAAACAGAAAATGATCACAAAAATAAGTCAACCAATACCTCAAAATAGACAAGAATAGAAGAATTCTGCTCTCTCTCTGCAGATTATTACAAATTCTCTGAGTAAGGCTGTCTAAAGTGACTGCATGGAGCATTGACACAAACTTCACTCAGAGCAAAGATCATAAGGAGCTTAGATTTGAGTTTCTCCTGCTGAGTTAGCACTCTGACTTTTTGGATTAGGCTAACTCAGAAGAGAGTGATAAACATGCAAAAGCTAAAACAGTTGTTGAGGTTGTTCAGTTGAGCTCAAACAATGGAGGAACACTGGTCTCAAATGGCTATAAATCTGAATTGTAGCCTTTGGAGTTAGTTTATAAACTCAAAAAAATGAAATCAAATTAGTAATTTTGTGTCCCAAAAATATTTTCAAGGACTTAAAACAGCATAAATCATATCCTAAATAGACTTTTTTGGTCCTGACAAAGGTCATTCATTCTAGCTCTTATGTCAATGTCATAAACACCTGAAAACCTAATCCAATCTTAATAAAACAAGGTTAAAATTTGACATTTTCCAGGGAAGTGAAACAAATGCAAAAGGTGATGATAAACCTCAAGTAGTTTCTTGTTTACACCAGCCTGACCCTCATGTCACAACACCACGGACATGAAATACTAAACATCTTTTTGTGAATCACTCAGTTTGTCGCCAGGAAGAAAAAGTGTATTTTAAGTACAGTTTAGTTATTTATTTGAGAAACTATGTACTTTGTGTGAGTGAGCTGCTTAGCAGACTTCCACGAGCAGGGACCTGCAGTAGAAACACTCATCTTCATTAACATAAGAGGCCCAAACCACTCCAAAGTGGACCAGAATCATGGAAACACGGCTATGAACATGGGGTCAGATCTGGTCAGCGCTGCCTAGTGTTTGTCACATGTGGTTTAGAAGAAACACACATTTGCAAAGCTTAGAAATAGTAAATTATAAGTATTAAAGTTCACTATCAATTCTGGCTGTTTATTTTTATTTTTTCCTCTCTACTATCATCAATATTTTTTCAACTCCCCAAGTCTAATTTTAGGATAGGCTCTTACAATAAATAAAATAAATAAATAAATAAATAAATAAATAAATAAATAAATAAATAAATAAATAAATAAATAAATAAATAAATAAATAAATACTGGAGTATACTAAAATTCCTGGATCCTAGAATGAAATTTATTGTTGTCATTTAAGATTGTAAATGAAACACATTTCATGTGCTGCTTCTGTAAGCATCTGTTCAAACATCTTCAGAATCATAATGGGCTGCATGTTAAACCATATCAGTCACACCGGCGAGTGCTCACAGTCTGTAGTAACTCAGAAGAGACATGATGTAGAGTGTTCACATACACACTGTGTGAATATGGCTCTGGAGCAAACCAAGGACTTGCATCATTCTTTCAGCAGACTGGAGAGCGCGCACTGGGACAGTTAGGACAACACAGAGTCTCAGAGGTCCAGCTCACATGGGACACAGCACACATACACCATCATCACAGGTCAGGTCAAAGCAGATTAAAAGCAAACTTTGGGAATGAGAGGGTAAAAGGAGAAATGTGACTAACTGTGTTTTCAACAAAATAACACATGCATAATAAGTGAATAATCAACTCTATAAAGCTACATTTAAAACATCAGCTGTTGCAAATGCATTACAATGTATTAATCATGTCATGTTTTATGTAGAGATGTGCCATTTTAGGTGTAAAAACGGCAAGGGGCAGACAAATGTGAACAAAAGTTAGACACAGATTCAGATTGGTTAGTTTTGTTTGTAGGTGCTCCCATGGAACTAAAGTGGAGACAATACTATAACTTCCATACAACACCATGAGTAAGCGGATTAAATGAAATGATAACTGAGCAGAAGGTGGATTTTTGTCATATTCATGTAAAAAGTTATTTGCTAAGAGAAAAAGAGAGAAAAAATGCGTTTGTCTACAGTGTCTTGCCTTGAAATATATGTCAAGTTTGTCCAAATCCAAATGCCTAAAAGCAACATATGCCAGCCTTGTGCTAAACAGCTGTGTTGTTGTGGACAAAGCAGGCCTGTTTTTGACATGTTATTTTCCCAGTGCGATGCAGGTGACGTGGCTGTTCTTGTGGGAGGAGATCTCAGAGGAGTGTTGGATTTGTGTTTGTGGCGACATAGCTGGAGGACATTACATGTGACAACAGCGCAGCAGGAAGCACTGGTGCCAGCAACACGACTGACAGGAGAGCAAGCCTTTAATCAAGCACGTGTTATGCAGATGAAGAGGTCTTCTGACAATTTGACATTATACACCTGCTAATCAGGCCACAAGCTAGAATGAATGACAAAAAAGCCCATTCACAAGGGTTACCTTCAATAAAATAACTTCCTTCTCTTTTTTTTTCTTTTACAACAGAAATTCCTGAACAGTGCATTTTATCGGCGCAGTAGATGTTGCAACAACTTTGCAAGTTACCAGGCTGCCACTGAGAATTATGACAGACTCATGCATGTGGATTATAATGTACCTTTACCCGGAGAGAGGGGTAGGAGGATTTGAGTCATGTTATATCCTTTCACTTTAAGTGGACACCACAGACTATGACTAGGTGTGGTCGTTATCATTAAGCAAATGGAAGCTTTGGACCCACACTGGCAAAGTGTTTTTGGAAGACACAACTCTGAACTTATGATTCTCTAATTTTCTGTTCCTTGCTGAGGCACATAAAGACTTAGCACTGATGTAACAGGGCACACTGTGACTCATGCACACCTGCGTTGATGTTATAGCTGTGTATTTATTGCTTCATTGACAGGGATATTTAAAACCAAGTTCCAACAATCTTTGAACAGATGAGAAAACTCCTCACTCTTCTCTCTTAACGCTTTTTTTCTGTAGTGTTAGTGTTAAGTAGTGTTAAGTTTTTGAGCAAAGAGTATACCTTTCTGATATTCATGCTCAAAATTACCTATGTATACAAACTTTTTGTATAGTCCAAATATTGTTCATCTTAATCTCAACAACAAATACACAACATGGCACATACACACATGCATAGACAAAGACAGACAATCAGAGCACAGAGGAGGCGGGACAACGCACCTGGCAGCCAATTAAAGAACTTGCAGTTTCTACTGTGAAGCTGTGTTTGTGCATCCAAAAGTCCCTTTGCCTTAACCACAAGGGTTTTGATTGGTTGATCCAACCAAATATTCACAAAACAATAATGTGATAATTTATTGTTCAAACAAACATAAATGCTAACTAAAACAGTTAGTCAGGTTCCAGTACATAGAGTTTAAATGGTTCAAGCCTTAGAACGTGAGCAAATGACTGACACTGGCTTGACAAAAAACTAGACATCAGTCTTAACATAATGTCGTATTTTGCAACATACAACAAGAATTATTTTAGCCAACTCAAAAACTCAAATATAAAATGTGCTCTTTCTTGCAAGGTACTCCTGACAGAACTATATAGATCTCAAAGGTAAGTTTAGTTGAAGCACTGTATTTGTGGACAGTATACAACAATGAATAATAACACTTGAACCCTACATTAGATGTATATCTCACATTTATGCACCCAGACTTTTGCACCATCCCACTGTTTACACGTAGGACATGTGCACATGCTGCTCTGCTCCTGTGTGACCTTCTCAGACGTGATGAGAAACCAGAATAGAGCACGAAAGCGTTTGGTTTCATGCCGCTGTCATGTTGTGGGCTCACTGTCAGTGCCGTTTCTGCTCAAATATGATGTCAGAGAGAGCAGTGACACTGACGGGGATCATTTCACAAAGCCTTAGTCCCCAACACGAACAGAGGCAGAGAAAGCTGAAAGCGGGCACAGCGCGAGGAGATTATGGAGCGTGAAGATGGAGAAATGTGTCATCTACTAATCAGATTAAGAGCAGAATAATCCCGGATAGAAATGTGTCTAAAATGTGTGCATCAGCAGCCCCTTACCACTGGAGTAAACAAGTGTCTTACAGTGCTAAATAAAGCATCTTTTTGAGTTACGGTTGCACATGCTGTTTTATTGTTAAAGCTCCAAGTCTAATATAAACACAGACCATTTCTATCTAACCAGCAACATAAGGTATCCTACTTAATTTAGTCTAATTTTAAATGTCTTAAGAATTGTTAATTCCTTGTTTATTACTATTAATTCCCATATATTCTTATACCCAACTGCCAACAATTCCCCTGGAACATTTCAATTCAAAATTTATAACATACTGCTCTCCCTAAGGCTAAACACTGATACGTTATCAAAGGATTTGTAAGGATTGGAAGTAAGTTAGTGTTGTTGGGAGTTTTCTCTTTGGGGTTTGAACACTGAATTCTTACTCTTGGTTAGAAGGACTATTCATCTTAGTTGTGAGTTTTGTTTTAACCAAATGATAATGAATAGCTCGAGTGATGCAGCATATTTCACTTGTTTCAAGACACTTCTGACTGTTCACAAGAAATGAAACAAATTTGTCAACGGAGTGAGTAAAAAATGTCTTGCACCAATGGTAAATATTTTGGCTTGAAACAATAAGAAATCAGAAATTCAGCATTTAGAAATGTAGCTTTTGCAATAAAGCACAAGTGCTCAGTGCATGAACACATTGGTTAAGATCTGATAAAGCATGAGATCTTCTATTTTAATGTATTCATTATTGAACAAAGAAATGTTATGGTACTTCATCAATCAGGTTGTAATGTTATTGAGATGGTTATGGACTATGAATGACAGACAGCTGTAATTAAGTCTATGCTTGATTTATGAAGAGAAATATTAAAAAAGTGCAAGATCAAATGACTAGTTTCTAATAATAAAGCACATAATTATGTCTATACATAGATCTCCCATAGTTGTGGTCACACAATTCCAACTCCACCATAGAAGTGAAGTAAGCTGCATTTTCTATTTAAGACCAACAGCTTTGGACCTAATTATGAAATATTATCAAAGTTTTGGAATATGTGGAATATTTTTGCACATTGTGATCAAAGACTAGATTGACATAGCTCAAAGTTGATGAAGGAAGTGACTTTCTGCAGCTACATTAATTGCTTTAGCATAGATTTGGATTTTGATATTGGAAACAACATTACCTTCTTCTCATAACAGTTCAAAATCTGCATTAAGATTGTGTAATGGTGCTTGAAATCTAGTCCCTTGGGTGCAGACACGCCCGTATGTCAGCATCTGTCTACATAAGCTCTCAACACACAAGTATTAAAACTCCATATTTTCTCATGAAAGGATTCTCCCACTTCACTCATTCCTGTTCTTCTCCTAATGCTCTTTCTTTTGTCTTGAAATTCTCTTTCATTTGGAGATTAGTGAAATGAAAACAGAATGCCACTAAATGCATGAGTGATTAGCGTGGGAAAATGATGTAAAACCAGGCAGTCTGCTGAGTGCTAAAATATTTGCAGTTTGCTGATTGCTCTGATGCTTCCACGGTAATCACAACATATGGTTTATTTAGTAGAGACAGTGTTAATGTTGTGCTTATTTTGATTTGCAGATCAATTAGGAGAAATGTATTTAAAGTATTTATATTGTTTTGGGTGAGGTGTAGCTAAAATAGATTTTGAGATGCTTTTTTTACAGAGGAGAACCTTTCTTCATAAATAGTTTAAATCGTGCTTTTCAAGTGGAATAAAAATGACAAATTGAAGACATTTCTAGGAATATATTGAAGACTCTTTGATACAAAACAACTTTTCTTCTTTTGCAGCTATGAATCAGCAACAAGTTCTCCCACACACCTGTCACTTTTGCAAATTAGTTTTACAACAATTATTATTTGTTACAATCTTCACCTTGGCACACAGAATGTCAAATAACATTTAATCATTTGTAGTGTACCTCAAATCAGACATTTAAGTAAATCTTGTCCAAAAACATTAACTGATACGTCATAAACAAGTCAAACAAGCTGCATCTAAATATCAAACTATCACTCTCACAGCAGGTGCATTGAGTATGTTAAAATGCTCAGAATATACTGGTAGTTAGAATATATCAGATTACAGTCCATTAGCAATAGCCTGGTTGTGTGTGCAGCCTGTTATATGTAAGTGTCACAGGTTAAAATATCAGGGCAGAAGGGACTGCATTATTATAATGACTTATATTTATTTCACACCAGCTCGCTGTTTTGCTGTTGTTTATCAGACAAATATCGTAAATAGTTAAAAAAAAAAAAAAGCTTCAGAAAATACAAAGTAAATACCACTATTAAGCTTCCTAAACCTGGTCTGGGACTCCATGCAAGACAAATAGAAGAAGGATCAACAAGTACAAAAGCGTGAGGCTGACTTTTGCAGGGCAAAGCCAAGTAGCACTCGACACGGGCAAGCTTTTGAGAAATGGAGGAATCTCTGAATTGTACTAGGGATCAATCGGATGCTTATTCGGATGCTTATTTGGTGATTATTTTGATTAGGAACAGCAAACAGTCACTCGGTTACAAATATTGTAACCTATTTGCAATAGGATCTATGCTGCTATAGGATCTATGCAATACACATAGCACTTTATTTGCATATAACTTTTTTTTTTTTTTACTGTTAAACGTTATTTAAATATGCAATAGCACTTTATTAATTCAATGTGTTCTAAATTGTGATCTGTGTGACCCTCCTAAGTTTATGTTTGTTTTTGAATCTGTCCTTTGTGTAATCAGTTTTTAATGTGTTTTGTATGTCTTGTTGTCTTGTTTGTGCGTGTCTTTAAATGGCACCATCAACCTGTCAAGGGACTACAGATGGAAATTAGCCAATGGCTAAAATCTGGCATATTTACATATGTATATATGTTCATTAATATGCACTGTCCCTTTCTAAATAAATAAATAAATCAAAGTATATAGCACATTTATACATGGATAGTGGTTTAACCGTTAGTAGTTTGGCTCTGTAAGGTTTATGTATTAGCTCCTATAATAAATTGGCATTCAGCATTTTGTTTTTTTTAGAAACTGGTCCGGTAAAGTGAAAAAAAAAGTAACTTTCCTTTCCCTGATTACTAAACTGGTCAATCAGTCATAACAAAACAAATAAAAGAGTCAGCATCAACATTTTTATACTAATAACTAAGGCAAAAAATAACAATGTCAACAACAGACTTAGCTGTAAAAATTGTCTTCAGCTGAGTAATTAAGACCTCTGCAGTGCCACTAAAGGCAGAAGATCTTTTGCCAAAACAAACTTTAAATACTGCACCACCGGCGACCACTACGCTTTCAGGTTGTTCAACCAAAGATATTCCTGATCAACTAAAGATGTGTCCCATTGATCAATAGTCAACACAATCAGAAAAGCTCTCAAACAAAGGAAAAGTATATCATTGTTTTGCTTCACTTTATAGATAGGTGCCTGTGGACTCCTGGTTGTCTAGGAAACCTGCCACTTGCATGTTTTCATTGTGAGAGTATAGAAAATCTCTTCTGAAGTTGGCAAGTGTATGAGTGTGAGGCAAATACATGTTCCAGTACATCATGTCTGTGACTTGTACTTTTTTGACACATACAAAGGGAACAGTAGCTTTAAGACACTATTGAAATACAAGTGTTCTAATCATGTTTTTTTTTTTTATTCTAATAACATTTCTTACACGAATGAACAAATGAATCTCACCCCCAGCACATAAAAATAAAAAATTACATAGAAAACAAATTTAGCAAGCAGCCAATTCGTAGGTAACGCCACAGTCGAATGCGAGCAACACTTGAACTGTAGATTAGCAGAGTGAGCCAGCGTGGATCAGCAGGAAACAGTTAGAAGCCTGTCACTGGGGGAAAGTAAAGCCAAGCAGATGTTACATTTAGCCTTCTCACAAAAACCCAGGGAAGGAAGACGCATCTGCTGCAATCACACCGGAAATATGTGTAACCTCCTCATACATTTCTCCTCCTCACGGCACACACGCCACACACCCCAGTCACGCCACATCCAGCAGTTGTGAAGAAGTGTTTTGAAGTCAGCTTTGAAGTTTTTACAGTCATCAAGACCAACTTATACATTTTAACTGAATTTTACTTTTTAAAATTATGACTGTAAGCTTGGGTCTTAATTGGGGATTTGATTGGCGGCTCAGTTCAAAGCTTCAGTGTAAAAAAATAAAATAAAAAATCCAATCAAGCACTTTTCACAGAGTTTGTAAGGACTTTTGGAGCCTATAGATCGTTCAAGCACAATTCCTTACTAACACCTGCTGCAAAGGATTTTCCATCCTTTGTGTCTGAGAAAAGCTTTCTGAACACTTTAAACACTACATTCCAGGTGTATGTTTTTTAACTACTATCTTCAGGATGTTTGAAAGGATTTTAATGTGCACAATGTGAACAAAAATATTAATGCAACATTTACACATGTATTAAAGTTCACATGAATATTAAATATAATATTAGTCATCACAATTTCTCTGAAGCACTCTTGAAACAGTTTATGATAGAAAAATGAGCATTCAATGCAGATCAACAGCTCCCTCAAAATTGGCAACATTTGTGGCATTGTTTTGTGTAAGAAAACTGAATATTTCAGTGTTCTTTTATTGTGGATTGATTTTTCAGCATACCTCTGTAGGCAACAGGGTTGTTCAATTTCAAATGTGAACAATGCTGTAAATGTAGAAACTTGAGACTTTAGCCTAGAGTAGTGGTTCTCAACCTGGGGGTCGGCAACTAAAAGGGGTTGCAAAATAATTTCTGGGGGTCCTCTGTTTTTGTGAAAAATTGAATACTAAGATCTTACACAAGATTTGCCTGCTTCAAATACAGTAGATGTATACTTTCATTCGCTGGTCTTCACAAAGAATGTATCTAAGCTTATGTCTTCAAATTAAAATCAAACATAAGACTAAAGACTACCTCATCACTTTGCAGGTAACTTACATTTTGTGTTTGGGGGTCGCGAATGGCTACAGTTATTATTTAGGGGGTTGCGACTGAAAAAGGTTGAGAACCACTGGCCTAGAGAATCTCATGGATTTGAATCTGGAATTTTCCAATCTACTGAAACTCATTCTACGCTTTGCACTTGATTATTGTCAATACAGAGGTTTCATGTTAATGAAGTCATCACAAAGGCAAAAGGTTCCCATGTATTCAGGGATGTTTAACCTTCTTACCTCCAGAATGAGGAGGGGGACCACACAGCAGCACCACTCCTTGGCCTTCTCGCACTGACACAGAGCTTCTTCTTTGGGTTTTGAAGTGTTCCAAATCTGAAAAGATACAAAAAACTGATAACATACAGAAGATGGCTGTTCAAATCTGGGTCAAAAGAACAAATTATGTTGGTACACTTTTTTTTAGACACTCTGCTGTGTTTATACATAAAATCTATGGGGAAAGCATGTTCTGGAATTTTGAAGTCCAAAGATGAAAGAAACCGAACTTCTTTTCAGTTGATGCGCCGTGTACAACCAGACAGTAGCCTTTTCCAAAGCAGCAATCTCTCCTCATAACAACAGTCATTGCAGCATACGGCGGCATGAGGATTTGAGCTGAGATCAAACGCGCGTCCAGGGTGCCAAGGTGAGAGCTAGGAAGTAGTTGGACCCATATAATTTTGGTTTTGCAGCATGAGACAAAAGCCAGAAACAACAGAGGAGAAGAATTGTGGTAAACTTATGAGTGATATTGTGTTATAGCTGACAGAAACTAACTAAGTATTGCTTTATAATTCCACATTAAAAATAATAAAATATCATAAAAGATAGCTCTCAGTTAGACATTTACAGTATACAGTATATATTGATCATCTTTAGAATCTGTATGTCTGGTGACTTTTAATCCGTTTCGGGAGTAATGCAGTTTAAATACTACTCCAATGAGAGTACAATTTTAAGTACTACAACTATAACACACTACGGTGAAAACATTGTAATTAAAATACAGTTATAAAGTGATTTTTTTCTGTTTAGGCATTTCATTTGTAATACGTAATGGCTAATGTCTAATTTCTTTATTCAATTCCTTTTCTCCTACTTTGCTCCTAATTACTCTTACTCTAAAAAAAACTAAAGTGAAGACCCATATAGCTATCTATAAAAGATATGTCACAAACGATTTCACTATCCTGATTTCATAATCCTGAGGAAGACATTTCATAATTTGGTGCTGGAATATAGTGACTAAATGTTAGAATGAATAGTTGTAATGTTTGCCTTCTCAGTAATTGATGGACTGATACTTTAAAAGAATGCAAAACTGTCCGTATAGTCTGAATAATAAATACAAGAAACCATCTAACTTTCTTCATGTCACGTACTTTCTGTGCCTTTTATAATACCATTTAATAATTACCTACAGTAAATTAACTAAAATTGTGGGGGACATGAGTCAGTCGCATATGCATAGTCACATCCTGATAAAGCTTGGGAACTCCTTGACTAACACCACAATTTTGTCCATCTGTGATCAGTTATTGCTGACTGTGAGGAAAATCTTGTTTAGTGCATCAGAAATGGTCATAGGTGTCTCAATGAGAGGAACAGAGATTAAACTTACCTCAAATTAAAGCAGCAGCTGGACTGAATCATTGCAGAGTGTGACAGCAACTGTGTGATTTACAATTCCTATGGTCATGGGACATCAATAAATCAGATTTTTATATCACAGACTGACAAAGATGTGCATTAGACAACGGCCTAATGATAGAGGCTTTTGTCGATAGAATGTATCAGTTCTTTCTTTCTTTGTTGCAATACTGTTGTCAAACTGATAATTGCGTGAAAATGTACTGTGAATAATTACACCTGACAGCAATAAATGTTAAGTTGAGTGTGAAAAGCTAAAGTTGAAGCACTTTCTAACGTGTTATTCTGGTGTGATGTCGTTAATACACCTTCAGAACACAGACAAAGCGATTGAACACATCATGAACCAAGAATACCTGATTTATTTTTGATGTAAATTAGAGAGATTTGTCTTTTTCTATACAGCATGTCTCCTTTAAACAAACTGACCCCTAAAAGAGTCTCATCCTTTGCTCTTCTATTGCTGAGATTATGCCAAAGTGATTTCCAGAGAACTTTTGCGAGGCAGAAATGTGCTCTGAGTTCACCATGGTAATACATTGGGTTGTGCAGGTTTGATTGACATGTTTACTTGAAGAACAACACTCTCTGCCTCTCCTTGCTGTCAGAAAGCTGTCTGGCCCGATACTGTGATACCTGCGCTGCGACTGACAGGAGGATTTTTTATTATTATGTTGTTTCTCCATTACCACCTGTCATTCAAAACTGTCGGAGCTGATGTCCACAGTTTGGTGCAATTTTCAACTTTTGACCCCCGGCTGTGAATTTGTGCTGGTAAAGTGGTACAGTAAGAGAGATGTCAATGAGAAAAAATACATTTGTTCTGGGTTGTTAAAATACATGCTGTCGGAGAGAGAAACTTTTTTTCATATTCTGTTATATGTTTATCCCAGTCGAAAGAGAAACATTTGAAAGAAAACATTATTTTTATTATTTAACACATGGAGTTCTGCATATGTGTATTACATCCATATTTCTACTGTGTCAGAGGTGCATTAGGCTATATGTCTTTCTCATTGTGAAATGATGCGTAATTGTAGGTTTTCTGTCTAAGAATATGGGTAATTTTTTATTATGCAAATACATATTAGATGTTCTCCAGTTTGAGCCTGTGTATAGCAACATTTAAGTCACTTGTGTCATCACTGCACAAAATCAACTCTTTTTGTTAGTGTGTAAACAACTATTTTGCCCAGTAATCTTTAAAATATTCTGTCAGTACCCTGAACTTAAAGGCAATTCTATCCATTTTAAAAATGATTATATAGCAAGACAATCCACTCACTGATTTCCAAACAGGAACTTTTTCGATCCAAAATGCAGCCACAAGGAACAGCATGAAAACATGTATAAATCTGCTTATTCCTGACCTCACACCTTTCGCTGGCTAGTCTAACTCTCCAACAACCTAGTTTATTTGGTTCAATATGTCTTCAACGTAAAGCCAGGTTAAGATATATTCTGTCACTTTGTAGAGCAACTACTACGCAAGTGTACCTGTGTGAAAAATGTATCCACCCAAATGAAAGCATAGGCACAGTATTAAAGCCTTCATAACATGCAGATCTTCTTGTCTGATTTATGAACTCGCTTGTCTGTTGCTCTGCACTGGAACAACAACTGCCCCAGTATAATTGAGCACCGGAGAAAAGTCCATAGACTGATGACAAATGTGCCATCCTCACTCATTTTTACTCTGTGGATCACTGTCCCTCTCAATAATATTTTCGTTACGCGGTCACCGTATGGAGGTGCGGCAAGCGAGCATTGTGAATGTCTCTGATGTGGGTTTGGGATGATATTGCCAGAGTGTCATAGTGGGTGTAGAACTCCATCAAGTTAAATTAGACGATTTATTTTTATAGCTTGTCAAATTTTACAAATTGCTACCTTCCAGTGGGCTTCAAAGAAACGTCTGCTTGTCTGGTTATCTCCAAACTGTCACTCGAAGGTGATTAATGGCTTAGCAGGCCTAATTGACTTCCCTGTTGTCAGGAGCTTTTATCTGAGGTTGCTGTAGCTCATCAAGGAACACTGATTTAAAAGAACTATACTTTCCAACATTTGCCTTTAGTGGTTGTTTTCTGCTTTGTGTTCCAATAATCAGAGAGAGACACTTAAGCGACACTGCGAGTGAACGGTAAAAATCTCCATTTTACGTAAAGCTTTCTATGTAAAACTTCTACTGTACTTGCAAAAGTATTTTAACCTATGAAGTACATTGTCTTTGAAAAGTGCTATATAAATAAACTTTATTTACTTGGATATATATATATATATATATATATATATAATATATAATATATAAAATAATAATCTATATATTATGAGCCTTATTTATCATCAGCAGCTTGCACATGTATGTAACAGCGTAAGACACTAAAAGAAGAGTAAAAACTTGACATACTTGCATACATACTTACATACATACATGTACATTGTGATTAAGGCTTTATGTTAAGAGACAAACTAAAAGTATAGAAAACTACCCTGAATAAAGAAAAAACATGTAATTATGGTGTATCTCTTTAAAAATATTCATCTGATGCACAAACTACTTTGATTTGGCTAAAACAAACTCGCTCCTACAAAATGTCTGAAAAGCTTTTGTGCGCACGGCCACTTACTTTCATCTGACGATAGATGGTTAGATAAAAGCCCCCACGACTAACCAAAATACAGGCCTACACAACAAAGTGGCCAGTCCACATCTGAGGCCTTGAATTTATTCCACCCAAAAATCTTTTTGGCATTATTTGGGTATAGATCAAAGCTGGTGTTCGTTTGAAGCCCCGCTGTGTACTTCACTGGCTGTCCCTGTGTGTGGGAGCATGGTGGAGCACAGTGGCCCCACTCCAGCTGAAAGCATGGGGCAGTGCTGATGAATTCAACACCACAAAGCCAGCATTGCCAAAAGAAAAGCTATTGTGTTGTGAAGACAGCTTGAGAGGCCTCATTTGGTGCATAATACAGCTGTGAAAAGCTAAAGGCTGATGTGAGAGTCACACACAGCTGTGGACGCACCTTTTCATAAAGAACCCTGAAAGCAGCGTTTGCTTCTAAGGTCCACCATGTTCTCCTCTCTTTTCTACAGATATTCAAATAGTTCAGTTGTCAGTCATCCCCTTTATTCTGACATTTTTGGTTGAAATTGAGTTCTTGAGTGAAATTTGGAAGAATGTACGAGCAAAAAACATTTTCAATACCTTGTGTTAAGATTCTGGAGTTTGATCAAGCCAGATGGTGGGAAAGAACCTATTAATATTGTTCACATTGTTCTTTGACGCAAAAGACCTATGGTCATTTATAGGGATGGGACAAGATCTCGTGCTGCGAGATCAAACTGTCACGATACTGTCTTGTCCCATAGTCATTTAACACTTTTTCAATCAGACCCATTCACTGAACAGACTTTAAACAATTTATGATTCAGCTGCCAAACATCTTTATTAACTATCATCAAACCGTTGAGTGTTGTGATGTCAAGTGAAAGGAACATGTGCATTTAACACCAGTTGTGTTCACATTCACAATATCATAAGGCCTGATGAGCAAGAGCCAAATATCTAAAATGAAACTTTACTTTAAGTTTTCAATGTGATAATTTCTGTTAGTGCGTACAATGACTTTCTGTAACTACTTATGGAGGTGCAGAGAGGACGCTAAGGACCACTGGATCCTGCTCTTGCTCCACCTCAGCAGCATCAGCCCACTGACACCTGTCTACACTGCATCTCCACACCTACACATCTTTATAAACCTTATGGAACTGTCATTCACACACTGCTCACTCTGACAAAAGAAAAAGTGTTTTTAATTAAAAGAAAACAGCTGAACCCAGAGCTCAAAAAGCTTTTTAGTTCCTTGAACCAGGGTTGTTTTTCTGACAATGTTTCAGATGCATCTTTGTTGCAAACATTTGAACATTACAGAAGTTTAAATGTATCAATTGCAATTGCATTGTGTAATTGTCCTACAGCAAAGTGGAAATGATCCAATGATTAATCGGTGTGGAACAGGTAAATGTGATGTCCCATCTACATGCATTAACATCAATTACTCTAAACCTGGCCTGGCATTCCAAACAATGATCCTATTTGGGCTCATGATCACTTCCCAGACATTTGAGCTGTCCATGTGCCACAACAACTTATAGTCCTTCAGCGGGCCTGTCCAATCATGAGAATCCATTGTACTATTACGGTAGTGTTTGATCATTTTACATGTTGAGAATTAATATACATTTGTATGGAAATTATATTTAATATTGTTTACTGCACCAGAAAGCTCCCACCTATTTTTACCTGGAAACCTACTTTCGCAACCTGTAAAGACAATGAGCTACTACTAAGTTTTGTTCATTTGTTTTTGTAATAATAATAAAAAAAGATAGTGGCTCTACATGTACAGAACCTATTCCAGTATTTAGAATAAAGTTTTTAAGTCACAGAATAGATAGCAAAAATATTCAGTATTAAGCAGAGATGTCAAGTAACTAAGTATTTTTACTCAAGTACTGTACTTAAGTATATATATATATATATATATATATATATATATATATATATATATATATATATATATTATATATATATATATATTTTTTTTTTTTTTTTTTTTTGAGTATCTGTACTTTACTTGGGTATAAAAAAGTCTGGTGGCTTTTTACTTTTACTTCTTACATTTTTCAAGAAATATCTGTACTTTCTACTCTCTCCATTTAAAAACATTTATAAGCCCACAAACATGTATCAAGTTAACCAGTAAAAATCGACAAAAACTTGATCATTTTTAACTATTCTGCATTTATCACATGATAGATTAAAGATTAATTATAATTAATTAACTTTCAAGCCCATCTTGCACACACATGCACTACAAATCAACTTTGTGCAAAGCAAAGAATGTATTCTAGATTGGTTAAAATTTGATTTTGATTACAATTCGTGGTTTATTTATTTATTTTTTTTGTATTGATTTATGATTAACTTGATAGACCTGATCATAATTTAACTTGTTTTGAGGTGTTTCTGCTTCGTTCCAATAAATTTGTTCTCATTTCAAGCCAAAATATTTGCCAAGATTGTAAAATATTTTGACTCGCCGCCTTGGCAAATTTGATTCCAGCTCAAATCTTTTGAAAACAGACAGAAATGTCTTCAAACAAGTGAAATATGCTTCAAATCTCTAGCATTTTATTCTCATCTGGTTAAACAACTATTCTGTACATAAAAGTCATTTTAACCAAGACTAGATAAGAACTTTTGGCAGTGAGTGCGTTTTCTACTTTTTTTACTTAAATACATTTACATGGGTATACTTTTACTCAAGGAGTTTCAGCAGAACTTTAACTTTTACCACAGTATTTTTATTTATTTATTTATTTTATTTTTTTTTACAAAAGTAACTATACTTTTACTTGAGTAGTACACTTCAGTACTTTTGTCATCTCTGGTATTAAGTAAAAGTTTTCCTCCCAGCACTTACCATGCCACAAAAAGTTCTCCAAAAATGCCTCTAATTATCTTTGCCATAATCATAATCGAAGCAGAACGGCCTACTCTAATTGACTCTGCTTTGCTCTCAGAGGTATCTTGATAAGGCCGAACAGATAAAAAGTAAAAGAATGAGTCTGCCCACTAGCTGTTTACACCTCATTACCTGAGTCAATATACTTGGTTCACATAATCAACAGCTGAGAGCGGTCGCCAGCCACATTTATTAGCATTTTAATAAGCAATTCATGTTTCCCCCCTCAAGCCTTTGGGCAGTCTCTCTGGAGGGCCTGTGAAGATTCAGTCATTCATGCGTTGCCAAATAAGAGCCTTTTTGACACGAGTGTCACAGTAAACACTTGTTCACTACTGCAAAATGCCTTTCAACAACTTCTCAACTTGCTCGAGTGGGCCTTTTGACATTTTTGAGCCTTTTTAGAATCACACAACAGCAAAAGTATGCTGTCGATGTATTGAATGTCCACGCTCTGCCAAGCTAACGGAGTTCATTCAAGTGGGGTATGACTTATGGCAGTGCATCTTTTACATAAAAATAAAATACAGCGTCAGTGGACTTACTAATGAAGGACATTATTGAGTGCGATTGTGTACTGCCCATCCGTTATACTTGCCTCAGGTGTCTGACAGCTGAAGCCACAAAAAGAAAAGCCCCATCTATCATAAGTTTCAGGCAATAAAGTTCTTTTCGCACGGGATTAGTTTTACTGTGGGACATTAGAAAAAATAGAAATGACCCCATGAGGTTAGTGGTTTTTTTTTTCTTGCGTGTGCACATTTGAACAAGATCAGAAATGTCAGTAATGTGCTTGATTTTAGAGATTAGTTAAATTTTTTGTGGCACTCTTTATTTCATTGAGATCATTGATCAGACTGATCTCAATGAAGAGATCAGTCTGATCAATCTAAAATTGTATTTTTTATAATCAATGTCTCTCTGTTTTAGTCCATTTAAATAGATAAAGCCCCTCCATCCAAACTTTGCAGAACTTTGCAGTTAACACTTTCTAATAAGAACAATTATTTAGTGGGGGAAGAATCCATGGCACACAGTGATACTAAATTAAAATGGACAGTAGGACGTGTTAAACCTTTTTATGCATTAAATTGTGTAACAAAGCAGACCCTAGCTAGCACACACTCCTCTCAAAGAGAACAAAACTTTTCAGTGGATGGAAATCCCTAGAGTGTCTCACCTTAAATAGTATGTCCAGGTTAGAGACAATATTAAATAGAGCTATCTGCAGAGAAATGTAAAAATTACAGAACTGAAGATGATCTTGTTAAGACTGCTTGAGATGGACATTTCTTCAATGGACATTATTGCCCCTTTTCCTCTACCTCCTTGCCCTACTGTACTTGGCACGACTTGGCTCTGGTGTGATCCCTGGACCAGGTACTTTTAGTACCTTCTTCCTCCCAGGGTCAAACAAGCCAAAATAAGTACATACTTCAGTTAATGTGACATACACAGATCGTCAGACGCTGACTGGGTGAAAGTGACTGCACCATGAGTCACATAATAGAACAAACGTTTGTGTAAGCGTATGACTTTCTTCTGGTAAGGCAGCTGTAATCAGCTATAAGCTGGTGTGTGACAGTTTCGGCGGTACAACTTTAGCCTTTGTCAGAGGTGTTGTTTGATGTTCTGAGCTTTGGCCAGTTGGACAGACCCTTTAAAGTGGCCACACCTCCTAAAAAAGAAAAAAAGTAGCCCATCTTTGTTCTTCCGAGGTTCAACAAAATTACCTCAGCCACGAATCGGAACATGAATCGTGAGTCAATCGTGACAAAACAGAAATGGCCCATCTCTTATTATTGACAAATGCTAGTAAAAATGTCCCATATAAATGTATGTGATGGAGGATTTAGCTGCAGGTTCACAGAGCATGAAGATGATAGCCACCAGTGACTCAGAGTAAAGGCATAGCTGGAGACAGTCTGCCCTGATAACAACCATCCTTATTCCTCTCTCACTGCTCACACAGCCTTTGGAAAAAGTTTGGAGGTGCCTGAGTCAAGACTTTCTGACAGAAACTATTTAAGCATGGCAAACTTTAAAAAATACAACACTGTTTCTGATAACAGCTGTCAAACTAGCCTGAAAGTCTGATTCGGTTGGACCATGAAACATTAGTGCTTAACATTTAGTGGCAAGACTGCACTTTCTACTGAATAGAACAACACAGCAGTGAAATGGGCTGTTCTGTATATGAAACATTGTTCAAACTTCTAAACCACAAAAAAAAAAAGATTTTTTTTTTTTTTTTAACATCGCTCAAAGAAAAGTGTGGAAGTTCTCAGAGGGCCAACAGCTGAAAGTATGCTTTTAATCACATTTAATAGCATTATTTTTTTGCAGATTCACAAATAATTAGCTACCATTACAAATTCACGAGTCCCATTCTATAATATGGGTGTGGTCTGACACTAAAGTCCAGTGTCACTCCAGTTCTGCATGCAGTTGATTATTTTGTACAGTGTAATCTGCACTATTGTACACACATCTTTTCTTTTGACTGATTAACCCTGCAGAATAATGTTAGCTTTTGTGTGTCTGACCCACTCCTTTATTCCCCTTAAACTCTTCTAAAGAATGACATGACACTCTCTTCTGCCGGTCGCCCTTTGAATGATCTGCTTGATCTCTCACCCTGGAACATGCAGGGAGTTAATTACGCTACAGCCGTGGTAATAAAGAAGATAGATGATATGGGCCTGCGCATGTGCGACCTGACTCAGTGACACCATGTGAAGGCTGCTAAGGTCACACCACTAGAATTGATGAAAGTGTCATGCTATCATGGTGAAAAATCCACTTCAGACAATTGATTTTTCACCGGTCATCTGATGGTAAGCGTGGGTATCATAGGAAATGAAACTAAAGAAGACATCATTCACTTGCTTTCTTATATCATCAGTTATGCAAAGGATCATATCTGGCACTTTCTATAAGTGTTTATTGACTTTCAGTAAAATCTTCCTGGTATGATATTAATCAATCAGTCTAATAGCCTAGAATCTGAGTCTCCAGGAGGTGTCTCTGGGGCGACTCCGTCCTGCCAAGCATTTTTCCAAAATTATATGTAATTTTTTTGCAACATGTCATTTTCCACTACCATAATATGAAGAAAGAGAGCCACAATTAAATATAAAATTACTCTGCTATGGTCCAGTTCATTTTATATGCAAGGTTTGTCTTTGTGTCCTAGGACCTAGAATAAACATGGCAGCTGCAGCGGTTTTGTTTGCTCATGGTGCGGATGAACTATGTAACATGCAGTGTTAATTTCATTAACAAAAAACTCTGACAATAATTTTTGGCTCTAGATTTTTTTGTTAATCTGTGCAGCCTCTCAGAAGGACATGATCCTTGCATATAAAATGGACTGGACCACAAACATGTCACAGGAACAACTGAGGGAGACAGAGTAACAAACCAAACTTTGGTCTGTAAAGATAATCTAATAATCATCATACGACCAAATGAAACTTTTGGGACTATGTCAAGCTGCATTCACAAAACAAACTGAACCAGGCTTGATTGGGGGCCAAAGGTACAACATTGTATCTTGTTCTAATCTGGCTTGGTTTGCGTTCACAATACAGTTTTGCCAAGAACCAAATTGCTCTGTAGAAACATATCTGCTCCTTGCCTGTAGAGGTGCTAGGGAACCAGAATCACACAGAGGAAGGCACCTGACTCCACCATTTCTCTCTACCTGTTCTGTGTCATATCCAAACAATCAAGTAGTATGATACTTTTGCATGCACAGTGTTGAATTTATTTTTGCTTGATGGATTTTTCCCACAACCTGCCTCACATTAATAGACCTGTGTGAGTGGCAGGTGAAGTGTCAGAGCGTGAACAATGTATGAACATTTTGGAAAGAGAGAGAAGTGGACATGGGTGAAATGCCTTGGATCGCTCCAAATGTCTAGTCAGAGTGAAACATTACAAAAATCTAATCTGCTTGAGAAAAACGGCTCTGAAAGTATGTCATCTGCTTATTTAGCTGTACAACTATATACTGGATAAATGTGTGTCATTTTTCCTGCATTATTGCGAGCTATTTTGTTGTTTGGATTTTATTTACGCAAGGAATGAAATGAAATGCAAGGATACATTTTCAAACATTTTCCCCCAAATGTAAGGCTTTTTTTCAAATGTGTTTTTTTTTGTGTGTGTTCTTTTAGGACAAGATAGAATTTATAATTGAAGAACTCACATGCAAAAGTCAGACTCGCTTCTCGGCTCACTATGGTTCCAAAAGGGTTGGAGGCGAGACACTGGTACGTCCCAGCGTCCTGGTCCCGGTTCAGATGGCTGATGCGCAGATTTCCTCCAGAAAGACTGTAGTGAGAGCCCGGTTTGATTTCTGTGCCATTCAGTTTCCACCTAAAAAAAAAAAAAAAAAAAAAAAAAAAAAAAGGAGTTTTAAATTTTATCTTCTGTTTTTTGTCTACAAAAGCTCAAACCACTGTGCAAGTCCACAAAACGCAAACAACATTCTGGTGTGGAGACACTAGACGATGCATGCATGAGAACAGGGAAATAAACCATAGTGAGACTATGTATGAGAGGTGCATAAAAATCAGCAAGTTAGCCCAAGTAAGCCAGGGGGAAGATGCTGATAAATGAAGCCGAGGAAGGAAAACACAGTGCAGAGATCCGGAGAGGTAGTCACATGGACAGACGCCCAAACAAAACAGTGGAATCACACACACTACTGTACTTTCTCTCTGAATAGCTTCAATAGTTTGGTAGATTGTTTCCAATACAGTACAACCACACAGTGTGAAGAGGAAAAAAATAAAAATGAATAAAAATCAGCTGTTACACAAAGTGGATAAGCTTTATAGGCAGTGCCAGTGGCGTGTCCAGTCAAGCTAGAGTGTCTTAGAGCAGTTTGCATGCACCAATAGCAATAGGTTATTTGACGTACACATGAATATATAACAGAGTGTCTGAACACACTTAATTCAATGAATTTCTACCTGCACAGCTGAGCAGCACAATTATGTCACAAGAAAATGTTAGCTTACACACTTAGGAGGCAAAAGCTATTCGCTTTATTCATGAAAAATACAGATATTGAAGAGGAATCTATTTTACCAGATAAAAATCATTTTTTGTGCTGCTTTGTCAGGATGAATGCAGAGTGTCCCCACTGCAGAACAGACACATGTGAGATAAAACCAGGAGACCACCATTCATTATGTACTTTTTCTCTACTTTTGAGTAGTTTAACAGGTGTAGATATCATGCTTGGTCTCTCAGAACAGCGCACAGAACCGTGTCCTGTGCTTCATTTTAAATGGAAGCCAGAACGGAGTGGATACAACCCTGCGCTTGTCTGTACCAGGACTGCAGCGTGCTGCAAGCATAAAAGACTTCCCGTGCAGAAGATGTATACTGTCTTCCAAAAAGGATATAAGTGCTGCTTTTCGACCTTCTGACATGTTTACTCATCAGACAAATTCTCGGGGAAAGTCTCATATTCAAACGCATTAGAACATTTCTATTATCGTCATTGGTCTACAGAGGACTAAGGAGTGAATCGATTGTTTGACAAACACACTGCATTGTCATAAATGCATTATGATGAATTTTTTCCTAAAATAAGTAAATAACATAACTGGAAGTTGTAGTCAAAAACATGTAACATTCTTCTGTGACCTTGCACGGCTCCACTGTAATGCTTGGCAGATGTGGAGATTGGACCTTATAGACGCCAAAATGTCTTTACATCAGCATTAAGTGTCAAGATCAGGGTGCGTCATGGAAATCATGTGGCCTTTGGTGGAGATCATATCACAGGACATATATGTTTTATCAATGTTTTATCAATGTCCAGGAAACCACGCCAGTCTTGCAGGGCAGGTAATGATACAAAACCAAAAGTATAACTTGTACAACTCAGTATTGTACTCATGCCCTGCAGCTTGGAGTTAACCCGAGCAGGTGTGAGCCACTGTGGTTCCAAGGACTCCACTCTCTCAGAATAGATAGCATTGCAGACCATCCATCTTTGCTGGCCCCAGTCACTACACATAAAAACACTGCTTAATCATTTGGGTGCCACAATTAAAACAAATGCTCCCAACCTTACCTCCGTTCTTGTGCTCGGTCCAGTTTGCATCACTTTTTTTTTATATCTAATCGCATAAATGTATTGTACAGTTGACTTTTGACAAGTTAAGTTTTTCATGATATAATGAAAAACTAAATATTTTTATGTTCCCATCAAGGGTAAGAGGCATATTTAGCCTCTAGCCTAATTCAGACAGAAAGGGCTGTTTTTGCTTCATTTTAAGACTTTACGCCAGAGAAAAGTGGATTAAGGCCCAATGAATGGAATCCACTGCTGTTGATAATTTCTTTATTTTGTTGGCAAGTGCTGCTGTGATAGCGCTGTGTTCACAGCAGGAATCTTACATCAAACCAGAGAAGAAGTAGGAGGTGATGATATACAAACAAATGTCAAGAGTGGGGTTCTAGACTCGCCCACCAAGTCTGCGTGAAGAGAGTTAGTGCTCTGAGGCGTTCACAAATACTCTCTGTATGTGTGCTTTTAATAGAGCCATTATAGACTTTCATGGCCCTTCTAGAGTTCAGTTGTAAGTAAGTGGGCCCTCTCCGGAGCCTTATTACCACACACTACAGACTGTGGCCTGAAGGGCAGCAGTCTTTACACACTGTCTTCTGCAAGAGCTAGATCTCAACAGTTTTCAGCCACAGCACCTAAAATAACAATGGTAGATATTTTGCGACCAAAGCGGGTTTCACTCATCATTAGTAAATCAGAATCAGAAGCAAAAACTACAAAGCCTCAGTTTCACGAAGAGTCCAGTCCTGTTTTTGCTCCACAGGGTTCGAAAACAGAATCAGTTTAAATTGGAGACAGCTTTAGTTAGGTGTTTAAACTTAGGAATATGCGCTGGAATACCAATGGAACAAGGAACAAAACAAATCTGTCTAAGTTTGGGAAATGTGAGCTCAACTCTGTGCCATCTTTCAGTTCAAAGGCTTTTATTGGTCATTTGGACCAATCACAATAAAAAAAAAGCACAAGATTTTTTCTCATTTAATAGCACATAAACTATTTCGATTGGACATGCAAATGTTCAAATTTAGGGAGGTGAAAAGGAAAATTAAATAGGGTGATTTTGTTAAAAATTTAAATCTTCTATAATATTTATTAAAACAATACTTAGACAATTATAGATAAACTGCAGACATGAAATAATATCTAACCATCCATATTTTTTTGCTGAGAACAAAGAATTAAAAAAAAAAAAAAAGTCCATTATGTCAAACCAATTTAGGTGATAGTCTTTTTTGAAAACCAAAACATTTACATGTCTTTTTAAGGTTTGTGTAATGCGTGAATATATTTAAATAAAGAAGAACAGACCTCACACTGCTCTACAGACACCTATAGAGAAAAGGCAAGCTCTAAAAGTAGCACAAAATCCAAGGAACATTCTTTCAATAAATCCTTAAAATAGATTTTTGTTCCAGCCCTAATAGACAGTGTACTGTACATGAATTGTGATTATACTGAAATTGTGATTCGGGTCCAAGAAAATCAGCTTATAAACTTTTCACCCGCCCTAGTTGAAAAACATGATTAATAAAAATGTCAGCCAATCAGACGCACAATCCGTCTTCATCTACAAATTGAAAACTTCTTCATAACTTCTGTCACCTAAGCACATAAGCTATCAGTACTGAGTCTGCTGAGTGACAAATATTAGCAAACTGGTGTAATGTGAGAGTGAAACTGGAAGCAGTGTGAGTGAAGTACATTTTGAGTCCTATAAATGTGTCAGACCACACTGTTGTTGAAATGAAAGCTTGATAGAAACTAATCACAGCCAACACTTGTACACATAATGATTTAATAATTGTATTTAGAGTGATTTATGCAGGCGAGAGGAGAACAGCAGTAGCACATGCTTTATGTAATCATGTAACAGGCCGTGCACACAAAAGCTTAATACAACACCATCTGGCTCTGGTCTAACAACTGATACATATCCTAAATGGTTTCATTCTGCAAACCATTCAAAACAAGCACTTTGTCATTCATTTACATTTATTTTCTACGCGCATCTTTAGAAATATGTGCATCATCAAGCTGGTTAGCTCTTAATGTGTTACTTTAATTTGTAATTGTTCTTAATAAATCAATTGTAGCAAATATATTAATGGAATATACATCAACTAATTAAAAAAAATTGACGATACACAAACCCTAACCAAAACCAAAATATGGTTTCAAGTAGGGGTATGTATGTAATAATAAAATGACTGAGCAAAAGTGCTTAAGAGCTGTGCTAAACTTGCCATGTGAGCTCTGAGCAGTTTAAAAAAGAATCACTTCCAACACGATAAACTCACAGAGCAGATGTAATATTCTATCATCAGCAGTACAGCCTCTGTTACAGAAAGAGAGAAATTCCACTAAATCCTGTCATTTCGTCCGTCTGCAGCAACATCAGAGGCACGGAGCAGAACTGTTCTATTAGTGCCCACAATATGCAAATGAGCCAGTTTAGTTCTGTGTAAAAGTGCAATTAATCAATAATAACATACCATAAACTTTATGTTTTAGAGACAGATCAACCCTTTATGGCACATTGGTCAAACTCAAGGCCTGGGGTTCAGATGAGGCCCTCTACCTCATTTCATGCGGCCCTCGAGGTCTTAGGTTTACTTTAATTTTATAATGGAGCTGGCGTAAATTCAGCCTGGAAGACTGTCTGCTCCCTCACCCAACGAGCTCACCTGTTCCCTGTCCCTCATCAGCAGCCACACCTCCTCCAGCTGCAGCTCTGCTCCCAATCAGCCCCTGACTACAACATATAAGGCCACATGCAGACTATTCATTCTTGTTCATTCATCGATCAGCCGTGCTGCGCCCCACCTCCTCCCCGTCTCCTCCCGTAAAGGCTGTTGTCATCCTGCCAGATGAGTTGTTTTTCCTCTGCTGATGGACTCTGGGTCTACACTCGAACACTAACCAGCTATGGAGGCATGTCAGTCCAGTCACATCTACAGCCTGTCCGGGTCACATCTTCAGCCTGTCCGTCCATAGGAGTGGATCTCTCCTTCACTGTGGTTCTCCTCGAGGTTTCTCATTTTCCCTACTGGGTTTGGAGTTTTTCCTTGCCGAGAAGGAGGGTCTAAGGACAGGGGATGTTATCCTCATTGGCCACTTTTTGGACCACCTTCATCGCCCTTGGTCTCCTCTGCATCATCATCATCTTCGCCCCTAGTTTATTCCTCTACCACCACCAGTGTGCAGCCCTGGGGGAAGACATATATTCCAGATCTAATCAACTTAATCTGGCCGTGCTAATCATCGCCATGTCTTCTGCTGGGGTCTGACCGCCAAAGTCATGTATTCAATAAAGAATCTTCTAACACACTTTTGTTGTCTGAGTCTCTCCAGGGTGAATTAGTGTCAGGAGTAATCTGGATGTCTTACCCTAATGAAATTATTTCCTCTAAAGTTTAAAGAGTAAGTCATTTTCAGACAAATGCAGATGTATAATTGTCACTTCAATAAATATAAAGTAATCAAATATAACTATTTGTAGTATGTCAAGGATTAGTAAGAACCGGATCATCGAGGACAACCCCGATGCCAATGTAGCTCTTTGTGAAAATGAGTTTGACACTCCTGCACATGGCATAAAGGGTTAATCTGGCTCTAAAACAGTTTTGCTTCATACATTTATTAAGTTGACTTTAATAATGCAGAAAACTGAGCAGATCAACCAAAAGAATTATAACGACGTCCGCATCTGGTCCCTGGACCACAGTTTGCCCAGGTTTTAGGATATTACACATTTTCAACACAATATTTTATTAAAAATGTAATTCTAAAAAACCTCAGCATGCCTTGGACCTCACTTTGGCCTCACTGATTTAATCAAACAAAACTGAAAGTTATTCTTAATAAATAATAATCAAAATGTTGAAAGTGAGCTGCACAGGGGATCGTGGGATGGCTCATAGCTCCTTACCGCTGGTTAGGAAGCTCTGGAGGTTATATACAAAAGGAACTGTAATAGTAAGCTAATTGGTCTTTTTATCATTTTTTCTTAACTTCATTGATCAATTCACTTCTCAAACAGTGGCGTACATCCAGGTCATTGGTAAGGAAAGGAGCTTGTAGGCACATTTAACCATTTCAAGGTTTGTGTTCTTGTGTATGACTCATGATGCTCATGTACATCTTTTTAAAACACGATGATTCAATCATTGCAAATGAAATAGGCTTAAGTGTATTAATGAAAACAATACACAAAACCATTACACTGGCTCAAAGGTACTCTTATGCAACTTTTTTGGTGGAACACCTCCCTCACATCTCCATAGAAATTATTTATGCCTCACAGAATTGCATCAAGCTTGCAAGTGCTTGTATTGCTCCATGGAAAACATGCATTCCCACTATGAGAGGGTTCATTGATCTCACCTGCAATTTAGCTGCTTGTCTCCACATATTTAGTGATCTATTTATTCCAGGCAAAGCAATACAGCTCCATGATAAAAATAGGAAGTGTAACAAGCAAAGTACACAAATGAATCAGCATGAAATCACAGTGATTCATGATGAAATGTAGTAAACTAATAGTAGAAAGGCTTCCAAGTTGTCAACTAGACATTCCTGGATGAATGTCAATGTCAATGTCAATGTCAACTTTATTTGTATAGCACATTTACAACAACACAAGCTGCCCAAAGTGCTTCACATGCACACAAAAAATAGTAAAAATAATTTAAAAACACTATATACAAACAGATCAAAATACACATTACTACAGTACAATACAATACAAATTCAAAGTAACACTTAGCTAGAATTAAAAGCTAGAGCAAAGAAATGTGTCTTAAGAGCAGATTTAAAAGTCTCCAGTGATGGAGCAGCTGAATGAGGGATGTCACCTAGCATTACTATTATTTTTGTCAGACACTGGAAAAAATAAAATGGTTTTGATGACACATTTGATTATTAATATTTCCATAAATAGGTGAATAATATGACAAAGTGACAAAATGCTGTTATGTTACAACTGAAAGTGGTGTACTCGTCTCTCACCTGTAAAAAGGAGGAGGACTGGCCTGGGCTTCACAGCTGAACACCACCTCTCTGTTCTTCTCCACGTTTTCCACTGGATACACGATACTGCCGGGCTGCTTGGAGAACATAGGGCTCTGCTGAACCGCCGTGTCTGTAAGGAACATCAGGGAGAATCACATCAGCATTTGCTGCACAAACTAGAGATAGCCCAACTGTTCTCAATTCGACACACAAAATAGTTAAGTCTCAAATAACAAAATAGTTTAATTTTAGGTTTATTTTGTTTTCTTTCTATTCCTAAGAATCCGCATCTAGCATAGAACATTGATTTGAAAAGCTAATTTCTTAAATTGCACTTGACAATAGATCCGCTCTTTAGGTGCTCCTACATACACCAAACTTTACAATATTGGACTGAAGATTTTGACAGTTTTAGTCTAAAAAAATATGAAAACATTTTACTTTTTCAGAACAATTTTCAGTCCTATTTAGCTGTGAACCCGGCAAACACAACAGCACAGATGCACAAACTTCACCTTACTTTAGCAGAAATACAGACTAGTTGAGGTTTGAAAAACACGCTTCACACTCTTTTAACTGGATTTAACAAAAAAAAAGTGACTTCCTGGATTCTTCCGCTGTTGTGATTCTTCTACCAATCAGCTTCAAATTTTCATCAACTAAAATGAGAATCTAAACTGCTATCTCTCTGTATTATTTTATACAACCACCAGTTAAGGATGTCAAGATTATTAGGTTATTCGATAATCGTGATTATTTATGTCACAGTATAATTGTAACAACAATAGAATTACAATTGTGACAATTTTAGAAGCAAATTTAAGTCTTTTTAATTCACTCTGTTGAAACTAGGGATTGTTTGCTGGATGAAACAAGCAGATATTTCCTGCAAATATGTTTTATCAAAAAATTTTCAGTGAAATAAAGTTTGTGATTTTGTGAGTCTTGTTATGCAGATAAAATACCAACTATGGGTTTAAGCAAATATCTGGAGGTGAAAAAACAAAGATCAATATTGACTTAAAAAAAAATGCAAGGCAATTTTAAAGCAAAATACTTTTTTTCAACCAACAGAAAAATACATTTTAGAAGCAAAATTATTATTGTTTGTTTAACAATCAATATTAAAACAAATGCATAACAGTAAATATCACATCAACGTGACCTGATTGAGAAAGTTTCATTTGGTAAAGTCTGTCACAAACAGTTCACAATGAGAATGAAAAAAAGATTCTGCTGTTTTTGGTAGTAATGATAATAACCGCAAATAATGGCTAAATCGTGATATTTTGTCCTGCAATAATCGTGATGCAAAAATGTTATATTGTGCCATCCCTAATACCAATTTTCTGACCTGCAGTCTGGAGATGTAGAGCTCAGAATGACTTTATTTAGTTATTGTGTTCTCCTCAGTGTGTTAGTAATGTAACTTTGCGAGATTTCAATCAAAACTTACACATGTTAATAACCGATTTTACATTTTGTGAAAAGCTTTTCTTCTACTTCTGACAAAACAGAAGAGAGAAGCAGCATGCATTTGAGCCTGCTTGTCACCACCCACCACAATCAACAAGACAGATTTCACAGCAGTCTTGTCTCCCATGGCTGTTTAGGAGCTGGTAATGGTAGCTGCAGCCTAACGTATGTCGGACAAGCGCCTGCTAAATGCTCCTCGTTTGTTTTAGTCACCGTGCTTTTCCTGTGCTATTTATTTATGGCCTGTCAGAGTTGGTTGTCTGACACAGGGGAAATGAGTTGGTTTCATGTGATTACAGCTCTTTGTTACAACTGCCACAGCGCCGGTCTCAGTTTCTTCATCAAAGTGATCATTACCACAGCAGACCTCCAGCCAGCGCTCATTTACGGCGCTTCCAGATTTGGGGTGGGGAAAAGAATAAGTAAATAAATGCCGTTTGCAAAAGAAGTAGGGTATGAAAACTTTCTCACAGCCAAAAGAAACTTTTTTACTTCAGTAAGTACAATACAATTGCACCTGCTCAAATATTACTCCAATACAAGCAGAATTAGCTTGGTAAAATTATTTCTTAAGTTAAAGTCTAGAAGTATTTTCTGTGGAAATGACTCAACCATTAAAACGTAAAGGGGCCTATTCATTTTGTCCACCATACAATAAAAATCCTATTTGCAGTCAATTTAACCATTCTGAGATGTAACACAGTCAGTTTGTGCATACAATCAAATAATAAGACTTATTATCGATATTATTATATATAATAAGACTTTTAAAACAGTGTAACCTTTTTTTTACGAGTCCAAAAAAACTGATTTTTATTTATTTATTTAAAAAACAACTCCAGCTTTTAAAGACAAAACCAAACCCAATAAAAGTCAAATCTAGTGTCATTCAGACCTAGGCTTACAGAGGTTTTAAGAACATGTAGAGGGATTCTTTGTTTATCAACATGGGCAATGCGCGCCCACCCGCCTGTAGAAAGAGCCTCCGCTCAAAGACACAAACAGAGGAAACAAGTCGAAAAAGCTCCGTTGTCAGTTAACTACAAGAGTTTATCACTTTGCGAAAAACAAAGGTTATGCTGCTAACATTTATGGATGAAATTCAATCCTACGACCCTTAAAAGTTACATTCAGGTGAGTGAGAAAAACGGTGAGAAAAACACTGTCTCAAGCATCAGGAGACAGACATCTGACAGACCGGTTCATATCTGATCCAAACAGCTCGCTGGTCTCCCGTTTCGTTGTTTAATTCAAAGAAGCTTCCCCATGTAAACAATAGGGGAATGTGTCTTTCTGCATAACGCATGCGCAGTAGGGCGGAAAATGACATAGACTGAAAATCTCTCCAGGTGGACATTACAATGTGATATTCTTTTGTGCAGAGGTTGTTTTTACTTATAACTAGAGTCAGTCAGTCTTCAGGAGACAAAACTATGCAAGCTTCACAAAAAGTCCAGCCCAGTGTTTATGCTCCAAAACTTCAGAAACCGATTCAGTTTGATTTTAGAGGTTTTTAGTCAGACATTTTAAGTAAAGAACATAGTATTTACAAACTATCCCTATGTATTTACTTCTGGACAAAAATTATGACACACTTTAGGTAAAACATGTAGTGCTCAAAATTGTCAAGTGACAACAATGAGAAAGTTAAAATTATGCTGCTTGTTACAGGAATTTAAGAATGAACCAGAAACAATAGCTCTGCAAATAAGAAGACAATGGATGGATTGATTGATGGATGGATGGATGGATGGATGGATGGATGCATAAAAGAAAGGAAAAAAAAAATCCACGCCTTTCCCATCACTGGTCCAAAAGTGTGGAACATGTTCCTGCAGATGAGTTATGTCTCCTTTTGTTTCAAATCAACTCTTAATGCACATTTTTTTCTCTTTAGCTTTTCAAAATGTTGACTTTGATTAGTTTGTATTTTTGTATTTATAATGACTGCACTCTGGTCTGGTAGTTTTTAAAGCACAAAACAAAGAAAGTTAGATTTAACTGGACTGAAGACAATGTCATTCTGAGCATTTATTTGTTAAATGTTAAAACTATATCATACAAACTATATCATAATCAAAATAGTGACACAGAGGCATTTTGTTGAAGCAATGTGCCTTCATTTCAGTTTTTGTTCTATTGTTATTGCATACAGTTGTCCAGAGTGTTCCTTGCCATGGTAGTGTACCCGTTCTCTTTAAGTAAAAGGTCCAATATTCTTCAATTTATTGGATTTTTCAGTGTCAAAATTTGTTCAAAAGTTTCAATAGAAGTGTTAGCACTGACTAGCTGAGCACAAATGCTTTTGAAAACCTTACATTGACAAGTTCAACATTTTTAAAAGCTATATAAGAGTTCTATTTTTACACAAGTACAAGGCAATTACCCCCCGGCCGCAGATCCACAAAAAGCTTAACAGAGTGCAATATAGTTTAAAGCCTAACACTGAGTGCCAATCTTTAATTGACCTTTTAATGTGGCTTTGGAAGAGAGAGATTTTATTTAGAAGGAAAAGGTGAGGCTGAATAGTTTCTCTTCAAATATAATATTCAGGTTTTGACCAGCATACATGATGAAATAAAATGGTTCACAAGCCGCACTTAGCTTTGCAAAACTCCAACTCATAAAGGTAATTCTTCTGAAGTAAATAGTCCATTTCACTTAAACGAGAAAGATGAACTTTTCAATTTTATTACTGACACGAGGAACAATTATGTAAAATCCAATTTGAGTTTTTAATAACAGTGTACTCAAATGTGTATTTATATTTATGTATATAATAGTGCATACTAAAGAAAATGTCTGATGTTTAAATGCGACAAGCATCATAGAATACTAACAGTTTACCAATCATGTAGACCAGGTGTGATGATTCCACGTGTGATTTGAGCTGTTTTTTAGCAAGAAATAGTTCTGACAGTGTCCTGACTGTATGTATGTATCTGTTTTTATACATTTTTGTAGAATTAGATTTAAAGAGGGGTATCGTGTTTTTAAAACTATTTAGTAATAAACTATAGAACATATGTAGATCAGTAATTCACATTTAGTTCATTGCACAACATTTATCTATTAAGACCTAAAAATAGAAACAGCTCTAGTGACTTCTTGTTTAAAAGGTCTTCTAAAACTTTTCTTCAGTTTAAAATGTAACTGTAACAAGCAGCAGATTATAAATAACACATTTTCATTGTTGTAAAGTGTCTATGGGGCAGTTTTGAACCACACACGCTTTACTTTAAGTACAAATTTTAGATTTATAACAAGTAAATACAGACAAGTGGGCAGGAACAGAGATTATCTCTAAGTGTGTGAGCACTCAAGCAAGAGCTGTAGAACGAATACAGGATTACTCACACATACATGAATCATTCCAAATACAACTTTGAGTAAAGGGAAGACAGTTACAGCAAGGCTATCATCTTTGAATAAATGATTTTACATAATACTCCCTCTTGAAAGAACATCTTAAAAAGTAATTTCTTCTATTTCAATTGTTGAATTACAATTATAGTAATCTCTCGATCTCAAGTAAACAAAATGTGTTACGCATTACTGTATTTCTTATTAAAAAAAAAAAAAAAAAAAAAAGGAATGCATACAACAACTACAGTAGGCCTAAGGTGGAAATCTCAACAATATCCGTATCCACTGGCAGTTCTCCATCATAGAAACAACTGTTATTTGGTTTCACACTACACAAGTCTTTGTTATGAAGAAAAGAATCAGCTCTGATGTGCTGACATTCACAGGTTAATGCATTATTCAGTGAAATACAGTGAGCAGACTATTCAAATACACACCTCACAACAGCAGTCGGCCTGGAGGAGAAAGGCACATGCTCAAACTCAACACAATCTGTTTAGGGGTATTTTACTCAAGGGGATTGTAATAAAACATTTGCAGATAGTTCAAAGGCAAACAGGAGTTCTATTTTTGCGATGGGAATGCAGAACACTCCAATCAGGATAAAAATGGCTTATTTCAAGCTCTTATTTACACATGATCTAATTTAGAGTTGTACTTTTGTTTCTGCTAGCTAAAGCTATTGATAAAAACAGTAAATGTATGACATCTTCAATAGCCCCACACAAAAATCCTCCTCAAAAACAGATGACTGGTCCTGCCCCTTTTTGTGAACGACATATTGTCCTTTCAAACACTGAGGTAAAGATGGCAAAGTGGGAAAATGGGCTGAATGAATAAGAAATCCAGACGTGAGTAATGTGGCTCTAATAGTCTCTATTTACTGCATTAGGCCCTGTCTTTCACAATCACAGTGTGCTTTGTGAGAGGACGCAGCCAGCATCAATCAAATGTTATTTCCGTTCAGATGAATGTCTCCTAAGTCATAAATCATCACTTATTTATAACAGTAGAGCCCAGACAACAGAACACTGCCCCTGATGCCAACGCAGATGGAGGATTATTTGATGCATTTAATTTGTTCAAATAACTCAACTTTATTTTCTTTCAACTGACATTCTTAGAAACGTGTGAAGTAGATGATATGAAGCAAAAATGTTGTTTTTAATATATTTAAACTGAAATATATACTCATTTGGAAATTATTTTACTTACTTTGTAAATACAAATCAGTGCACAACCCGCAGCTAGGAATAATAGAATAAAACTGTGTTTTCAAACTGTGGTACGCAAACCACAAACACCTCAAACATGTGTTCACTATATTACTTGCACAGTTGCTCTTCTTGGGCTACAGTCTACAGTAACTGTGTGTGTCCAGGGTGATAGAGGGAGCTTTGATGCATTTGCTCACTTAATATTTACTCAAATACAAGCCTTAAAAGGGGGACTGAGCAGTCGCAAAGCAGACTTATTTTAGAAAACATACTCACAGCACCAGGCAAGTAGACAGCATGGATATAGCATGATAAGACATCTTATGGAGTCCAAACATCACAGTCTTTTCAAAAGAGTCTAAGGCAAAATGTTTAGCCATAAAATACTGTTGAGTAAGCTTTGTTATATTCTAAATGAGGAAAAGGCTAAGCTAAAGCTACACCAGACAGCATAGTTATATCTGACAAAGACCAAAAGTTGTAAACTTTATTTCTTCTGTGCATCATAAAAGAGAAAACTGATGTCTGTTAAAACATCATTTTATCGCAGTTGCATATTTTCCCACTCAATCTAGGAACAGATTAATGTAGAATAGTGTTGTTTTTTTTTTATGAGATCAATGGCATTTCTAAACTATTTATTTTTTACAGTATGACTGGCAGACACTTGCTGAGCATGGTCTATCCCTGTGTCAGTGTTCTGCTGAGGAAGTGGACCAGTGTATGATTTGTTCTTCATTTTCCTTACAGTCTTTGTCAAGTTTGTGTGTTACTCCCAGTAGGTCACACACCTGCAAAGTGACTGCAACAATGAGGCTCTCATCTGCATACAGCACCACTGGGTTAGTCCAGCAGGGAATACCCACAATTCTGCATGGGAGAGGGACTGTGGTATGGTCACAAAGATAGAAATATATCTGCTAAACATATAGAAGAGGAGGAGCTTTATCTGCAGCTAGTCAAGGAATTTAATAGTTATATTATTAAGTCATACAATTGCTAAAAAGGAATAAGCTGATTTATAAAGGACATATGATGCATTTTTTGCTTTATGCACTGAAGCAAACCCAAGTTGGAATCTCACAGATCTCAATATTACGACATCACAAATCTGTGACATTCAGAACAGTGTTATCAGCCCCTTTATATTAAAAACACATTTACACACCATTGTTTGAGTTTACAATACATAAGAAGTTAAAGTTTTTTAATGAATCCAGTTGTTGATCTGTTCAGTATTTGAGTTTTCTTGACTATTTCAGTACTGCAATTAGTTGACTTGTTTGAATTAATAAACTTAAATCCGTTTGTGCAATTCGCCTTCCCAATTTTCCAAAGTTTATCTATCTAAGTATTAATAAAAAGCAGGTTTCTTTTTTTGTGGCATCACAATTTGTTTGGTGTAATACAAAAAAAAAAAAAAAGAAAAAAAAATACAAAAAGCAAATATATTTAATCACTAACAGAAATCATCAGATTAAAAATCTCTTGAAGGACCTTTAAGATATTTTGTGGGGCAAAGCCTAATGGGCCTCATTCATGAAAGAGTTCTTAAAATCTGTGGTAACTTCGTCTTTAAGATGCTACTAAGAAAACTCTACGTGTGATTCACGACGGGTTCGTCACAGGCCAAAAATGTTCGTAAGGAACCCTTAAGAACAAATCTGTTCGTAAAATGTGTAATGAATGAGGCCTAATGTTATTAACAGGAAAAACAATATTTCAAAATTATCATCTTCTGCACTTATTTATCATTGCATTTTAAAACTATTCTGATAGAATTTTTTCCCAAAGAAAATAATTAACGCTGTCAAGCAATTAAAAATTGTAATCGCGATTAATCGCATGATTGTCTTGAGTTAACTCACGATTAATCACATTTAATTAAATGTTTTAATTTTATATATTTTTAATGTATTTTACATACTAATCATTTATTTTGCTTTAATTCCTGTTTATTATGTCTTTATTTGTATAATCTGTTAAACTCTTGAAGTGTAAAATAATGTTTTGTAGGTTTTCCCAAAACATTAGGCCGTGGTGAGATGTCTCACTCATTATAAGCTTTTATTACACTGCTCTTTCACAATAAAGCGCTTTCCAGCTGGAGATTATGAGGCTTTTATTGTGAAGGATTCAAAGGAAGTGTTAGTTAGAACTAGCAAAGCTTTACCGTAACTAGCCAACCCAAAAGTTTTTACCGGAGTTTTGAAAGCCTATTCTGGATATTGGATATTTTCAACAACCTGAGTGGACAAACATCGCATTTAGTGACTGCAGACCTCGACTTTATCGAGACACGGGAAGATGGAAACACGTACCGAGCCTCGAGGGACAGCTTCGAGGCTAACAAACACACTCACGCTCATACAGTCGTGCGACCGAGTGGAAACGTTACCAAAGTCTACAAAAGTGAGCCAGCAGAGCCTTGTTTAGGTCTCTTTCTGCTTGTGCACTGGGTTTTTCTATGAAACTTGCGTTATTGGATCGTTTCAGTGGTGAAAAATAAACATGAGATTCATTTGCGTCAAAAAAATTTATCGTTGTTAAAATAGTTTTGCGTTAACGCGATAAAAACGCGATAAAACTGCGATAAAACTGACAGCCCAAAAATAATATTACACAAAATAAAGAAGTAAAAATTAACAATACTATATTCTTCTGTGAAGTGTACATACGCGTAAAACATGCATTTTTCTACTTTGTAACAAAGAAGTAAACGTGTCTCATGCTGCAAATTCTAAATAGCTGTTTTTTTGTTTGTTTCACAAGTGTACAATTATTACCATTTAGATCTTATGTCAGATAATCATTAGAATTGTCTTATGGTCTACTTCTTTTTGACCTCCAGTGGCTTTAGTTTTGGAATTTTGAACATTCTGGGGACATGGCTTTTTAGGCTTTGTACTTTCTATTAAAACTGACTGTGTTCACCGTGTCACTAGGACAGTTGTACAATGGGGAGTTTTGCAAGTCTTAGCCTGTCTGATGTAACATTAGTGTTTCTCAGCCCCACCCACACTCCCTCCACAGCAGCAGCAGCAGCAGCAGCAGCAGCAGGAGCCATTACAGGACCATAACTCTGCTTTTATGGTCCTCAGTCCCTTAGAGCCCATTCGAGGTCAGAGCCTGCACCAGACACAAGCACGTCCTTCAGGACTTCTGGTTCCAATGTCCTGACACAGATCATGTTCAGTTAATTTAAGATAATACCTTTATTTTCGGTTATCAGTTTGATTTTACTTCATGTGAGTTTTAATTTAGAAGAAATATCTAGATTTTTAGACAGAAATGTTAAAAAAGTAAAGCCAATTTTTTTTTAAATTGAAAAAAATGCTCACAAAACCACTGTCAATGTTTATATACAGTGTGTGTAAGTATCTCAAATAAGTGAAACTAGCTTTTAGCTTAAATGTATTCAATTTACCCAACTACAAAAACATGCATAGCTTAATAAATGCTTGCCTGTCTGTGCCTGTATGTGCCTGTATGTGTTAACTGCGATGAGTTGGCCACTGTCCAGGGTGTTCCCCACCTAAGGTCCAAAGTCACTGGGATAGGCTCCAGTCACCTGTGAGCCCTGACCAGAACAAGCAGTAGAAAATGAATGAATGTCTCCACAGTCTAGCCTGTCAGTAAATGTCTGACTTGCTGACCTCGGGCTCAGATTGCATCAGGTCCTGCTCCGGTCAAGCTCAGATGCAGTCACCGCAGGCTTTCTGTTTCTTTAAAAGCACTCATTTGGCACATCTTGTAGTCCATTGGAAGGAATTTTCACAGAATCACCAGAGCTTTCCACAGACCTTTTTTCTTTACAAATAATCAACTTCAGCGGCTGTGCGCAGTCTTGCGTGTCCTGGGATCAAAAGAGGTGACAGCAACAGCACCGAAGGAGCACTGGACTGAATTTGAGCTCAGCCCAAGGACAGCATCAACAGGACAGGAGGTTATCCCTCACTGTCCCTCCCGCTCATCCAGGTCAGTGCAGTAGGCTCTGCTTGTTGCCCCTCCTGCTCTGGGGCAGGTACTTTCCAGTCAGAAGAGGAACTTTTTAGAGACACACGAGCATTTACAACGCTAACTTTGTCTGAAAAAAATATTTTATAAAATTTCACATCAATATTTATATATATTTTTTAATAAAACTAAGGATTTTTTATTTTCTTTTAAAACATGTTAAATATGAGTGAAGTCCAGCTCAAGCGCTACAATTTCAGCTCCCTCAAATGTCTCCTTCCTGCTCTTCTCCTGACTTGTAATTAGCATAGCTTTCTTCATTTGGAAAGAAAAGATAGCTGGAAGCTTGGAACTGGCACAGACTGGCATGTACAAAGTTAGTGCTGTGCTCCCAGTGAGCAGCAGACACATAAATCATTCATTGTGAGGGAGAGAGCAAGACACACAGAGACACTACAATGCAACATTAGCTTTGAAATGACAAAGCTCGACACACATAGGGCCAACAATTCTTGTGCCTACAGACAACAGCAAGGTGATCCTAACAGATTAGGCTCCAAAAGCATGAATAAAAGATGTGTTGATATGCAATTCAAAAAAGCAGAAGTTATGAAAGCCAAACAAAGATGTGTAGGGCCAGTGTGCAGAAGGGGAGGCACTTCTCTGATGAACCTGCTGTGCACAGCTAATTACAGAGGGCACAGCTCTGCGTGTGCCTGGGGACCCCCTGCTTCTGCACATCCATGTAATGGGCCCTCCTGAGGACAAGCAGGTAAGTCACCTAGAGACGCTTGTGTTCTACAGCTGAGCGCTCACTAATGCGGCCATCAGGTCCATCTCAGCACTAATGAAGGATTTAATAGAGCAGCGAACAGGCTTATAAACCCTGTCAAGCACTCAAGCACAAGCAGGGCTTCGGGCCAAGTGAGGATCATTACAACATAACTGATATGAATATTCTGAGAAAAGCATGAGCAAGTGGTCCTCAAACAGCCTGCATGAAATATCACCAGCCATCTTTTATTCTACTGTTAACAGGCTAACTGAACAGATATCATCACAGCATCAAACATGTTGCTGCAAAGGTGCTGTAACTGATTCAATGATATGAACAGATGAGTCTATGCACTGTGGACATTTCAGAAATGTCATTGTTTACTAATAATGCTTTTAGTTGCCATTTGTACAACAGCAAAGTCTTCTGCAAGCTAATCTGATTTGTCTAATAATTGTGGACTATTTCAATCACTAGTGTGAGACTGGCTTAAGCTAAATACATACAAAAAAGCACTTCACAAACCACTGGGTCCTATTAATCAGACATAATGAAGAAGAGACTGTTGGACCCAATGGACATGTGCTTGTCCACACTGGAGACCCAGAGGCTGAAGGCCACAGCCGAGGGGCTCAGCATAGGCTAAAGGCTACAGCAGAGGGGCTCAGCTGGCCCACCACCAGCAGTAGGACTGCAGGCTGCTCAGCCAGCACACTGACAGAGGTCACTGTTCAGCCTGTCACTGGGAATGGCCTCCAGTGACAGGGGCAGCACTGCCAGAGGAGACTTTGACATGGAAGGCCATCTGACAGGGACATGAGGCTCAGACATGCCCTTCATGGGCACTGGGCACCATAACACATACACATGCACATATACACATACACAAACAGGCTGCATCACTGTGCATGACACAACACCACAAACACACACTCAGCTCCTACTGCCTGAAGTTATGCACTTCCATTTGAAAGCATCTGACACTATTAGAAGCCACTGGGTTCTTTTGTTCTGCACCCAACATCCCCTTTAGTGTTGAAATAGTTCATATATTTATTGATTAATTTTAACTTTGATTAATTTCGAATGCCTTTTAAGCACTAAAGACATTCAAACAATATATCAGTTGCCTGGAGTTTTCTTCAGAGGCAGATCACCAAAAAAAAAAAATAAATAAAAGGCCTTAAAACAACCTTGTCCAATTTTTTTCTGTCAGTTCAATGGCACGCTTCTTTTGGTGCTATATCAGTCTGACTTAATATCACCCGCTTCCACTGAATCAGGTGTAAGAGTTGTTTATTTTTTATTTTTTTAATTGGAATTCTACAATACAATCTAGTAGGATTCACAAGTATCGCATTGTATTGCACTGCCATCATCACAAATGTACGTGACTACACCAAGCACGTTCATGTGTCAGTCAACACGATTAGAACACCCGAGACCAATTTAGGCATCAGGCAAGTTTCGACAAAAGGTGACAAACTGCATAGCACACATGCAAGGTGTACAAGTAAAAGTTATATTCTTTCAGTACAATCTTTGCAACAATGTTCATGTTTACTGGGCTCTCACAATTCAAATTTTTATTGCTTTAAAATCCACAAATAAATGTGTTATTATTAAAATGAAGCCCACTTTTGTATTTATGTCACTGCATCTTGATTTTCACATTTTTCTGTGCCTGTTGTAATGCCATACTAGATGTTTGAATACAACTAAATTGTGAAATTTATTAACTGGTGATGTTTTGACAGTAGCACCAGCAAAAAAAAAAAAAAACAAGTTAGGTTTCTTTCACCTCTTTCTAACATGACCTTCCTAGTACAAACTGGGAACTATGTTTGAGTCAGCATCACATCGTCATTCGAGTGGAAAATTTTACAATGTGATGCGTCTCTCTCTGGGCAAAAATCTTGCTTTTTTCCATCAGGGTAAAACTACTAATACATGTGATCACAGTTGAAACATTTGAAGGTCTCGTATCACCCACATTTTACTCTAGTGAGCTTTTATTCAGAGTAGAAAGTTGCTACGTAACTAAAAGCATCCCTGAAGTTAGGCTTTGGTTCATTTGATCCTTCATCTATCATTTTAGGTTGAGAACCACTGATTTAGGGAAGCAAACTAACATCAAATTTTCAATAATTTCATGTTTTTTTATTTTATTGCACCGTTTTTTTAAGTACTCATTTGTATCACAGTCCCAGTGGTGTCTGCTAACATCGCTGAAGCTTCAGTCTGCTCTAGTAACAGTCCCAGCAGCCATTGCAGTGAGCGAGCACACCCAGCGCTGCCATTAGCCGTCTGTTAATTATACCTGCTGCGCTCATCTCAGCAAAGACATGCCAAATTATCCTCCACACAAGAGCATGGGCTTCTCTTCTCATCATGATGTGCTCTGCCAAACTGTCAATAGCTGAGAAACTTATGACAAAATGAGACTGGAAAGAACTAAATAAAAGTGCATTTGACTGGGCTTCTCTTATTAGCAAAAATGATACAATTGTCCAAAAAATATTGTACAATTGTATCACTTCCACTTTGCAAATAATTTTTTTCAAGCCAAAATTCAATTCTAATCAAATTATAAATTATACAATCTAAAAGCTAAAAATGTTTTTTTTTTTGTACAACCAAAAACACTTGTTGTCCTTAATGTTGAGTGAAACATAACTTATGCTAATGTAATTCTGGTTACAAATACACATAAAACTATGTTACAAGGTAATATAAAACAGTAATCTGTAAGAAACAGCTCAAGTTTGATGCGTTTTGCTTATGCTTTATTTGTCAGTTGTCAGAAGTGGTGAGGTGGAGGTTTATGTAAAACAAGAGAAGATCCTCCTGTACCACTTCCTCTTCTTTTTCTTCGCCAGTTGTTGAACTTTGTCTAAGAGCTGTTGTTTGGCCTCCTGCTCTCTTCTTAGCTCCTCCTTCAGAGCCATGATTTCCTCCTCCTGAGCTGTGCACCTCTGTGTTTCTTCTGCTCATATCTGCTCTATATCACAGACCTTCTGCTGCTGTCCTCTTAACTCCTCCTTTAAAGCAGCCATCTCCTGCTCACAAAGCGCTGACCTGTGAGCTTCTTCTGCTCTCAACTGGACTACCGGTGTCTCCAGATCTTCTACTTTGTCCTCCATCACTGTGGTCTCCTGCTGCTGTCCTCTTAACTCCTCATTTAGAGCTTCCATGTCCTGTTCACAGACTGTGGACCTCTGAGCTTCTTCTGCTCTTATCTGCTCTATATCACAGACCTTCTGCTTCTGTCCTCTTAACTCCTCCTTTAGAGCTTCCATCTCCTGCTCACAGACTGTGGATCTCTGAGCTTCTTCTGCTCTTATCTGCTCTACATCACAGACCTTCTGCTTCTGTCCTCTTAACTCCTCCTTTAGAGCTTCCATCTCCTGCTCACAGACTGTGGATCTCTGAGCTTCTTCTGCTCTTATCTGCTCTACATCACAGACCTTCTGCTTCTGTCCTCTTAACTCCTCATTTAGAGCTTCCATCTCCTGCTCACAGACTGTGGATCTCTGAGCTTCTTCTGCTCGTATCTGCTCTATATCACAGACCTTCTGCTTCTGTCCTCTTAACTCCTCCTTTAGAGCAGTCATTTCCTGCTCAAAGAGCGCGGACTTGCAAACTTCTTCTGGTCTTATCTGGACTACCAATGTCTCCAGGTCTTCTACTTTGTCCTCCATGGCTTTCTTTTGAATCTCAGATGCTGCAAACAAAGTCACGTTCTTAGACAGCTCCTCCTGATGGTTTCTCCATAACTGCTCTTTCTCTTGGAGAACTTGTAGCTTCTCTTTCTCTAGATCTTGCTGAGATGTTTGAAGCTTGGCTATGCTGACTTGATTAGTGTTACAGAGTTCTTCTTTGTCCTGAACAGCCTTCTCATACGCAGCTGTCGTTTTCTGTATGACCACGGTAAATGTTTGTCTCTGCTCTGCTTGTTCTGCTCTGACTTTCTCCAGGTCTTTCTTAAGAAATTCCATCTCTTCTTTGAGCGCATCTCGCTCATCCTCTGCCGTCTTACACAGTCGTGTTTCAGTGTTGACCTCTGTCTTCAAAGCTCTTTTCTCTGCTTCCTTCAGATTAAGTCTTTCTTCAAACCTGCAGACGGTCCTTCTGAGGCCCTTGATGGTCTCTTCCAGCTTCTTCACTCGGACCTTGTAATCTTCTATCGTCTCAGAGACAGACGTTGATGGAACAGGTGCAGGTGGAAACCTTCTCTTATGTTGATAGTCCTCACTGTACCAGTTGTATTTATCGTCACTTTTGACAAAGTCGGCCCTTTCAGCGGCTTTAGCGGTATATTTCCTTCTATCAGTGTCTGAAATTGTGTTGTATTGGGCCACCCTCTCATTTTTAGCAAACCCTCTCTTCTGACGATAGTCCTCACTGTACCAGTTGTACATATTGTCACTTTTGTACAAGGCCATCCTATCATTTGTAGGCTTTGTACTATTGTCAACTTTCTTCTGAAAGTGTTTTTTAGTAGATTTAAGCATTTTGCTTGGAGCTCTGTTTGAGTGTGTGTGTTCCCTTCAAGTGTCTCTGTCAAATGAAGAGAAATGGAACCTACAGGTTCAATATACTGTACGTGTCACATAGTGTGACATTCCAAAACTTCTGATTGGTTGTTTGTGTTGCAATGGTTATGTTTATTTATTATTCCATTTATTATTATTATTATTATTATTATTTTTTTTTAATAAATATTTAATCATGTATTCCTTCAGATTGTGTTTATCCATCTTGAGTGTAAAATTATATGATTCTGGTCCAATTTGAACTTCGGATCATACAAAGCTGTGACTTTATATATATATATATATATATATATATATTATATATATATATATATATATATATATATATATATATATATATATATATAAACAATTATAACATAACAGTAGGGTCTGTATTTTGAACAAACTATCTTTCCTGACCAACTTTAAATAAACTTTTTTTTTTAATTAGTTAGAGCTTTTTGATAATACAGACAGTTTTTGTGTGTGTGTGTTTGTGTGTGTGTGTGTGTGTGTTGAAAATGCCAGTCAATGGCCTTAAACTTTGACACAAAAAAAACGGCAATTTGAGTTATTGAAAGAAAAAGTCTGAACATTTTTTTGTTAATGAAAGAAAAAGTCACAATGGTCATTCAAAAATGTGCAAAAGTAACAATAAATATAAATGTATTGAAAATTAAACAACCAAAATCAGTCCTTTTGAATTGTTTTTCAACAGAATTATTTGACAAAATTACAGAGAAAATGAAACAAGCCTGGACAAAAATTATAGCATCCATAGCTTAATATTTTGTTGCACAACCTTTTGTGTCCATCACTGCTATCTTCTCTTGAGCAAACTGCTCCAGCTGTGTCAGGTTTGAAGAGTCTTCCCCAGATGCATGTTTACACACATGTTCAATGGGTCTGAGATCTGAGCTCATGTAGACACTTCAGAGCAGTACACTGCTTTTCTCTGAGACATTCTTGAATTTGTTTTGGCTCGTTATCCTGTTGGAAGACCAATGATCTGCTACTCAGACAAACTTTTTGACACTGGGCAGCACATTTCTCTCCAAAATGCCTTAATAGTCTTGAGATTTCATTGTACCTTGCACAGATTCAAGACCCTGTGCAGATGCAGCAAAGCAGCCTCAGAGGGCAAAACGGTGGCACAGCGGTTAGCACTCTCGCCTCATAGCAAGAAGGTCCTAGGTTTGACTCCCGGGCCGCCCGGGGCCTTTCTATGTGGAGTTTGCATGTTCTCACCGTGTCTGGGTAGTTTTCCTCTGGGTACTCCGGTTTCCTCCTACAACTAAAAACATGTCCATTAATGCCTCCCCTGACCCTTCCCCTAGGGCTCCCCTGCAAAAGAGATTCTGAATCTCAGTGGGACTTCCCTGGTTAAATAAAGGTCAATTAAAATAACAAAACTGAGCTTCTTCTTGCTTAATATTGGCCTTTATACGTTAATCTCCATTACACTATCAAAATCAGGATCTTGAATTGCTTTGAGTCACAGGTTAAATCATTCCTCAAATAAAAATACCAACGCACATGTAGCTTAAATAATTTAAGTCTTGACTGACTTGCAGTTTATTTAGGAGCAGAAATCCACATAGAGCTCTCTTTTTTCTTTAAAAAATTGCAAATCTCTTTGACTTGTCTAATAAATTTGGATAATCACTGCCGACAGCACTGAAACTGAAGTTATGCAAGGTATGATCCCAAGTGCAGGAGATCTAGTGGCGCTTTAAGTGACACAGCTAAAAATGCAATCTCACAAACTAAAATACAGTCTATAATAATTATAATTATCAGAGTTGGAAGATATAAATAATAAAATGGAACATAAGCGGAAGAAGAGAAATTCTTTATTAGAACCGATAGCCTACTGTATATCATGTGCCTGATTCATTCTCTATAATCTGGACAGTGATGTATGGACAATGTTTTAACAGCAAGGCTTCATTTCACACTCAGTGGTCTGCTCAGCTTTTCCACTCCAAACTAGATTAAATCACATAATTATTCTAGCGCAAAAGAAAAGAAAGAATCTGCTTCATTAATGCCTGGAGTGTCACTTTAAATATGCAGAGAAATAATAAAGAAAAAACAACAGTAATATTTTTTCTACTCAACTGACTGACGCAAATTATTAAAATGAATGGGAACATAATTTTTTTAATTTCACATGTTATGTCTATAGTGCATATTATCCATTAAGTAATTTATTCCAACATGTAATTCATTTGAATATTCATTAGAGGTGCTCCCAGGAGAAACCCGTCTTTCCGTTCTGACCACCTGGGAATGACCGCAGCCCCTGTCTCTTTTTTTTTTCAGCTGCACATGATTTATACTGATATTAAAATCCTCTCCAGGGATACGGAGCCTAGTGTGATCAAATTTGTTCATCCTGTTAGGCCCTGCATATCTCTAAGACTCTGCTCAACTTGTGTGTGTGGATTGGATTAGTTTATATGTATTTTCCTCTCTGGTAACAGTATCTGCTGTTACACTGTCCGCCTCCCATCTGTGCTCGCATCATCTCTCGCCCGACGAGCAGCCTTTCACTGTTGACTTTGCACTGTTAGAATACATTTGCACATGCACAAGATGAGTAAAGTCCATGGCTTTAGGTTTTATTTGATCTTAAATCTTCATTATTATATATACAGTAATGTTATAAAATATTTTTGTCTAAGAGTTCTTCGGGTTCATTCATTCTAGTTCCTGGGTCATTTCTCTATGTCTGTTTTATAGAGCTTGATATATTTTATGAGGAAGTTTCAATGATTTTCATGTCTTAGAACACGTGTCAAACTCAAGGCCTAGGGGCCAGATACAGCCCGCCAGTCACAGCCTTATAAGGTTTACTTTAATTTTATATTTGTAGAATTTAAATGATGGGATGTTAATGCTTTTATAATTTACAGTCTCTCGGATATCAGCTTTAAATATCTATATTTTATTTCTAAGAAAGGAGATGGATTTTTTTAGTCACTAGCATACTTTGTCATGGCAATATTGTGCTTTAATGTAAAAAAAAAAAAAAGAAAAAAAGGAAAGGAAGGAAGACTTGTTTTTATAAAAAGTGCATTTAAGAGATAATGAATAAAAAAAACGTTATGTTATCAAACATATTTTGAGAATAATACAATGGCATGAAAGTATTATTGTTAATCTGTTAGTAGCCTACAACATAAGCTGCAAATATACAATAAAATCCTGATTAATCAACTATCTGATTATCTGAGTTTTTTGTGTGGATTCTATTTAGAATTTAAACATCTAATTATATAAAGTTCAACTTTAATCTAAATCTATGCCCATTTATCACAAGTAAGAAACCTGGGCGTTATTTTTTGACTCTGAGCTGACTTTTACTCCTCATATTAAAAAAATCACAAAAATAGGTTTTTATCATCTTAAAAACATCGCCAGAGTCCGTCCCATTCTCTCTCGGGCCAACAAAGAGACGCTAATGCATGCTTTTATCACCAGTTGTATAGACTACTATAATGCCCTGCTCTCTGGTCTTCCCAAAAAGACTATTTCAGGTCTACAACTATTACAAAATTCAGCAGCACGTGTCCTGACTAAGACCAGGGGGCGGGACCACATTACACCAGTTTTAAAATCGCTGCATTGGCTCCCTGTGTGTTTTAGGATCGATTTTAAAGTTATTTTGCTGGTTTTTAAGTGTCTTAATGGTCTTGGGCCTTCCTATCTTTCAGAACTGCTTTTATCTTATGAACGCTCGCGGACCCTGCGCTCCTCCGGCAGCAGGCTCCTAGTCATTCCCAAAATCAGGACACACACTCACGCCGAGGCATCTTTCCAGTTTTACGGCATCCGTCTCAAGACCCATCTTTTTAGCTTACCTTTTAATTAAGATTTATTACTTTAGTTTTACCTTGTATTTATTTATTTATTTATTTAGGCTTAGGCTGGCTATTGACCATAAATTATGTCCATGTTTTTATTTATGTATTTATTTACCTATTTATTTTTGACATATTTTATCAGCAAATCTAGGTTCTCCAGTCTTTCCTCTGAGGAGCCTCTGCACCAGGAGCTGTGGTCAGCTGCGGCTGCTGGACTCTGGCTCATGGGCCCTGGAGGTTTGGTCTTGACCTCATCTCCTCTCTGGGCCCTGGGCCATTGTCTTGTGGCTGCAGGCGACTCTGCTTCTGGTGACGACAGCTCCTCTGATGATGCTGCCTTCGGTCCATCTGTACCCAGCCAATGTACGTATTGTGGGGTGTCTGGGGATGAGGGCGGCACAGGGTGGGAGGCATCTGGGATTGTTTTTAATGCACTGTAAAGCAATTTGTGTTACATGTATGTATGAAAAGCGCCAAAGTTTGATTGATTGATTGATTACTGCCTCTTCCTTTTGTCACAAACAGGTAACTTGTCTTAAATATTGTTAAAAAGTTGTATGAAGAAAACAGATTGACACCAGAAGATACTATTTACAATAAGAAGTTTCATTCTACAACAGACCACCTCCAAAACCCTAGGGCTGTATTTCTTTAGTCGCTTAGTCGATTAATCGGTCGATGGTGTCGTCCAAAATTTTATTAGTCGAATTTTTTCCTGAAAAGAAAACTTGTGATTTGTGTGAGCTTTGATCACATTTTATGACAAAGAACAAATCAAACCAAAGAAATACTAAATAGCTGTTGGATTTAAACAATGGTTTGCAACTGAAAAAAAAAATATATATATATGTTTTGGAACATGTACAGATCTGAACTAATCGGGTTAACACATTTTATGTTGAAAATCACAGAATATTTAGTTGTTTGTGAAGAAAATGATGGTCCTTTGTGATTTGCTAATTGCTTCCATTAAATTTGCAATTTCGATATAACTTTTATTCATGGCACAGTCCTATAAGCCACGCCCCCAGCTAATCGTTTGACAAGGCTTGAGTCCAGTTGATTAAGAATTTCTTTGGCTCTACAAAACACACATATAATTCTATAAAAATTATTTCCAAATTAAGCCTATTTTAAGTCTGCTCTGCACTCCCACTTACTAAAGAAATAAGTCCTTTTTTGTTTTTTCTCTATGGGTCAAAGCTTTAAACCTATATCCCAGATAAACCTCAGCCTCCTAACAGTAAGCAGCCTGATTGCTGTTACAGGAGCAGGTCACGGCGGCAGGAGCTTGCTATTGTTTCCAGTGGCACACAATGTGATGGTGAATAATGAATAGGGTAAACAATGCATAAACATGTCACTTGAAGAATGGTGCAGGATGCTCAGCTTTTTGCTGGCTGTACACAAGTTGTACACACACACACTTTGTGTGAGAAGCAAATAATGCCTGGTCACAAAGGTGGAGAAAGAGAAAAAGCCATTAGGACATAACTTAAGCATGTTAGTCAATTAATCAAATATTACAATTAAGCTAATCAAATATTTAAATAATCAATACACTTAATGCAGTACTAGGGAACATTCTAACAAAGCAATAACATCACCATTGTCAGGCAGATGTGTCTCTACTAGGCAGAAAACAAGCACATTATTTTGTCTACATCAAAGGGTTACTAAAACTCACAAATTTTATGCATACTTACATTTGAAAAAAAAATAATAATAATATTGCAGCCATGTGAAATTATCAATAAAATGCATGCATGATTGTAACTTGGTCAGTCAGATGAATTCCTGCAATAATAGTAAGTTCACAAACTCTTAAGGATTTATCTGGCAAGGCTCCCATCACACCCACCAGCAATGTAGACCAATCACAACACAGCTTGCGGTACAGGCGAAAGACAAAGATGAGAATCAAAACAAACAAAACCCTTTTTGGCAGAACAAATTAGTTTGTTTAAAATGTGCGTATGAGCTTTGTGAGTACTGCTTTTCTCTCATACATAATTTTCTTTCTCAGCTTGTTCTATTGTTGTGACACTTCGACCAGTCAGCTTCACATGTTTGTTATGATGCTAGGGCAGGGTGATATGGCCGAAGATGTGCACTAACAAATGTTCAGTCGTTGCAAGATTAATAATTGCTACATAGCCTATTTTGGTACATAACTTATTGGTAATACCTCATTGTAATCATTCACAATCTCTAAGTAGTTTGCCAAAAAAAATAAATAAAATAAAATCGGCTTTAGTGCCTGAACATTTGAATCTTGATTTTCCAAATTTCACTTTATCCACATGAATATCAAGATATGCAATTGCCAAGCTATACATGAAGCGCTACTTTTTCAGTTTTCATGTATCAATTGGCAGGTTGGGAACATAGGGTTTCAGAATTTGATTAAAATTACTAGTCTAATGACCACAATTGACAAACTGCAATCATTACAATTAAATCATTTTCTCTTCAACAAAACAACCAGCTTTTTTAATGAAAAACACTAACCTCATAAATGTGACCTCTACAACATTCTGCAGTATACTTTTGTTTTCCACATTTCAGACTTCAGTTTTCTCACAAAATGTTAATGCTCCTCAATAGGTTTAGTAACTTTGAAGTAAAATCTACTTTGAAACAGCAACCTAAAATAATCTAAAATATTTCAGACTTAAAGCAGATTATGTTGGTTAGTGCTTCCATAATAAACTAGATGTACTGAAGTGAACGTCCTGTCCTTTGCGAATGGATTTCTGTTTGATTTGTTTTCTTTTCTTTGTCGTGCAAAAACATATTTCTTTTCACACGCCTGGCCCATATTTGCATTATACAACACTGCGCCTAAAAATGACTAGAAACAGCTTTCACAGAGACCAATGAGGTGTCCAATCCCAGTGTGGATGCATGCATATTTGTGTGCTGCTCTGGAGAAAAGCAACAGAAAGATTGCTTGTTTAATCTGGTGCACACCGACTGTAAGAACACCTCAACGAAACTCATTCTGACCAGCTCACAGCCAAAACAAAACCATAATACTTAAAGCATGGACATAGGTGACAGTTATTTGCTGAATATAGAGAAACAAATACAAGATAACCTTTTATAATAAGAGTACATAGGGTGATGCGTTATCATCTATATTAATCCATGAATTTATGATGCATTGCTACAAAATAATCTGCAAAGATTTCATGTTGCGGTGTCACATGAAGAAAATTCTAGATTCTCCTCCTTGATCCTTTACAACAATACATGTTTTGCTCTTTTCACCACTGTAAAAGGTCCACTCTTCTATAAGTTTGGTGATTGCTGTATCCATCAACTATGAATAGTCTCCAATTCCCAATTAACCTTTATATAAGATGTGGTCCAAGTGTCCAAAACGCCCTCAGATTGCCTCTTCTTTAATATTGCTCTCACAAACGTCCCTCTTGGATATTTATGTTTTTGGAGTAAACTTTTACAGCGTGCAGGTAAATCAATGGGCCATAAAAAGGTGCTATAAAAAGTTTTCCATGTCTTTGCCGTTTTGCCCGTCCTTGCTGCTGGGGCCGTCCCCTCTACTTTCTTATCGGGCATTCATGGCTGATTACTTGGGCAGATTTCATTGTGAAGGGAAATCATCATTATAGGACCAAGCAAAATGCATTTTTGAAATTTTAATTCATGGTCATAAAGTAGGTTACATGGTGGTACAATCGTTAACGCCCTGGCCTCATAGCAAGAAGATTCTGGGTTCAATTCCTAGTCTACTCAGAGCCTTTCTTGCATGTTTTCCACGGGTCTGCATAGGTTTCCTCTGGGTACTCCGGTTTCCCCTACCACTAAAATTATGTCCATTAATTCCTCCCCTCCCTCAGAGCTCCCCTGCAAAGGAGTTTCTGAACCTCAGTGGGACTTTGCTGATTAATGTTAAAAAAAAAAAAAAAAAAAGCTTTCAAACTTTCTGCACTTGTTACTAGGGAAACAATGCTCCTTCAGTTCTCATTACACATGCCTGTACAAGTCTAAATGATTCATAATGGAAAGTTTTTGAGATGTCAACAGTGGAACACATACTGACAATTAAATAATGAGGTAAACACTTTCACTAAAAACAACTGACTTGTTGAACTGTGTAACTTGCTCTATATGTCTTGCATAGAATGTTTTTACTGTTACTGTCTCCAGGTATTCAAAAAAACAGTTTTAACTGGATGCTTTTCTAATGTGAGGTCAGTCACCTGCTCATCTCCACACAGATGTTTTTGTAAACAGCAAAGCAAACTAAAACATAATCCAATTTTTTCATTGTTTTACATTTGCCTGAACAATTTCAAATCAGACTTGTACAAATATACTTGATTTTACATTGTGCCTGTTTAAACTGCATCAATGACCACACTGCATTTTCTAACATTAAAGTGTGTATTTCTTCTCTAAACCTCTCCAAATGTGGTGAGAGATAAGCAGCACCCTGACATGGAGCTCATCAATGGAGCCTTTTCTTCATCTTGATTGGTGTAATACCTGTTGATTAAAGGCTGTCTAAATCCACAAGCTCTCTGCTGACCCCTTCTATTTGTAAAGGAGACAAATTAAAGTCCTCAATCAAAATGTGATCAATGCCAAGGAGCCCCTGAAGCTGAAATGAACAGTGCCATAATGAAGCCATAATTCAGCTTTACTGCACAGGAAATGAATGACGGACACAAGGAAAAAGCCGCAAAGGGGTTTCTGTGTTAACTTATGATCTCATTTATAATTTCTTAATTGTAATACAGTAATTGAAATGTGAGTTTACAGACTTGACAGAGAAATTGAAAGGCTGTGATTTATTTGTTCATCAATTCTTTGTAATGAACTGAATGTCAAACATAAACAATTCAAATACTGCTATGCACTGACAATGAAGACTAGACTCGAGGATTAAGACAAATAAATAATGTACTTGTAAGGAGCTCTCTGTATAATGTAGTGCACTGTAGGTTATTTGTATTTCTGTTATTTTCATTGCAAAATACTAAAATGTTTTGAATACGCAAGTATGACTCCCACTAAAGGCTGTCTGATTAACCAAAGTTACAGTGGTCAGATCTAAGCACATTGGGTCCTGGGTCCTATTTATGTTCTGAATAATCAGAGCAGTAAGTCTGCTCTATAAGAAACGGTGAGCAACAAAGCCTTGAACCACTGAAGTAGCGCAAGCCACGAAAGTGGAACTGTGGGACACTGGAAAATGAACTAATAACATAGTGTGCTATCTGTGCTGGACATGACATCTGCATGGCTCCTGAGCGAGTATTTTGGTGCTTTTTTTAGTGCATTTGACACTGTTAACAGTTTCAAGTTTCTTAGTGATAAAGTAGAAAATACTGTATCACACATTCACATGCAAAAGTAGAATTTGGGGTAGAAAAAATAGATCGGCACAGCAATACTTTGGAACTCCAAAATGATTTTATTTCAGTGACACCACATTTGACATTTTAAATTAAATGCAGTGTCACTGCAGTCTGGACCAAAAAGTTGTAACATTTAATCAAATCTATATAGGAGGAACTAAAAACAGCCACTGAGTTTTCTACCAATCAATCACGAAATCCTCTGTTAATCAGTAGGCCTCATATTTTAATTTATAATAAAAATATATTATTAATTCAAAATATTCACAGCAAATAGAAAATGGTCCAGAAATTATTTAATCTATGCAGTTCAGAGGGGATATAAATTTAATCCTTTTGCAATAAACATGAGAGTAGAGCTGTGCAATATATCGAATTTTAGATAATATCGTGAATATTGCTTTCAAGATATCAAAAAATTCAATATCGAGTATATCGCGGATAGAAAACCGCTACCAAAAAAAGCTAAGTAAAAATACAAATTTGAAAAAGTGATGCTGTAAACTTTCAACTAAGGGGACAAATGTCATATTTTGCAGTTTTGTTATTGAGCTCACATTTGTATTGCAAAAGGTTGTGGTCATATGAAAACACATTATATACTGTGGGCCAGGGGTGTCCAATTTTTTTTTCACAGTAGGCCGAATTTGGAAACTTGAAGGCCGTATAATACACGACTGTGAAGTGAATCATTCAAAATTTTGCGTTTGATCTAAATTTAATGCACCAACACATTTTTAATAAGGCATTACACAATCATTTTAAGTTTGCATAACATCAAAATGTTTGTTACGTTTGACCATTATAGAAAAATTGCTCAAATTTGACATTAAATGCTGTACTTTTTGTAATTTGGGTCAATCTGGAAGTCCGAGGGCCAAAAAAAATGTGTGAAAGGGGCCACAGCTTGGACAGGCTGTAGGCCAATAATATTTAATAGAAATTAGGATCAAGTAGCTAAAATTAGTCGTAATACAAAAAGTGAATGAGTTATAAAATTCTACAAAGTGAACGCAGCCAATTTACACCAACTAAAAAGTTTGAGTACACGTTTTAACCCATTTCTGTTGGACTGAGGAAATATCGTCCAAATATCGCCATCGAGAAATGACCTAAAAATATTGAGATATTTATTTTTGTCAATATCGCACAGCCCTACATGAGAGTACTTCATACAGTTTGACTGACAGGTTTCTGTGTTCTGGTTATTGTTCATTGAACCATATTTCCATTAAAACGAAAGCTGCACTACATGATGTAATAATATGAACATCAAAACTGCCATGAGACATATCGAAGAGAATCTGCAATCTATTAGCCTCTTCATGCACCAGCGACTCAATGCTTTTAAAGTCTTTCCCATTACATTGGACAACACATCAAAGTCATAATGGAAGAACCAACTCAAAAGTTTTAAATCTTGTATCCATAATGTTGTCAGTTGCACATTAGTTTCATTTTTTCCACACCATTTCCAAGTAAAATAGTCAGCTTTTATCCCAGTACTTTTCCTCTGCTAAGTCTAATGGTTTGGAAACACAAATATTTATCACAGTCATTTGGAGTCAAAAGGCAGTTACAGTTAGACTTGTGCATTTCCTAAAACCCCTTTACAACGTCTTGAAATATACAAAACACCTGACAATATAATTATTATGCATTGAAGAATTGAAGTATTTGTTCCACCTTCATGGACCTTTTACTGCCTTCCACTGAGCTTTACATTGCATTAACGAGTCTATGATACAATGTGTCCTCCTAATACACAGATATCCCTTAAAATCATGCTAAAAGTCTAAAGCGTGTTTATATTATGTAAAGCTATTCCCAAAGTCAGAGAAGAACGTTACCGACTGTAATTCCCACTCATTTCAGACAGAATGTTCACCTCACGATGTAGATCTGGAGTGTTCAAACATTTTTCACAGCGGGCAAGAAAACTGGTGGCTGATATCGACTGATATGGGTTTTTCTTTGACCGATGTTTTGTCAGCCAGTGCCGTTATCAATGGCGATTTTCAAGGCCAATTTCTGAGGTTTGTTTATAGTAAAACCAAAAAAACCTTCAACCTAAAAAATTATTCACCGTTGGTACATGCACGTCTCTTTCACACAGTGTAATGATGCTTGATTGTAATTTGACTCAAGAAACAATCGTTTCATACTGACAAACAAACATGCACTTGTGCTGCAGCCAAAGTCATAGAACAAGAATAAAACTTAAAGGAGGTTAATGATGTAAAAATCAAAACTGCAGACTTAGGCTTGGGGCAAGATAAAAGAAGTTTTATCTTTTCTCTCCAAACCAACTCAGAGCTCAGCTGATCACTGTCAGTGCGGCTTTCCCACAGAGGAAAAGCCCAAACAACTTTCCTCTGTTGACATCTGCCAAAACTGAGAAAAAAAAATAATATAATAAAAATAATAATAATAAATCTAAATATCAGCCCCAAAATATCGGCAACCCAATATATCGGTCTATCTCTAATTTAAATAACTGCATTTAGCAGAGTTGAATGAGTCCCAGTATTTATTCAAACCTGGAATCATAATACAAAGTCTGTACATCAGATTGGTTGATAAAGATGTTAATACACTATTGATTTCTAAATATTGAATAAAATCTAATACTTTTGTTAATCAGAAAGACAGACAATCAACACAAACTGGTCTGAGCATTTATCCCAAGGAGTACAGTTTACATAGCAACATCCGCAGTAAGAATAAAGTGGCTGCATTTCTCCATGTCTGAGTTTTTAAAGTATTAAAAAGTAAATTCAGACAAGTGTTCTCTTTGAGAGAAAGTAATATGATATGGAATGAAAAGAAGTTGCTCTGTTGTACCGTGTAACTAAATTGTGGACAGCAACACTAGTCAAAAAGGGCTTTCCATAATTCCATGGCATTTTAATAGAGAAAGCTAAAGAAGAGAATTAGTCAAGCTATGAAGAACTTTTACGTTGATTGAATGCTGTGCGTCGCTTTTAGACCTTGCTTTCTTTCTCCTGGCAGCTGGCCTAAATCCATATGAATAAGGCCTACAACAAAAGCAGCTTTGGCATGCATCAAAAGTTCTTAACAAGGCACTTACCTGCAAGGCACCCCACAAGTGACTGCAGCACCAGCAGTTTCCATAGCAACGTCATCTTCAATTTTGTAGGGTCAAAGTAGTCTTACATCCAATCACCGCAATATAGAATCCGCTTTGCACCTGGCCAGCTTCTTCGTGTGATCTGTAAGAGAGGCAGGCAGGGGAATATTAGGGCTTGGAACTGCTTTATGATTTATAAACAGATGGGATATTGATGGAATTTTATTTTAGAAACCAACAAAATAAATAAATAAAACCATAAAACCAACTAAATCAAATCGAAATACAAATTAATTAAATACAAGTTGAAATATTAAATAATAAATGCTTTAAGTAGAGTTGGACAGTTGATCAGAGACTGATGTTCAGTCATGCCTAAAAAACTCACATGGTTTTAGCTGAAATCAGACTTAGGAAGGGAAAATCTATCATTTTTGTATTTATTTTAAGATAAGAAAAGGTATCCTTTATTTGTCCCACAATGGGAAAATAAGATAGTAGACATTATATTTGTGCAAGTACCAATATATGTATAAAAAAAACAAGCAAACAAAAACAGGACAAATACCTCAACAATTAGACCTTGTCCACAAAACGAGGATAGTTTTAAAAACGATCTGCGTAAAGATGGAGCTGCCTCAGGATTTATCAGCGTCCAAATGAATCAGTAAAACCAGCCTGAAGCTGGTGTAATGCCTGTATCTGACCAGAGTCAGATACAGGCATTACAATAATGTAAAAAAAAAAAAAAAAAGGTTTAACGTAAACAAAACTTAGCGGAGAACTCTTTTAAACTGATCAAACATTCTGGATGAACAACATGGACCTAAAACCTACAGAAGAGACACAGAAAGTGGATTTATGCTTCAGAATCTTTGGAATATTTTGACAACGTTTCAATACGGATTTAATGGAGATTTTAAGGGATTTATTTTAGTTTTTCTTTATGTCTTCTGTGGTTTGCGGTGAAATGAGACGCAGATTTTCACAGTGAACATCATATAAAGGTCAGTACATTCTGCAAATGAGACGTGACTCTGGGGCAGTGATGTCATCAGGAAAAAAAAAAAATTCTGATCCAGCATAAGATGCCAAACTCGAGTTTTGAAATTTCTTCACCCTGAGAGCTGGTTTCAGAAATCTTCGTTTTCAGTGTCCTAAACCTCCTGCTTCGTGTGGACGATGTGTGGTTTAGGACAAATATTTGTGCTGAAATGCCTGAGCTTGGCTTCGTGGGGACAGGCCCTTACTTTCTAAGATTTGTTTGTTTGTTTGTTTGTTTGTTTGTTTTTCATTAATAGATCATGTTTGAAATCTTAGCATTTGGCAACACTATAATACATGCTTTCTTTGAATAGATGTTTCATAAACATTTCTTTTGTCAGTTTTTAGTGACAAAATAAATACTTTCTCTATGACCAGTCACATGTTGAGCAGTTAGCCTCACCCGCTGCTCTTCATTCAGATACATACTGTGAAAAACCTAGCCTGAGTATAAAATAACATTGTTAATACTTGTATGACAGAAGGCCACACACAGCTTATACTATACTATAAAGGTTTACGTTGTACACCTGTCACAAACTTATTGAGAAACTTTCCAATAAAAAGAGATTTTGATGTGAATGTTGGATACATTTTGACATTTCTGAAGGTGTTTTCATTATTATGAATGTGTGGGTGACAGACATAACACATGCATGCTTCAGTTCCAGGGATCAATGCTTTTATGTCAGTCTGTGCACTGCAGCAATCTCAGAAGTTTTGCAAGCTGCACGTTTTTACAGAATGAAACTAAGGGTAGAAAATAGAAGAAACATGGAGAATCCCAAACCAGACAGAACATAGCACAGTCTCCCCGGAGTGAGAATTAAAAGTTTGTTGAATGTTGAGAAGGAGGCAGTTTTCTAAGTTGTGGATTGTGCCTGATCTGCCCCTCCTCAAGTTTGGGAAAGAGTGGCCATCCTCAAAAGAGATTGTGTCTGTGGTCAGTAAGTAGTGTTGTTTTCTTAAGTCACATTTTAAGTGTTAATGCTGGAGTATTTTGAATCTAGCTTTCTGAAAGACAGAAACAAAGACCAAGTATACCCAAAAGGAAAATGTTAAGCACATTACAAGGACACAGTTTTGCCCTCTCATCAAAGCTTTTGTTCTGTGCATCAGAGTGAGAGTTACTGCAGATAGTAGTCACAATGGATCTCTATAGCATATGCTTTTCAAGAATAAGACTAAACTGTTTCAAAAGATACAGTGTGTTTTCAATGTAAAGCATGACATAATAATTTGCATTCTGATCATTGTATTGACTTCCTATTCAAATGTGCAGAGCTGATAAGCCCTGCCTCTTATTAAAGATAACCCTGCCTCTTCATTGTAAACTTCAACTTGATTTAAAAATGACTCATTATTGTAAAGTATTGTGACATGACAGTTTTGAATCAAACATGTTTAACTTATTGTTTTGCCTTTTGAATTACAAGCATCAGGTACAAGACAAAACAAAATTATTCAAACATGCATGCAACTTTGAGTAAATTAATAATGAGAAAACATGTTAAAGAGGGGTTAAAAACCCGAAAACAAGATTTTACATAATGCGTCTTCTTAAAAGAATGCTATTCTTATGCATAAACAGTAGAATTTATCCAGACTATCAAATAAAATCCAATTCTACTACTGAAGCAAGCAAAAAAGTAGTCTAAACGCCCACCCAACTCCAAAGGAAGGTTTTAAATGAAGGCCATATTCTCATTATCCACACTCCCTGTTTCTGTTGTCTGCCTACAGAACAGTCTTTCATCTGCATTCATCTTATGTAGCCCTGTCAGAGGCAAAGCAACGGGCCAAACTGCACAGCAGTCTTCAGATTGTTTCAATGAAAGCTAAAACATTCTGCTTATCTTATTACATCTTTTCAGTTTCATTAGTCATTTTAAAATTACATGACATGATTTTAAGTTACTGACAAGATGACGTGTTAGGGCTTTATCATGCTTTTAAAAAAGGTTCTTAGCTATTTAAAAGACAAAGACATGTCACAATATGTATTTTTGACAGTCGATAAAATGCCCCTTATATTGACATTTTAAAATGACATGCAATAATTCCTCAATGATCCATTCAGTTAAATATTTATACTTAAAATATAAATAATGATTTACAATACAAACTAAACCAGACTCGGCTCGATTGAGGAAAATGTTGCAACTTGTTGTAAACTGGCTCAGTTTGCGTTGACGATACACTTTTTGCCAATCAAACCAGTGCTGTAGAAACACATTTGCTCCTCGCCTGCAGAGTGGACAAAAACACAGGCAAACAGGACAGAAAACACCCAGCGTCTCATCGTCTCTGCTACAATAGCGGCTATGGCTACATCCAAAACAAACACGCTGCTGGACTTTATATTTTTGTTTTATGGATCTATCCTAAAACTTCTCTCACATTAACGGGCCAAGTGTGACAGACAAAGTTTTGAAGCGCAGACAATGTGGACTTTCACTTGAAGAGATGAGAGAGGAGTGTACTGACGGAAAGGTAACAAAAGGTTCATCCGTTGAGTAAAACTTTATGGGATTATTACGTTAATACTTTATGTTGCTTGTTCTATCTAAGATTTATAAAATTGTTTTGTTATCAGTTATATTTGAATCAGCATCTGCTCTTCTACTGTTACGTTCATGTGTTTTTACATATTTGTCTCGTTCTCGATCTAATGAGTTTGTTTTGATTCTGAGCCTCCCGTCTCAGCGCGGACAATGTACTCTTCACTTCCTGGTTTTGTTCCACTCAGGGTCCATTTGTGCTTGATTCAACCGAGCCGAGATCGACCTCTCCAATCAAATCAGATTTTGAACAGTTGGACAGATCAGAATTTGTTTGTGCGTTCACAATTACTAAATCAAACTGGACTATACCGGCAAACAAAATCCTGATCCGAATCAAACGTGTATTGCGAATGCACCCTTACAAAAATAATAATCAAAAATTTATTCCTATGAACAAAATGAATTTGCTTGAAAATGATTAGTCCTGTGTCATCTCTAATTTCTCTTAGGTTTGTCCATAGTTGAGCAAAGCCTATCTGGTGTCCTGCTGCTCTGTTTGAAATGAGCTAAGACCAACCGCTGGACTACTGATGTGAGAAGTATGAAGCAACACTGACCGTCTGTCGTGAAATTCTGTTGTCTGAGAATGTCACCAACGTAAAGCAAGCTTTTCACTCATGCTACGCACAATTTTCTTTATTTTTTTTAAACTACTTTTGCTTGACGCATAAAGTAAGGATGAACATGACTCATTTGTCTCTTAGTGTATGTACTATTTGAAGAGGGAAATCAATGGATGCAAGTGATAATCACAATTTAAAAGAAAACTGAGTGATAGATTTTTGCCCTAGGTTCAATTATAGACCTACTAGAGTTGCAAAGACAGATTAGAGGCACGCCGATGGATTTGCAAATCAATTTATTTGTTTAACGCCAACACGTTCTTCAGGGCATGTAACATTCACAGATGTGTAGCAATCTAATTTATATTAACAGATCACATGTAACAATTGTGTGACAAATCACCCATAAAGAAACATAAACAAATAAACATAATAAATAAAAAATAAATGCATGCACAAGAGGAATAAAGTGATGTATCACACATATAAGCATGACAAAGAGAGACCACCATAAAATGATTTATAGTGGTCCCTCTTTTGGTAAAATGACCACCGAAATGATTTCTAAATTGTATTAATTGAGGCTCTGTAGTAAAAATTATGTTGGCGTTAAACAAATAAATTGATCTGCAAATACACTTAAGTGCCTCAACTCTTTACTAGTAAGTTTTCTGTGTTTACGCGGGATCTTCGTAGAGCACCTGGTTTTGTTCTTTGTCACTTAGTGATCCAGCGAGCACTCAAATCTCTCTTTCTGGTTCACTTATAGACATACATAATTGAATTTTCATGTGCAAAATGGGGATTGTATATTCACATGTGAAGGCATGACCTTTAGTAATAAATTCCATTCTATCTGTAGAGGTGCCTAAAAAGCTCAGAAATTAGCTGCAGCAGCTTGTGCAGCGGCAGCGCCACTACATCACAGTGCTTCAGATGATTGTGGCACAGAAAAGACAGTGTCCATGTGAAGTAAACTCTTCTGGCTCCGGTGAGTGTGACTAAACAGAGCTGTGTTCACTTGCTTATGTGATGACTAGCATTAGTTAGAAGGAGAAACACAAAGATGCTAGAATTTCAAGTTAAAATGAACACCTAATTTGCATTTCAATACTAAAAGTATTCAATTATTCAAAATACAGTACCTAAATTTAGCCAAGTAACTGACTACATTACAAAATACTTTTCAGACCATTTATTTAGTAATCTAGTATTCAAAAAACATTTTAATTATATATATTTACCTCAAGGACAAACACACCAAACTACAGTAAATCAAAATTAGAAAATTGTGACAATCTGTCTAATCTATAAGATTTAACATGAAACACCTACGATGCTGCAGAAACAAAGAATACAAAAATTCTACCCAACATCGTACTCAGATTTATTGTAAGTCATGACCAAAGAAGTACATATTGGACTGCAGCTGGTTGAATTGATCAGTCTCAAACACACTGACTAGAAAGTCTGCTTTGAAGAGACAGATGTTCTAAAGGCGCAGTCTCTCATTCTTTTAAATGAAATGCACTTGTAGGTTAATGCACTGCAGTGGTTCACAGAAATCCATCTCCTGTGTGAGTGTGACCAGGCCAAGAGCAGCACCAGAGGTAAAGAGCAGTGATCGAATGGATGCTTCTGCAAAACAAGTCAATATGTCAATACACTGTATTTATGGAGGCTTTATCAATAATCTTTTTAAAGAATTGATATTAGCGTCATTGTGACTGTAAGAAATCTATTCAAATCAAAGGAAGCACTATGCAATGTTTCCAGAAGAGGTCCATATGATTGTTTTATTAGGATTGCATTTTCCTTTTTTGTATTTGTATACTGTATTAGAGCATTGTGTGTCAGAAAATATTTTCAAAGGTATTTTATTTACCTGTCTTATCTCAATGGGGACAGACATGCAGCCGTACATGCACTAATGTATCTTCAATGTAAAATCCACAATATATCAACTAATTATAAAAAAAAAAAAAAAAAAAAAAAATCTTTTACAAGCTTCCAAGGCTTCTTGCACTTCCTCACGCTCAGCCCTATCACACAATCAAAGATTCTCATTATCAAAGCAGGCACAGCATTTAATTGGAAAGAGTTTGTGTGTCCTGATGGAGCTGGGAGCAGACAGAACAGAGAAATCACATGCTTTTGTGAGTTCAAAATCTCATTGGAAAAGTTCACTTTGGAGAGGTTAGACAATGTCTGACCAGTCTATGACCCAGCAGGTCAAAGCAATGTGCCCTCTGTCTGCAGAGGGTTTTAATGGAAGCCTTTAGAGGTGACTTGGAGCAAAAATGACACAAAGAAGAAATTCACACATTGCATACAGACTATAACAATCATTACAAAAAGAGCATTTCAGTGATAGATTTGTATATCATTTTAAATCATTATTTTTGATTCCTACTGAACTGTTTGTGAGTATTTAGACCAACATTTAGTTGACTTGATTTATTCCAGTTTTATAGAGCTTGTAGCGGGTTATCCCAGCATGCACCACATAACTCCACAAAGGCAGTGAAACTCTCGGTGAATTTGCATTGAAAGTGACACTGGGCCTCATTCATGACACATTCTTATAACCAAATGTGCTCTTAAAGGCTTCTAACGAATATTTGGGGCATTTTTAGCACCCCCAGAATCAGAGTGCACTGTGTGCACATTTCATATATCTGTGACTTGAATATGTTTCCGCTGAGTGTGTTCATGTGTGTTTGGACATTTTTAAAAGACACAGAAGTTTTTAATCAGCATAGTCGGGAGACGTCCTGTTCATTTTCTTGTTTGTCTGGCTCACTTTGCTGTAGGAGAAGTCCTATTTGCCATGTAAGGAACTTTCATAATGATTTTTTATGTAAATCATCCATGTAAATGAGTGACGTAGTGTTCCTAGCTGGAGTTTGGTGAATTTGGTGTAAAGGTTATTAAGAAAGTATTTGGCTACTTATGAACACCTTTTGAATCTGATGTTTTCTCAGCAGCTTCTTAAAGTGAAGGCTACGCACAATTTTAAGAACTCTTTCATGAATGAGACCCAGTGTCTTTAATGGGCATTTGGCAAGTTGAGAAACATAATTTCAGTAAAAATAAGATAAGATCATTAAATTCAAGACTTTACTAAACATTTTACAGACTCCATCCCAGTGTAGCTATTTTTTAAGATTCAAATTTTACTTCTTGTTCATAAATGATGACATCACACTGAGAAGCTACCTAGCAACCACACTGTAAAACCTGGCTAGTTAGCGGAACTCAAATGATTTTAGGAAACCGATTCCACCAATTCAATTAGTTAATCAACTCAAACCATTCAGGCTCTAACAGTACTTAATCTGAAAGAGTAAAGAGAACTCAAAGACTTGGTTAATACAACTCAAATTAAATGCATCATAACTCATACTATTCAGTACATAAACTCAAACAGTTAAGCCTTGAAACTTGAATGCTGTATTACTTTTAACTCATTTAAATAGGTTAGTTGTTCTCATACTATTTGGAATACCTTAACTCAACTATATAAAACATTAAACCCAATGGTTTACTCAATTTAACTCATATAAAATGGTTATTTCATTGCATATCAAAGAGTTACACATACTTAATCAGGGAAGCAATTAACTAAATTAGTAATAAAACAGACACCTAGTATTTTTAAACATGTTTTTATTACAAAACATTTGTAAAAAAAAACATTTTACTAAACAGACTGCAGAGGTTGCTCTTAACTGCTTGAGGCCAGAAGAGACATTCAGCTCATGTAGCTTTATGGCGCTCAACACTGACCGCCCACTTCCTGGTTCAACAAGCTCTGACTCTCATGTTAAATCCCCATAGACTTTTCGAAAAAAAATAAAAAATAAAAAAAAATTAAAAGTTTGAAAATGTCCTCGGCGCTAATGAGCAATGTGATGAGTCAAAAGAATAAGACCTACATTTTAGTTTAAAATCCTTATAAAGTACAAAGTTATTGAGACATTTTGTCAAATTTCAAGTTGTAGATGAGCTTTTTAGACTGAAAACCGCACTGTGAAGTGGAGTTAGCACATAGCTGGCTAGCCCACGATATGTCTTTCAAGTTTTAATATTTGAATTTTTCGAAAAGTCTATGGCACTTTACAATGGGGAATTTACTTCCGTAGTTGAGATGCAAAGCATAAATGAGTTCAAACAAACACACTAGAGCATCAGTCCAGTTGGTGTTAGACATTACCACTCCTCAAGCACAATGAAAACTTCTTTTTTGTAAATGGAACTCCTCCAGGAACTTCATCTTCATCAGTCGTGGCCACCAGTGCAATATCCCCTCTTGAAACTCCATTTCATCCTGACGAGGGATAGAATAATAATTTCTTGTCAATTCATTAAATAGTTTCTAATAAAAGATATGATGCAGGGCATCAAGAAAAATGCTTAGAATCCCTCCTTAGTGGAAAAAACATTTCAGCGAATAATTAGACAACTAAAACTCTGCTGGCAGAGTAGGCACTGGGCTCACTTTGTCAAGTCAGTTTAACCTGAAAGAATCTGGACTTTTAAATCGTTGAAAATGATGTGGGACATAACAGACTAAATGGCTGCTTGGAATATAAAGCCCACGCTTCAGCAAAGTGTGGGTCTGGTACTCATTACCTCTTACAAAAAATGCAAATTAAGACATGTGAACCATGTGTATGAAAACAAAATCACCTAACCAGGACTATGGTGCATCAGGATGCTCATCAGAAGTTAATCTGGTACAATATGAGTTCAAAACTGAATAAACTAATAACAGAACATCCTAGAACACCTGAAGCGGCTGTTACACCAGTAACACAGTGAGGGTTAAGAAAATCCAACCAGATGATCAGGCGGTGAATTGAGAGTTGTGGAATTGACTGATACATGTCTAAAACTACAAAGAAGCAGAATATTTTCCAAACACTCCAGCCTATGCTAAAATAGATTCTACAGAAACATAACATTTTAAAAGAATAAATAAACTATAAAACTAAATTAATTGTTAGTGTTTTTTCCAATACTTGGTTGCCTAAGTAGGTGGAAAAACAAATACTTGATGATATACTGTGTCAGTAGCTAAACAAACTAAATTTACAAAATCAAAAATCCATGTTGACTCCAGTGAAACTAGTACTTCAGTATCAATGCATTTTTACAAGCAAGTCATTTTGTCACAGGCCTGAAAGAGTTCATTGAGGGATGCAGCAGCTAGCACTGTAGGCTACTGTGGATATGTCCCATGTTTAATTCAGAATTTAAAAACCTTTTCAGTTTTGTAATTGCTAATTAAGTACTGCACCTTGCAATTTCTTAAAAGACTTGACGAGTCCTCCTTCAGATGGATCACAAGGCCGGACAGGGGGTACAGTCCTTCTGGGATGCATGTTCTTCTCTTAAGTGGATAAAAAAAATGAAAATTAATAATAATACAGAATGTTCATATAAATTTATATTTATTTACCTGTTTTTCATAAGCCATAAAAAGTTCCTCCATCTTCTCTCCCCACGGACCGGATCTTTGTTTTGTAAAGTTTGATAAGTCTTGATTCAACCTGCATGAAATAAAAAAACATAGAAGGTTCTGATTTGTGATGCCATCAAATTCACTGTGAAACTAAAGTGAGGGAAGGGTGTTAATTATAATGCCAACTCATGAAATTAGCAGTTCTGACAACATTTACCTGTGCCTCACTAAACAGTTCGGGCCATCTTTCCTTCAGGTCAGTCACAGGAGCAGAGGTTGTGATGACGTCTTCTGAATGATTTCCGATGTCTGCTTTGTTTCTCCGTATTTCTATGCCTTCACTTAACAGTGCAGGCTTCAATGTGTTCTCTCAATAGCAGAGCTGCGATAACCTCCTAAACAAACGTTTAACACAAACATTAAGACAAAGGTCAATAATTAATACTGACAACAGTAATTTAGGAGGTGAAAAAGAAGCTAAGGCTACAACTAATAACCATTTTACTAATCAATTAGTTGGGCGATTATTCTTTTGCATAGGTCACGCAAAACTTCTTGGTACAATATGACCTACATTAAGCTGATATGTCACTTGAGGATGTCCTGGAAGGTGTAAATAAACAAAATTGTGCTTCCATCAAAAATATTGATTTCACACACTTTTCACATCATTGAATTGAACAATTTTCACAAGCTTATTGCATGTTTTGAAGAAAGGTAGTCTATTTAGTAATTATTAGATAAGTAAATTAGTTTACGATAACTTCTATAATCAATTTGTTGCATTTAATCAATTAAGTTGTTGCAGTCCCAAAGTCAACTACACAATGTGATAGAATCAGAGAGTAAACAATATTTAAGAAAATTTGTAATAATAATTATTATTATTCCAAAGTGTAAACAAATCTTTCTTGTTTTCCAGGACAAATAAGCCTACTCAAAAGAAAGTGTTTAAATTATTTATTTAGTGCAACTTGACTGTTGAACTAAAAACCTCTAAATCAAATTTAATTATGTATAATTTTTGGTTAAAAAGTTACCTGTGTGGCTTTAAATTTGCACTAAATTTCCTGACAGATTCAGTTCATAATTTCATGTAAAAGACAACATTGCTGACCTTTTTTACCGTGTTGAAGTGGCGCTTCTGTGCCCATGCGAAGAGTGCAGATGTCAGTGGCTCTCTCAAGGGGGTAGAGCTGCTACAACCTCCTAAGCAAAAGTGAAACATCAATGTTAAGAGGACAATGATTAAATCCTGAAAATAGTCTTTAGAGGTTTGACTTGCAAGTCATGACTTGGACTCATGTCACACTTAAGTCACTATTTTGATTAGCATTTTTAAAACGTGACAAATTAGACTTGAGGCTTAATTTGATAAACTTGATAAATAAATACCCAAATTGGACATGAACCAATGATGTGTTTGATACACAGTAATTATTTAATTTGCCTAGCAAAAATTATAAAACTGATATTAAAAAATATATAAGGTAAATGCAAAATCTAAGTTAAAAAAAGTAAATTTTGCATAGATTCTTACCTGCAAAACTGCACGTTGACCTGTTAGGGTGGCCTCCTCACAACACCCTCCCTCCTCAGAGTAGCCTAATAAGAAATATAGTTATAAATAACAAAAAACATAGTTTTATTGTGAGGTCTAAGAAAAATATTATGTGCATGACTATCACAAAGACATGTTTTAACTCGACCGAGGAACAACCAACCAACCGACCCTGGGCTCGGATTTCAATCGGTCCAGTTCTGTCGTGATTCAGTCTAGAGCGGAGGGCAGAGTCCGCTGTTCCTCCGGTAGCGCTGCCATCACCCCCTTTGATCCTAGCACGCGCTAGATCAAGACAGAACCGGAGCAGAACCGATAGCTGTGCACTGGGTACACAGTGCTTTAACACAGCCGTCATCAAACCAGTCCGCGGACTCGTTATCAAATTTAAAGTACTTAACCACGTAACTTAAACGATAAAAACTCAAGCTATTTTGACTTAGCCACCTGACCAAGTTGCTCCTGTCTAGTCACTGCGTACATGGGCGAGAAAAAATAAGCTAACGCTAGCTAAACTTTATGCTAACACAAAGGCGCTGGCCTGTCTTTCACCCCGCGAGAAGTGCGGAGCAGTGGCAGAAAACAGCGATAGTGAAAGTGAAGTGATTTTAAATGCAACACAATACATGATACGTACAGAATTAAACATTTTTACACTACTTACCGAGCGGATTGAGGTGTTTGTGTCGTCCTCCGGTGATGATATGGCGCTGAGGAAAAAACGGCTTTCTGGCTTGAATGTTGAACAGGTGTCGACAGCCAATCACATCACGGTGTGAGCGGCGTACACCCGCCCCCTTGCGTAATTTTGTCCAATCATAAGTCAAACCACTTTCTCCAGCCCATAGACTTAAATGGTAATTTAATGAGAGAAAAGAAATAAAATAGTCGCAAGGAGCGTGGTCAAATACATTTTCTCAAAAGAAACTACGTGGTTGCAGTTAAATTTTTAAGCTCTTAAAGAGAATATTGCATTACTTCACGATTTAGCAAAAAAAAATCACCGTTTATATACCCACCCTGTACTCCGTGTATCCTAGGTCATGGTTGGGAAGTGGGCGGAGCTTGTGTTGGCACCGGAGTATTCTCTGATTGGCAGTTCGCTGTCGTTGCACTTCCATGGTCTAAAGTCATTATAATGTGTTATTTTCGGTAGTAACTTTTAAAGTATTGTTCTCTAGTTGTGTTAGCAAGCATTCCACACATGACTTCAAGATCTGCAATTGTTTGGCTTGCAGAAAGAGATTAAAGAATCAAGTATTGGCCATTCTATTATAGTGCGATCAGGTGGTCGAGAGGTAATGTCAAGTGCCTATCACACGTGAGCTTGCGGGTTCGCCTCCCGAATAAGATATTGAGATTTTTTTTTTCACCGTGGCAAAACAAGAAGTAACTTACTTTAATTAAGACAATGAAGTGCAATTAGGTTTTCATCTATTAAAATGCTTTTTGTGCCTGCCTTACTTTACCAGCTAAAAGCATGCAGCACTGGGCCTACATCTTGTTTTGTGCATCTAAAGAGATACGACTGCTTGCTGTAAAAGACAAAAATAAAACATAATTCAAACAAGTCTGGAATTGGGTTTGCTGCCCCATTTTTTATTATTGGCAACTTAAATCAAACACTGAACTAATAATACTCTACAAAATATGTTTTGGGTTTGATAAAAAGGCAAAAACGAATAATTTTATCATTTATTTTCAATAGTCTACATTGCGAGTGAGTACAACTAAAATGTTCAGAACCATGTTACTTAAATTGTAATACAAATCCACCAAACTTGATTTAAATGAGTTAACACCTCATATTTTTAGTTTTGGGCTTTTGTAACCCATTTAAAAAGAGTCATGCTAACTTTTCATAATATTTGAGTTAGAACAATTCAATTCATTTTGTAAGATGGACTGTTGGGTTTTACAGTGCATGTAATAAATTGGGCCAAAATCTTTCTATCGTAACAACCTTTTTCAAACTGAGGTATCAAAATATACGAGAACACACTAATTTTGTTATATGTACAGCATGCTCATGCGATCACAAAAATGTGTCTCATAAGAAAATCTCCCTAATGTGTTGTTGTCAATTTGAAACTATGCTCTACTCTTTTCAACATATTTTCAAACTTCACAAACATGTTTTTTATTCAGGTATATGTATAATTTACATTTGCAACAGTTATTACTCAAAGTAACTCAAAGTTATATGCACTTAAAAAGACTGGTATAATGTCATAGCGTTTAAATAGATGCCTTTTTAAAATGTATTATTTAATAAAAAGGCAGTATTCTTAGCTCATGTATATTTTTCTTCAAACACCTCTTTGCGGTGCAATTTGAACCAAGTTATGACATTGCAATAGTTTGTGCAGTTTGTGCAGCTAAAATCATTTTTGGTCCACTAAACCATGTTCTGGGACGATAAGGACCCATTTCCACTTCAGTGCCTAGAGTTTGGGCTCTGCTGATTGGTCTGCTCAAATCTCACCTCAAATCTTTTATTTACTTCACTGTCACTACCAAAAGATATGTTCAAAGTCAGAGCTGAGGATGTGTGAATGAGTTTAGAAGTGGTTGAGAGGCTGTTTTCAGGGTGACTGGGATTTAGCTACTATTTATAAACAACCATATTTGACACATTAGATTAGGGCTGGTATAAGATTAGCACATACTCACAGTCTAATGTAAACTCATTGTCCAAAAAAACCCAGGAAGTGTTGTTTGGGGTCACTGTGGACTGAATCTATCAAAATTCATGTGGTCCTGACCATTTCTAGTGCATTCAGATGTCATATAAACTGTCAATCAGTCTGCGATTGAACAAATATTACTGCAAATGCTCAAAACAATGCTCAACTGGTTCATATCCCGGCAATAAAGTTTAAAATACGCATAATCTCCAAACTAACAAACAAAATATTGAGTATATCGTTTATAGTTAAAATGCTACATAAAAAGACAAATATTTCACATTTGTCTGACAATAGTTTGCGTTTATAGGCATCACAAGGGTACACAGACCAAATCGAGCAGCTGACTGTAGTGGAAAAGGTTAGTGACCAATAAACATCACAGATAGAAAATTTGTGAATTTAGTTTACGATGTTACTTTCAGTCTTTTGCTCACTATTTGGACATAATCAAATTATGCAGTATGTACTCAGTCTATTGTAAACAAACAGTTTAAATGTTGTGTTTTTTCTTATGAACAGACTTCTATTGTATTCATACCAGCGGCACACTGTAGCCTTCTTCAGAAGTGTCACTTGGTGTTCCTTTGACGTGTCTGGTAAGCTGGTTTATACAGATGGTATTTGTTGCTTTCGGTGCCTATGACTCTGGCATTGTCCAGTTCATTAGATGGTTCTCTCTCTTATCATCGCTCGATCAGGGAGGCCATCGCAATTCGAAAAAGCCCCCACCAGACTGTAAATCAGGACGAGGGGGAGTACCAACTTTCTCACACCTGGGACACAGTTCTGAAGAGGTCGGACTGCAGATGGCGCCATCGTCCTACTGTCCCAAGTAGGAAAATGGTGCCAAAACCTGTATAAACCAGCTGACCAGACAGGAACACCAAGTGACACTTCTGAAGGCTACAGTGTGCAGCCGAAACTGTCAAGGTATGACTACAACAGAGGTCTGTTCATAAGAAAAAAACAACACAAAGCTAAAACAGAAGACCTAATGAATTTAATCGGATTAAAACAGTTTAAAGACATGTTTTATCACATTTCAGCAGGATGGATATTGTCTGAATATTGTTATCAAGACAAGTAAAAAAATATTCGGGGTATTTTTGTCAATATTGCGCAGCCCTAGACAAAAGATCTTTGCAGTTCATTAAAAAGAAAGCTGACTTCATGAACGCAGAAATTAAGCATCTAATCGAAAACTGGTAACTCTCCTCTTGTTTTACACTCACAAGTTAGTCCAGTTTGAGAATAAGTCAAATTTAGTGTTGCTAAAATATAAACTACTTCTTAATTAAACTAATAATACTAGTAGCAGTGCATTTTCAGCCTGAATCATGTTAGTTAGACCTTCACTCTATAGGCTCCAGTTCTCCTGTGCCTGGGCAGCAGACTCGGACAGCCATCAGCGCGCACAAATGAGCAGGTCTCTCCACTCTATCTCTCTGACACATCTCCGACCCAGGTGCCAATCAAATGGACACTGTCAGCAGCAGGAAAAGTCAAGTCACTGGCAGAATGAGGCCACACATCCTGTCACAGTCCACAATGACTTGCACTGTTTGGTTTAGTTTAGTTAAGACAGATCCATTCAAAACAGACTCACAAGTAGAGCTGAGGCAATGGCAACAAAGTGAATTCTGACAAAGGAGAAGCCATTTCAAACTGTCAGTGATAATCTTGGTTCTTTAAGAGATCTTTAACCTTTAAGGCAGTAAAGCATGTGATTTAATGAGAGTTCAAACTGAGAAAAATGTATTCTAACTCATCCATCCCTGTTGGAACATCGCTAGCTTCACATAGTTTTTTTTTTTTTTAACACAAATATGAAGCAGGCTTACCACTTTGCACAACCAATCATCTCTCATCCCAAAGAACAACACATTTGCTTTTATAATAAACTTTCTGAAACTGGGACACAATTAACAAATTATAAGAAGAAATATAATGTTTGTCTCACAGAAAAAATCGAATCAAATTGAATTTTCTTATCCATCAATGAGAGAAATACCTTGTTTTTTATTAGTTTCTATTTTTATCTATGCATACTAAAGTAACATTAAACATGCATTAAAAAATTATTTAGCGTGCAAAAGCATTATACAAACATATAACTGCAGATTGTCAAATTACAGATTACACAGAGAGAGACTTTTTAAGACGGTAAAAATGTTTGCGCTCATCCAAACACATACCAAAAAAACAGTATGTACCAGCAAACCAATTGGCCAATTACAAAACATAACTGTACAATTCAGCAAATGATAGCCCATAACACCACTTAAATACAGCCTGCGTAATGGTGGCTGCCAGCTGAAAAAAGACATTATGCATCTTTAAATGCAACCATTACTGGTAATTGGTGATGTTTTGGGCACTGGTGTTTTTCTCTGCATGTTATGCTTTGTAGTGGAGAGAGCACAAAGTCTCTCTGGGGCACTGTGTTCCATGAAGGTGCCCTGAGAGACACAGTCATCGCCCAACCTTTCTCCGCTGCACTGCTCTAACTACACTGCACTGTTCTATAGTTACACACTGGTATGGTCATGATTTTAAACTCCAAAGCATGAGATTGAGAATAGTTTAAAGGGGGACTAAATTATGCAACAAAAATAGGAGTACTGAAATCATGATATGTTCAAGTTTGGTTTTGGGGGAGTTGGTGAATAAAGTATTTTTGAAGTGAATGTAAAAGGAAAGAAGAAGATGCACCGTAGCAGAGTGGTTACACCTCTGTCTTCCCAAAAACTGAAACACTGAAATGCCTCATGAACAATCATAATATGTGCACTTTCTTCCTATTTGTATCCAAACGCACTCTTCAAGCTCATTTTAAATTGCCAACATTCAGAAAAAAAAAAAAAAAATCTATTACCAATGTAGCCTGTCTCATGAATGAGTTGAAGTGAAATTGGTAACAATGTAAATTACCCTAGCGAATGAAAGATAAAAGGAATGTTTGTTTGCATGTGTATATGTCCCTGTCCGGTCATGCACTGACCACAGTCCAGGATGTTATCTATCAATAGCCAAAATTACATGGATAGCCTCCAACTACCACCACCTCAAACTGGAACAATGGATGAACAAAAAGAAGTGGTCAAAAACTTTAAACAGAGGTGGGATCAAGTCTAAAGTAAGCCTTAAGTCTTGGTTTCAAGCTCACCTCAGTGTCTCACAAGCCCAAGTCAAGTACTTCCAGTTTCAAATACTTCAAAACCTTTATACTGTATACATTATCAAATACAGCTTCTATTTTTAGATTTTCATTGAGTCTTATGAATAATTTAAAAGAAAGTTCTTCTTACAAAAAAAAAGTGAGGAAGGACATATTTCAGTTTTTCTAAATCTACACATGTGCTGTGAGTAAGAAATATGATATACGGTCAGCTTTTTATGACATTTCACAACACTGAAATGCTTCCTGGACCAAAATACTATCGCTCTTCACTCCAACATGACAGGAAACATGTATCTATGTGCCACTATTTGGACATGTGATGACACAAATGATCGCTTCTTTGGTCAAAATATAATCACACATTTCTAGTTTGAGGAGACACGAGAGAGTTGAAGGTGTTGTTGCATACTGCTTCACTGTAATGGGTTGGCTGAGTGACTTCAGAGTTAAGTGAACTCTAAACAAAAAACACTTTTGTTTAGTGTGTTGATAAGCAGCACTTTCTTGAACTGAACTTTTAAATGTACATTGCTTATGCATGTTTTATTGATTAAGCAATGAGGATAATTTAATTTGAACTTTGATTGTTGACTTTTGGTTCTATTGATACAAACTTGGGCCCAATCTGCTTAGTTCTGAGTTCAGATGAGATCAGACACTGACGATGTGGTAATGCATGGCTCAATAATGGGTGATGAATGGTACATGACATTAAAAATAATTTTAAAAAAGACAAATTAGTTGCTTTATGGTGTCCATGCAAAGACCCTTAACAAATATTTACATTATTTTTGACAGTTGGAGTGAAGGAGTGACACGCACATCCGTAATATGTAAAACCTGCATGCTGACTCCTAAATGTAGAACTAAATTAAAACATAAAAAAGGATCTGCACAGCAGTTGGAGTTCCCAGTTGGTGAATAAAAACTGCTGTGCGGGTCTTTTTTTTGTATCTTTTAATTATTTTGACAATATCAATGCTTAACTGAGCATCTGGCTTGACTACTAGTTAGTGTATCAGTTTGTTTTTTACACCCGACTATGACTACACTGCACCATGCTGCACTTCGACTACACAGCACCACGTCAGTGCAAAACAATCAGTCCAAGTCAGCACACTTCTGTGTCCTCTTTGCATTTTTTTTTCCAAACACTGCAGTGACAAAACCACCTCCAGAGCAGCAAATAGTGTGGGATGCCACATTAGAGAGTTAGTTATGAAGGTAATTTCTAGAAACAAATGGTCCTGCACAAAGCCACAGTGATTATGAGAATAATATTTCAGTAGAGCAACAGCAGATGGTCTAGTTATTAAAGTAAACTATAGGGAGAGCTTGGAACTGCATTTATCCATTCTGCACTGAATATGTTGTGAAGTCCTAAATTAAAAATGAAAAATTAAGTAAAAAGTACGCTTTTATCATGATTTATATTTTCTCTTCTTGTTTGCAAGTTCACTTGTTTTCCTCACCTCAAGCAACCAACATTTACATTAGTTGGAATCTATGCTCTTGTTTTTCTATTTGCTGGTAAAGTATTCTTGACTGCTTTCACAAGCTAAGGAGATACTAATTTCTGTATACATGCTTCAAGTGTTCTCATAATGTCTGTTTTGTCATGAAACTGTAGTCAGAAGACCCGGTCAGAGGATATAAAACAGAAAAACTGACTGTACTGTGTGTGCATTTGTGGTGCTTCTAGTTTGTGACATTTTGGATTTTTGTACCATTATCAAAAACTATTAGTCTTGTTTGTTTGTTTTTTGCCTTGTTGCCTAATATCCAACGTTTTAATCATGTTCCAAATGCTGAGAAAGTGAATGACAAAATAAATCTGTGCTGCCGTGCTCCACTTTTGGGTTCATAAAGTTGTGTGTCTGAGCAGAGCTTCAGATGTCTACCACACAAACACTTTGTACTTTTAGGTGGAGAACAAACAGCATTTTGTGAGAAAGAGTTATTTTCGAACTCCTGTGTAATGCAAATGAAGACCGACGCATCCCTCCATTTTGGGAAAATGAAATAATCATGTTTTGTTTTGTTTCTTCTCCTTATGGCAAAGGTTTGAAAGAGAGAAGTTTGGTTTAGAGCAGTCTTATGGCACCCTGCTGCTGCTACCGTGTGGAACCTTTCACACTTTTAAAACAAGAGCAGAAAGACTGACACCATTCTTTAAATAATCTCAAAGTTTGTTGATTGTTTAATCTGGTTGGAGTGGTGTTGGGAGTGGTGGAAGACACACCCAAAGCAGGAGCTTATTACATCACGTCACACTGTATTACAGACAAAAAGTAATCATACAAATAGCAATTTGGTAATAATGTGGTCATATTAGGCATTAGCAATAGTGTAAACTAAGCTAAAAATGAAAATAGTGTGCACAATGCTCAATGTTTCAGCCTGATAGTTACAATTTGGATTTTGTAGTTTTTTGCTAATTATGTAAACAAGTTTGATTTTGACTTTTTTTTTCAAAAATAGTTTTACTTATGATAAGCAAAAAAGAATAATAAATGCATAAACTATTGACAAGTTGGGGCCAGTAAAACAATAGAAAAAAATTTTGAGCGTGTGGAAAGTCCGGTAGGAAGTGCTTTGGCTTAAGGTATCGTGAATACCGAAGGTTTAATCCCCAGGGAAATCCCACTTGACGTAGGCCTTTAGGCTAAAGCCACATAATGATGGGAGGGGCCAAATCAGATATTATGTGCCAGATCATTCACAGCAGAAAAACCCAAACCCATAACCCATGCACCCCAAGACATGTTCTAAATCCCAAAAGCTATCCAATCTGACACCTGATGAACAAAAACTTCTGCAGATTTAAGAGTGCACATTTGCATACATTATTTTAGAAGTCACACATTTCCGACCTAAGTCTTTCTATCCAGTGAAAACCACTGTGTGCTTTATGAGAGAGTGCTCCGCTGTGGAGCAGGTGTGATGAGATGTGAGGAGGATGAGAGCTCTAACCAACATCAGGTCAATGTATTAACACATTATAGCGCTTTCAGCTTTGCCAAAGCCTTGTTAAAATCAAGTATCGCTGGAGAGGTGCATGTTTGGAAGACAGATAGTGTATTTACTATGTACTACACATATCTTTTCATTGAATGTGTAACAAATTTGAATAGTGTAAAAAATAAAATGCAAAATTTTTAAAAAACATTAATAACTAGGATTCAAACCTTGGCAAGGAAAATGCAATGATTACTAAGCGTTCTTTAGCGCTCAACTATCTGCTAAAATATGAAAAGGACTAAAACGTGGTCCCAGCATTATACATTTGCCAACAGCAAACTGCGTGCAATGCGCTCACAAATAGCACGTGCATTTTCTCAGTTTAGCACTTGGCTTGGGCTCTAGGTGTGAGTTAATTCAACCAGGACTCTAGAAACACATTTATTTCTCACCTGCCTGGGAATGTCATTGAGTCATGCAAAATGTAGAACCAAACTATTTGTGAGCTATCTGTCATGTGTAACTTACAACATAAAATAATGGTCACTCATACATTTAATCTTTGTATGTGATTTTTTTTTTAACTCTTAAGTCATATCGTTTACATTATATTACATTATAATACATTATATATAATAATTTTACCGATTGGCCTTATTTATTTATTTTTTACAGTGTATGTGACAGATTAATCCACAAAAGTTCTAAAGACTGAAAGTGAGGAAGAGACTCAGCCGCGTCATTGGCCTGTGAAGTCTTTGTATCAATGCTCTGTCAAATCCGTGTCACAGCTCCCAAACCAATCTTAGACATTATTCTCGGGATCATCACTTAAACTCCACCAAAATTAATTAGAAGTAAACACAGTCAACTGCCTCAAAGTTAACATTTCACTGGCAATAACCAACTATCACTCAAAGCCAAACCAAAGGAAGAAAAGGAAGGGTGTGGGCAAATGGGGCATTGCACAGAGAAATAGTTAACCTCGATATGACAACATCTCCAACAAAGCAGATTGTTCCGGGGATGAGATCACAATTACATTTTTTCCAATACCACCAGCCCTACCTTACATGAACATCTTTAGAAGAAAGAACTGCTATCAGTCACATCCCGTGGCGTAAGAGTGAAAAAACAACATCCAATTTACAGTGGATGCTCCTATCACGTCATCAGACTATCAGGTCTTTTAATAATGCAAACTCGCGTGCCTCCAGCTCCTCCAGATGTGTGGCATCTTCTAATAAGCACTCAATTACATAAAGCGTTCCAAGGAGAGGCTGTTTGAATGAGAAAACGTTTTGTGCCGAGGCGGTGAGACCCCACAGAGCACGCCATGATGAAACCAAAAGCCCTGGAAGTGACAGCACCACAAAACAGTCCTATTACACTAGTATGATTGGATTACAGATGGAGTTTTTACAGAGAAAAGCGGACTGGATTAATAAGAGAGGAAACTGAGCAGGGTCTAACAGGACCTTTTTGTTATTTTCATGCAAAGTACTAGAATGTAGAGTCAGAATCTCAAACTTGATATTGAGGAAAAGGCTCGACAGAGAGTCTTATTTGCTTACATGTTGCAATAGAATTGATTACTCTATCTGAGTATCATTTATGAAGCAACTGAGAGCAGCGATGTAACAATGCACACCACATGACATAATCACAATATTCATGTCATTGTAATGTTGTGGAAAGGATCATTATTGTCACACTCACAAAGCATGTATCATTTTATAATATTTTCTGTACGGAAATGTTGCAAAGGATCATTATCTGTGTAGTATTTAGTGATGTAGTGTGAGACCTGACAATTCAAAAATTACAATGTTTGATTATTGTTAAGGATACTAAAGGACAGCATGGTTTTGAATTTTCAGTTTTTTGATTGAAGGATTTCTTAAATCTTGTGTTGAGTCCATCCAGATTCATTTTAAGAATTCTCCAGTATTAGCATATCTGACAAGATGGTGCGATCATTTCCTGTCTGTAATTTCCTTAACAACCAGTAGATAGATCTCTTACTCATTTAATGTGCGGGAAACCCATGACTGGCATAAGCTTTATTGCAAATTATTTTAAAGTTTTAATGCAGAAGATGCCAAAGTGTATGTTCTCAAATGCATGTTTGCAGGACAAAACAAATACCATATCATATTTGTCCTTTAAATCTCAAAGTGAGTGCTGGATCAAGACTAAAAATCAGACGTACCTAATTATCAGTCAGCTTGCAGAACCCCATCGGCATTGGAACGTTGGGTCAAATGCAGAGGACAACTTTCACTACAGTGAAAGTTCAGTATCTTATGAAATGAAAATGAAATGAAAACGGGACAGCAGATTTGAAACAGCAACAATCTGATTGAAGAGGGAACATTTACCAAAAGCACAACTACTGCAGAATAAAAAAGAGAAAAAAAAAAGAATATTAAGTTGATTTAACCAGACTAGAAACACGCTGGATTCTAATTAGGGAATAAAAACAGGAGAAAAAAACACACGCTTATCAATAACTGTACTGAGTAAGAACTGATTTAATATTTGATAAAAGGGGTTAGTCGATGAAGACAATAAGAATGATTGTTTCAGTGAAGTCTAACTCAGTGGAGACACTAAGAGAAAAGTGCTGTTTGAAAATGCTTTTTCTTGTAATTGGATTTTAAGCTATCCACTGTAGTGTGACTAAAAATAACCTCATCTACTCAATGTGTTAAGGGCAATAAACGATGGATGAAAATTCTAATTATGACAGTGCTGTTAATTATCTTCAGTGTCCTGAAAAGGACTCGTCCTCAAAAAGGGCTGAGGTTAGAAAAAATAGTCTGCATACAATTAGCGATGGGAAACAGGATGGTAAAAACTAAACATGATGTGATCTCAGTGATAAATGGCTTTGGCTTGATATGAGGTGTGACACAATTTTTCACAGAATTTGGGATGCATCGATACTGGGATTGGATATTGGTGCTATTCACTGAAAGGTTACTGGATCTCGTATATCAGTCCCATGATATTGATTCAGTTGATTTCCTGGTTTGACCTTTAAATGGATGTAATAAAACTGCCAGCTGATGTGACCTATCTTTGAAATAGTTTGTTTAACTGTTATCACATTCTTAGAAAAATAACATCACCTTTGATTCAATGCATAAAAATTGTGATTTGTGTAGAAACAAAACCATTTTCAGTTTTACTTTGGTATCAGTATTACTCAATATTCAATACTAATAAAAGAAATGGAAAACTTGGATTGAACTAGTCAAAAACATCATGTGCATCACAATACATATCAAACCAATGCTTTTGCTGTTACTATACTATAGTTTTAGCAAGATCACTTTCTATATTTCTGCAAATATTACAGCACTTGGGACAAGATCTTGTCCCAACCCCATGTTTTACATTAAAAAAAAAATACAGAAAAAATAAACTATAATTTGTATAGAGAGTCCATAATATCAAATCTGGATGTTTAATGGACCACAGAGACATTTTGTATTGATTTACCCTAAATTCACAGACTACACTTTCAAAGGCACAAACATCACATCACAAGACTAGAACTCTCAGAATTACGATAGGTAAAATTCAGTGGAGACATGAAATGACATTTTTAAGGCACGGAAAATCCACAAAGAACTAAAAATTTTAAACAAATTCAGGCTTAGCATATTAGTTAAGATCAGTTTATGTCCACAATGTCATTTTTTCAGCAGCCAGTAGAAGGGCTGGGCGACATTAACAAAAAGAAATATCTGGATATCTCGATAATGATATTCAGACGATATTTTATTAATCCAACAGAAATGTGCTAAAACTTTTTTGTTAACATTGATAGATTGATGATGTTGTGATGGTGAGCAAAAGTCAGTTTGTAATTTCACACAATCTGGCAACGTTTATTACGGAGTCCATTAACTTTTTGTATTAGTTATATCCATCCCTGTAATATCTATTGTTGGCCTATAATGTGATCTCATATGACTGCAGCCTATTGCCAGACAAATGTAAAATGTTTGAAAATGTAATCACAAAAGAGCAAAAATATTACTATTACCCTTAGTTAAAAATTTACAGCATCGCTCTTTATAAATTAATTTTTTTTTTTTGCCTCTTTTAGTTGCAGTTTTTTCTATAAATGATATGTAACTCGCTATTACATTTTTGGATATCTTGAAAACAACACTCACCATATTATCTAAAAATCGATACATCGGTTATAACCAATTCCTCAGATGGAAAACACATTACTCTCCTGTGGTTTATCAAACATTCTTAATATGTTCTAATACACTATATGCTAATGTAAACGTACTCAACAGGCCAATAACAAAATGAATAATGAATGATATATTGTGTTTCCTTCTTCTGAAGTTAGTTCTCTTGTTTTGCACACATTGCAAAAAAAAAAAGAAGTTAATGGATGACAGCAAAAAGTGGTATGTTAGCACCAAAATCTCACACTGCTGTGAAGTCTAAGATCTATTTATAAAGCTGGCCTGATTTTGAACACCAAAAACACACTACACACATTGAACCATTCTCTCACACTTTCTGATGCCACAGAACATTTTGTCCTAAGTATGTGTTGGTCCTATGAGCTACATTTCTAGAAGAAACATGAAATAAAAATGACCTTGATGGCACATTTCTTTGATAGTCCATGTGAATTCCGACCAATTAAACTTTTATAGCACACCTTTAAACGCAGCTATCCTGGAATAATTTTCATGTCACTACTGCGCTCCATCACTGCTGACGAGCATGGGCTTCCTGGATGACAGACAGACATTAAAAGAGATGTTCTGTGTGTCGTGGTGTGGGTGGGGTGAGTTAGTCAAACTAGAGCAATAGGCCCTGCCAATGCTCTTATCAGGAAGTAATGCCATCTGTGCTGTAGCAGTCGCTGCAATATCCTAAAAACACATCTGTGCTAGGGCTTGGGCTTTTGGAATGAGCCATTTTTTCATACTTAACTATCAAACAAGGGAGACACCATTTTCCACAGCACTGCGGTTCCCAAAGTGTGTAAAATTAACAGTGAAATTGTTGTCTCTCAGTTGCAAAGCATTACAATGATTACCTTATTGTTACTATCTGAATTTTGCTGAATTTGAAGATCTGAAAATGTATGCATTGCATAGTTCACAGACAATGTGGTTTAAAAAAAAAGTGAGGCTACAGCAAAATTGAGGACAAAAAAAAACCAAAAAACATAAAGTTTGACAGTAATATAATTTCACCGATAATAGAATATCAACACTGATCCATGTGTCTTTTGGAGGAGAAGATATATGATTAAAGCTGACATTCAGTTTTAGCCTTGGATGTAAAAGAATAAATATTTATCTTCTGATGCTGCCCCAGAGTATCTCATAATGTCAAATTGCTTTCATACAAGGTTCACCTTCCCGAACCTTGAATTTTTCAAATGACAAATACACTTAAGTTGTTAATTGAAGTGATAAATATGTTATGTGACACCATATTGTCCATTTCCAAGTCTGTTTGTAGTTTTCTATCTTACACTTTGGTATCGAGTATCGATGGATACCCAGATGGAAAGCCCAATTTATCACTTCTAATTTCAAAATGTAATTGTAAAACTATGACATTGTAGACATCGATAATTGTGTTATTAGGTCAAAATTCTTTACCCAGACAATATTGGTAATTTTGCTTGAATGAACCTTGCTATCTTAATCTAAGACAAGGTATCATTGCAAACCCACATGTAACAGACCAAAAAAAGTAATCCTCCATTCAGAGGTTGACTTTTCTCTTTTTACTCAGCTAACCTTTAGAATAAGTTGCAGTGCTGTCAGGTTGGATGAGAAGTGTTGCTAACAGCTCCCACAGTGTGCAGTCCTCCCCCTCCACCCCTTCCTCTTCCTTAGCTCCAGCGGCGCTCGTGAACACTGTGCACCATCAGATAGAGGCGGCACTGGCTTGTGTGCGGCACATGCTCGGTGCTGGTGCTGCTGTTATCCTCACATCTGACACTTTTCTCTGACAGTGGCTGTGAAGACGCGCTCCATGGCTTATTTTAGCTTTTTTTCCCCCCGCCACACAACATTCCATTGAATTACTTTGAGATCTCACTGGAGAAAGCACCTTGTGGCAAAAGTTACAGAGGCATGTTGTGACGGAGATATTCCATACATCTGTTATGCATATTCAAGTGGCACATGTTGTTTGGGGACTACTACAAACATAAGTGCAGATGAGAAGATGAAGTGCAAGTCAAAATTCACAGCTGTTACTACTACTGATCAGTGGGAGTATACTAAAGTTGTCTTTTTGATATGTTCTGCAATCCTGTCCACTATCTGATAAAAGTACAGTAAATCCTATGTTAAAGAGAAAAAGAAACCTTCTTACTTATAATCAAATAATCTATTCTGGGACGAATCATGATCAGAACTTTTATCTAAGCTTCTAAACTTGTTTTATTAATGGCAGTCATATCAACGTACATAGACAGGCCAAGAAACTGTGTCAACATGACACACTATTACATAGTGGTAGACACACTATATAATTTTGAAAACATGTTCATCAAAACCCAACATATGCTAAAAATAGGCTATAACTGCAAACACAAACTGCCCTGCCTCTTTACAGAAAAAATCAGAGAGAAAATAAATACATTTTTGTTTTGTTTTTTTCTATGCAGAGCTTGTTCTCACTTATGACTGGATTAAATCCCTGCAGAACCTAAGCTTCACAAATTTTATGATTTAGGGGTTAGGTATTTTTTGTAGTATATGACTCTGCAGTTTGAATATTATATTATTATATATTTAACATATATATACATCTATGATTGTTGTTTTTGTATACAGTAAGTAGTTGTAGAACTAAATTATTCAAAGCCTAGATTCATTTGTGTCAGTTTTGTTCATTTTAGTTGAAATAAAGCTTGGGTTTAGATCTGGTGGCATTTGATAAAGCCAACTACAGTTATTGATGCTTATTATAAGAAGTTTGAGAACCACAGGGTTATAGATCTTAAATTCAGCAGAAGCGATTATTTTGTTTGGGTTGGATGAAGCTATATTTGAACAAAGACTTTGCGATCGTGTAGACGTAAATATCAGCAGATCTATTGGTTTATATCAGTTATGAAAAACACACTGATCTGTCACTGTCATATCTCAAATGTGTGTCACATCACTTTGTAAGAGAGAATTTCCACAAGAAAACTGTTCTAGCCAAATAATCTAACCAACTAATCATTTAATCATTTAAACTAACTTTTTACACATTTCCTCAAACGTGTGAATGTGTAGGAGTGTATGAATTACTCTACAGATTTTGGCATGCAGCTTGGGTCCAATGCTTGATCAAAACATTAACAATTGCAATAGTTTTCGATTACTTTTGTTGAACAAGAATTTCTATGGTGGACTACAGCTTTACGAAATATCAATAACAGCAATGGAAGTGAAAAATCTTCATTGGTAAATAATCATCTATCCCCCTAAGGTGTTTACTGTTCAGTTATAATCCAAAAAAGGAAGTGAGGAAAAACAGCAGCACAAGCGACCCAAAAAACTTCAGCCATATCGCTCCTTTGCATCTCCTCTCTTAACCCTTGTGCACTACTGTAGCCTTCAGTGCAGACTTCCTGTGGCTGTGTGAGCTCTTGGTGAGCATAATCTACAGCCCAGTCAGATTAGTGAACGCAGGGTGAGAGGCAAGCAGGATTACCAAACATCTGTACTCATCTAGAATGAACTCAGATTACTCTAGTCCCACCATCACAGCTCCATAACGACAACAGCACACCAGCCAATCCTATCAGGATCAACAGGGCCCAAGGGTCAAGTCAGAAAAGGCAATATGTCTAAGTCACACATACTTCTGGTTACTATTTTGTAGGCTGTCATCATTAATTTTACTGTTAGTAAAGGTGAAAATGATCAGGTAGCTCTTGAGAATCCATCATCCATAAAATGGATCAGTATGCACTATTATAACGTTTTTATATATAACATTTGTAATACATATATAATATATATAATATATATATATATATATATATATATACACACACACATATATATATTATTTACAATATGTGACTATTAACAACTGCAGCATATGGAAATAAATAGCCACTGAATAAATATAAGTAAAATGTATTCACTATATTGTGTGCTCAAATATATGACATGGCATTCCCGTTTTTCACTATAGTCTATTCAGAGTGATAATCTGTAGAACTCTGGCCTGAACTAGGTTATACTTCACTATATGACCAGAATGTAAACGTACCAATGACATTGCAAAACAACAACTCATTTCCCAAAATAATAAAACCTGGCAAATTTTTGGGGTGAATTTATATCAAAATAGGTCATCTTCAAAACAGACTACAATTTTATAAACTGATAATAGACCAACTCTATGCCATCCAGCAAACATCAAAAGCTACAATCTGCAGTGTAGTTAATGATACATTACGTTTTTTATAATTGATTGGTCATGATTAGTTGATTAACCGTCACAATCCATAGTATTAATATACGTGCATGTATAAAAAGAGTTTACTAAAATACAACTTAAAAAGCTATCGTAAACTTTCATACAAGATACATAGGTCTTGATCTTTGTGATTAATTGCATACTGTATTATACAATTAATCTATTTATATTCACAATTGTCAGATAATTGAACCTCAACTGAAAGGCTTAAATTCAACAGATCGAGAGAAAAAAATATATAAAAAATTGATCAATGTCACCCAACCTTTTAAAGAGGATAGTCAATGCATCCCTCACAGATAAAAACTACTAAACTCAAAATGACTAAATACTATGTTTCTTTCTTGAGGAATTGTTGTAATAAACATTTACAAGTAACTAGATTTTATCTGTACTCAGTGTTTTTGTATTAGTCAATGCTACAACAAAAGTATTGAATAAAAGGGCACACATACTTTGCAGGCTATTGCTTGAGCCACATTCTCAGGATGAATAGCCTAAATCTTTCAAACAATCAGAGCTATGATAGTGGATGGCAATATATAGGATTTTAGATCATGTTGTGAATGTTTTTTATTGATTATATGTATTACAGTACACAACACAATCTGATAAAAAAGAAAAAAGCTTAGGCTAGTTGTTAACTTGAGTATAAAAATATATTTCTGAACTTTTCCCAAACACGTCATGTTTTAGCACATTTGCTTTGAACTGACATCGTCTGAATATTGTCATCGAGTTACACCCAAAAATACCAAGATATTGATTTTAGTCAATAACACCAAACCCTCTGACATACTTTCTAACATAAACCATTCAAACAACCAGCAGCTAAACGACGCAAAACAAACACAATGTGGCAAAGGTTCTTGTGTTCTCATTCATACCCAGACCACCTCTGTCTCTCCTCCGCCAGCTGCACTTACAGGTTCACACATGTTGGGCGTGCACACCAAGCATGAAAAGTTCTAAATCAGCCCTGTCCAGTCGATCCTACACGACAATCCACAGCCAAACATGTTCCACACAATTACGCGTCTCACCTGTCCCAAACGCGCACGTACGCTCCTCAGTGTAGTCCCGTCCTGTCCTCAGACACTCTGCGGCACACAAACATCACGAGAGCTGCTCCTGGCGACGCTCGTGGACAAAAATAACATCCGTGACACCCGTGCGTAAAACCGAAGCGACTCCTGTCTGCATTCACTGGCTCGTCCGGTTGTTTTTTTTCTGTGTCTACTCCGTCATAGCGTCAGCAGCGATGATTCCCTCGTGCGTCTGTCCCGTTCAGTGAGAAGAAGAGTGTCTGCTGGTGCTGGTGTGGCGTCTCGCTGGTTGCATCTTGGGAAGCGATGACTTGAGTGAGCTCCTGCGAATGCGCCAAGAAGAAAGCTTTGGAGCACGTGTGTTCTGCTGCTGCTGTTCCCTCCCTTTTCCCCAGCGCGCGGGGAAGACTGGGAGACGGCAGGAGCGCATGCAGGAGGCGGGCTGGGTGCTGTCCTGTCTGTCTGTCTCTCGTACAGCGCACAGACTTGCAAAGCTCCGACTGGCCAAGCGGAACACACTCACATCCACACCGCCTCCTCCTGCATGTCCTGCCTCAGCACTGGGGCGAGTACGGCTGCTGATGGGATGTCCAAGCAGTATTCACCAGTCAACACGCGTTTTTACCGAGGATTAGTCGTATATGCAGCTAGCTCTTTTGCGCTGATTTCACATTGTTGTTGTTACAGCGTTTTACTTTCAACCTGTATGACGAGACGTTGCCGTTTTTCTCCAAAATTCAACTCTTCAGTGCACAACCTTGTCTTCTATAAAATACTACAGACCTTTATAATGGTTGTTTTTTTAATTTTTTTATATATGGTTGACTGTAACAGAAATCTAAAACAAGTCATGTAGCAGATATATCAGATAGTGTTAGTATGAATATTCGAATTTAAAGGACAATTTGCATTGTTTGCGTTGTTCCTGAGCACCCCCTTGCATCAGAACAAATAACAAATCAATCTTGCCTGATTGCTGTTGCTGGAGAAATTGTAAAAACTTGATCTCAGGTCAAGTTCTTCACCAAATCTGGGGCATTCAGAACAGTGCTTTCTAAGGCTTTCTACGGCTCAGAGGGGAACGAAAAAAATCTCACAGACAAAACTTCAGGGTTTTGATAACGTAGTTTTAGAACAGGATTAAACAAAAACGTGTGTAATTATCCAAAGCATGTCTTACGGCATGACATGAAAAATTACATAGACAATTAAAGGTAACGTTTCATAATAAGGGACATGAATTCATTGATTATCATCATGAGTTCATGAGGAATTAATGCATGAATTCATGAGGAATTCATGATGTATTCATGCATTAGTTCACCATGACTCATCATGAACTATCATGAATTCACCATGAATTCCAGTGGTTTCATGAATGAATTCATTCATGAATTCCACCATGAATTCATCTAATGAACTAACATGGAAATCATGTTAGTTAACCATGACTTTTAAACCTACTATGAATACAAGGAATTCACATGAACAAGAGATATTTAAACCAAAAACATGAATTCATCATGACTTTTGAAAGTCATGCATGAACATCATGAGTCATCATGAGTTCATCATGAATTTCTTTCACACAAAAAAAAGGGAATCTAGCCTTATAGTAAAACTTAGTTGTCAAGAACTTTTTGTGAACTCATGATAAACTCATGATGAACTCATGATGAACTCATGATGAATTCACCATTATTTTGTACTTTTTTGTGTTTTAAATACAAATTCAAGGCTTCCTTTATAGCACCATTAGTTAGGATTAGAAACAGCACAATTATAAGCCAATGGGTAGGTACAGCAATTCTGTGACATTAGCACTAAAAATGTTTTCAGTGACAGAACAAAGTAATTCAATAGTGGCACAATTTATGAGTCAAACTGTGGTTTATTGAAATGGTCTGCATCGTCTCATCTACAGCCTGTCCGTCCATGGGAGTGAATCTCTCCTTCACTGTGGTTCTCCTCGAGGTCTCTTCTTTTTTTCCTTGCTGAGAAGGAGGGTCTAAGGACAGGGATGCTCTGGGACAATTATCCATCTGCTTGTTCCTTGTTGGACATTCCACCTCTGTATTTCTAAATGACCATTTCTGATGTTCTAATGCATCTGTTGGTATTGACCAAACGTTTCTGACAGTTGTGTTTTCTAAAGCAACAATCATGTGAAGTCTTCTGAGATAACTGTTCTTGTGATTTTTGACCACAGGTGTCCATTATTACTACTATTACCCTTACCTATCAAGACTAAGGGAATAAGCTCCAATTTAATCGTTTACTTAGCCTCTCAAACTGCGTATACAGATTAATAAAAAAAAATATTTTTTTTCTGTGTTGGCACAGGCCAAAAGAAGGCCAGTTTACAACCTAAATTTCCTGAGCTGAAAGGGGTCCCACCACACTGCTTGTCTTCATGAAGGTATTATCGCTTTTCCTGAATTTCTCAAAACTATTACAAATCTCTATGCTTCATGAAACAGAAATATTTGATAAAGTGGACATTTAAACAGTAACACAACTCCACAGATCTGATTTCCAAGTAACTTTCCCTGTAACAGTCTGTTAGCAATAAAATTTTATTTTATAGCCAAAAATCACAACTATCTCAGAAGACTTCACATGACTGTTGCTTTAGAAAACACAATTGTCAGAAACATTTGGTCAATACCAGCAGATGCATTAGAACATCAGAAATGGTCTTTTAGAAATAGAGTTGGAATGTCCAACAACGAACACACAGATGGATAATTGTCCCAGAGCATCCCCTGTCCTTAGACCCTCCTTCTCGGCAAGGAAAAACTCAAAACCTGGTGGGAGAAGAAGAGACCTCGAGGAGAACCACAGTGAAGGAGAGATTCACTCCCATGGACGGACAGGCTGTAGATGAGACGGTGCAGACCATTTTAATAAACCACAGTTTGACTCATAAATTGTGCCACTGTTGAATTACTTTGTTGTGTCACTGAAAACATTTTTAGTGCTAATGTCACAGAATTGCTGTACCTACCCATTTGGGTTATAATTGTGCTGTTTCTAATCCTAACTAATGGTGCTATAAAGGAAGCCTTGAATTTGTATTTAAAACACAAAAACAAGCACAAATGCAGCACAAAGTACAAATAATGGTGAATTCATCATGAGTTCATCATGAGTTATCATGAGTTCATCATGAGTTTATCATGAGTTCACAAAAAGTTCTTGACAACTAAGTTTTACTATAAGGCTAGATTCCCTTTTTTTGTGTGAAAGAAATTCATGATGAACTCATGATGACTCATGATGTTCATGCATGACTTTCAAAAGTCATGATGAATTCATGTTTTTGGTTTAAATATCTCTTGTTCATGTGAATTCCTTGTATTCATAGTAGGTTTAAAAGTCATGGTTAACTAACATGATTTCCATGTTAGTTCATTAGATGAATTCATGGTGAATTCATGAATGAATTCATTCATGAAACCACTGGAATTCATGTTAATTCATGGTGAATTCATGATAGTTCATGATGAGTCATGGTGAACTAATGCATGAATACATCATGAATTCCTCATGAATTCATGCATTAATTCCTCATGAACTCATGATGATAATCAATGAATTCATGTCCCCTTATTATGAACGTTACCCAATTAAAATATAAAGACGAGAACAAGAGTTTTAGTTTAAGCTATGGGTCAAAACAAATCATAATTATAATGTCTTTGTAAAACTAAAATTAATCTAAAAAAAAATAATCAAAATATACATAGGCCTAATTCTTTGACAAATATACAGTAGGCTATATTTGGAATGAGGCAGTTAACACATTTCATTAATAGTGTGAACTAGAAAGTACATTAGCTTGAAAATGAGCTGTGCCTTTTCTGATTATCACCAGGAAGAATATTATAGTATAACGAAAAAATAGGCACCTTCAAGACCCACCTCTTCTCATTTGAATGTTTTTGTGTGATTGGAAAAATACAAAGGTATCATAAAGGAAGTACTTAGCTTAATGTTTGATGAACGCCCCCTGGTGCAGCTTTAAAAGGCACTGTGAAATAGCGACAGAGAAATACAATACTTAATAATAATTTTTCACACTTTGAAACTCAGACACTCCTTCAGTCAGTCACTCTTGACATGAGATTATTCATTATGTTTTCTTGCATTGATTAACTCCAAAAACACAATACCATTGTTATTCACACACAATATTCTGAAATAAACTAAGAACCTTAGCTGTGAGACACACACACACATTTTAATGGGGACATTACCTAGACTTACATTATTTCATGGACCCTTACCCTATAACCGTAACCTTAGTCATTAGCTTAAACTTAACCTAACCCTCACCCTAATCCCAACCTTAACCTTATTTGAACTTAAAACCATGTTGCTGATCACATATGAAGGATTTACATCATAGGGACCTGCTTTTTGTACCCATAAGGAAGGCATGTCCTCGGAAAGTGAGGACAACTTTTGGTCCTCACAATGTGACGAATGCCTGTCATACACACATTTTCTGAACCCAGAAGTGCTCTTTTCCCAGCAGGAGCCAGTCAAGTCGCTCATGCCTAGATTTTGGGAAAACTGGAGACCACCCACAGGACTTATTAGCATATAACAAGTCCAACTTTTCTCACTGTCTTCATTCAGGAAAAGACAGTGAGACATCAGGGTTCTGACAGGCACCCAGAGGTATATCAGGTATTTTCCAACTCATTTGCTACATTTTCACCATCACTCATACACACTTACTACTCTTCACTTATACTCAAGTGCTGTTCTTAAACAGTGATACACATGGGTTAAATGACACACATTTCCATTTCCAACCAGAATGTCATCTTATTTATTGTGATGTATCAAATAATAATAAGAAGCAAAGGAAGCTTTAAGATCAATATATACAGTATCTAAAATGTCCAAGATACTTTATAGCCTAATTATTAGGCATCATAGATTATAACTTGCACAAACAAGATAACCAATAACAGCAAGGTCTCCAACCTTTTTTGATAGGAAAGTTACTTTAGCAAAACAAATCTGGTGGTGAGCTACTTTTGTTAGTGATGATATGAAACTGAAGTTAAAAGGGGCACAGTTAGATGCATGTGAAACATGAGCCATTATCAGTTTAGAATTGGACGCAATAGAAAGGTGTGTATTAAAGTAAAATTTGTGTAACAAAGTGTGATGTGTATGCTTCAAAATCCTTTGGGGAGCTACTTGACAAGTGGTGGCAAGGTACCGGTTGCTTCTGAGCTATGCGTTGGAGATCACTAGTTTACAGTGTGTTACAGTTCCAACTGTTTTTGGCTTGTTTAAGACATTTTAAATGCAGATTTTTGTTTAGTCTGCAGCAATAACCAAACTGTGGAGAATTAATTCAGTTGGAACACTCTGAAGTCAAAATTGGTAATATTCAAGTTGTATTCAATAACTAGGCTTTATTTTAAAAAATACATGTATAGCTTCTTGGGTGAAGCTATAAGGTCAAAGGGTGTGATGTGTCTCTGGTCAAACAGATGCCAGTGCCACCTGAATAACCTACTCACCAAAACTCACTGATCCATTTCCAAAAGCCTTTTTTATGTGCAGACCAGGGAAAAACAAACAAAAACTGAAAAGCAGCCTAGGCTAATTTAAATTTATTGTCCAAAGAGCACGTGAACCCAGGCACACCAACTGAGGTGCCATGAATCAGATTTTGTTGTGATCAAACATCTAATAACCACTAGATGAAATTACAACACGCATTCACCTGGCCTGTTGTCAAAGTATGTCAATAAAATTCTAATAACCAGATCCAGTATTTTTTATTTGATGCATTGTTTTATTTCAAACACAGTCTAACAAAAAAAGTGCAAAAAAAAAATGCTGTTTAAATAAAAGACAAAATATATAATATAGACTTATTTAATCCTACCCCTGCTCATTTTAGTATATTAAAATTTCAGTGTGGGCTTTTTAATTTTTTTTATTTTTGAGGCATTAAAAACAGTGTGAGAGCTTATTATGGACACTTATTGCAAACAATGATGAACAAAAATTAAAAAAGAATAAAAAGGTTCAATATGCAGAGAATTTTCTGGTTGAAAAGCCCACTTTGATGTTTTGCTTGGGCCCGTTAAAATCCTTCCAATGTCCCTGTGTGTGGCCATGGGACTGAACAGGGATATGCAAGTCCATGTCTCCCTTCTGTTCTTCTGCGTGTCATCCAGAGGAGCGCAGTCACTGTGACAGGTCAGCTCCACCATTCAGCGTTACTCAGCACTTTCACTGAATAAGCAATGCTGAGTCACTGCTTTGACAACCACAATTATCCTCTTATTAAAAGTATGTGAGGGCAATTGGCTATGTTGTCCTGAAGTGGTACAAGTTCTCCTGGGACTTACATCTTTTATTCGCACCATATATTTGAAATATTGACAGAAATGTAGAAAGAGAAGCTCCACATTATGTCATTTATTTCATTTTAATACTTTTAATACTTTTTTTTTCTTAATAACCACTGACAAAGCTCTTGTCATTTCAAGGTTGGAAAAGCTTAATTAACACAGACAAGATCAGAATCTTCAAGCCGGAAGTTAAAAACTTTTAGGTCTAGAACCCTCAAAATAACTTTGAAACTAACTCACATTGCCCAATGTAGAATAATATATTGACATTAGTAATATTTAAAAATGTGACAATAAACTTAAATTCACAAAATAACGTTGGAACCGATAGGTCCAAGCAATCTCGTCTCGAGATGAAGAAAAATGAGCAAATGCAATTTATCACACACCAAAGCAATGTAAAACAGAAAGCACATATCTAAAACTGTTCAGCTCTCCAATCTTTTGATGCATGGTTAAAATTGACAATCATTTGTCATTGTGATGCAATTATAACTTTACAGACTGCAAAATGCAACTGGAGTGAACCAGTCAAGCACCGCTTTCTACAGTACACTACAGTGGTCTTATTTTCATGCTGTGTTTACTATTTATTTTTGTTTGAAAAGAAAAAGTTTGCTAATTTACAAAATAAAAATGTAAGTACCTGTGAATTAAGCCATAGCATGAAGGAGGAAAAAAAAAAAAAAAATAAATCAGCAAAATTTCTATGGAACCTAACAGTCACTGTTAAACAGTGCAAATGCAATTTCCTCCTGGAAAAATGGATTAAGGGTCTTTTTGGTGCCTGGTTCTAGTAAACACCTATATTGTGATTCACATTCCAAACACACTTTCCAAGTGTTCATTTCTTTCTTATCATGAACAGGTACAGTAATCCTATGTAGACTGAAGAGCCGGTTGAGTTATCTCTATACTGAATGTATATTTAAGTGCACTGAGTCCCGATTGACTTTGTGCTGATCCAGAACTGCAGCAGTTTGTGACCAGTGCGAATGCAGACACCATAAACATGCCCAAACCCCATTTGACAAGTTTCCAGCCTCATTCCAAGGTGTGACTTTGGTTGTCACTGTGTGTGATAATTTATTCTCCAGGGAAAGCCTGTTTAGAGTGATTTCACCTCCCTCTCTTTCCTCCAATACTAAACACTTTTGTAACTGCGTCTCAGGCAACCCACAGCTCGGCACACTTTGGAAGCAAGTAGACTTTTCAAAGTGTGAAAAATTATGCACTTATAACTGCTGTAAAGTTGTAAAACTCCAGATAAACTTGGAGCTGTTTATGATTCAAGCCCCAGTTGCCAATAAAAATAAAATAAGTAACTTTTTTGCAACATGTACTGAAGAACCTTTAGTGTTGCCTGTTAACTCAGTATTGATTGCTCGGCTGAAAAAGCCCCCCAAGTCTTGTTAAGAAGCACACTATAGTTTACAACAGGAATAGTTATTTGGATGTGATGATGTTGGATATATACTTGGTCTGAAATTCTTTTTCCTATAAACTTTTATGGTTGAATGCCAACTTTTTGTTACTGTTGTTATGTGGTGTTGGCAGCAGGAAAAGCGTGTTGAACCTGATGCTGCTTAAATTTAAGGTTTATACAAAATACTTTTTTTTAAATAGACTGAAGTAAAGGAAAACTACTGTGGCGATTTCCATGAATTCATTGATGAATTATACCATCTGTACCTCAGTAATTTACATTTTGTTCATTGTGAAACACAAATGATCTAAAACAGAAACAAATGTATTGACTTTTTGTTCAAAACTGTAGAACTGCTAAGCCCTTTTTAATGATGAGACTTGCCTATTTATGGTGATAATATCCACCTCTTCATTGTACAATGTAAATTTAACAAGAAGCAGGTATCAACAAATTTTTGTATTCCAATGTTTGTTGTTTATTGATGTCAGAAAGTGGTTAATTGAAATCTTTGAGCTCTACATGTTTTACTTTAAATTTGATTTTTTTTTGGTTTAATCGCAAGTACACACAAGTGGAAGGAGGTGGAAATCAATGAAGCACGCAAACAAAAGTTCTGTTTTTAAGTGCTCATTTTGGGTATTTCTTTACATAAGTCTATTTCTTTCTTATACTTCCCTTCTGAGAGCAGATTTGTGTCACTTACTTTCATTCATTATCAACACTTTTTCTTTCAAGATCACTTTACTTGACATTTTCACAGTTCTCAACATTGTGTAAATATTTTTCAACTGAAACTTCAATGCGCTTGTGTGGCACTCTGAGTATCTGATCTTTAACAAACAAAGCAAAGTTTCTCCACTACTGAGTTGAAAACAGAGATTGTGTAAGTACTCAAGCACCTGCTGCAGGACAATACAAGATTATCAAACATGCATCCATAAATCCACATGCAACTTCGAGTAAACTAATCCAATCCAATCCGATCCATTTTATTTATAAAGCACATTTAAAAACAACAAAGTTGACCAAAGTGCTGTACAAACACTTTGATGATGAATTAATGATGAAAATTGAAAGACAACTCAACAGTATTCTTGCCATTGCCTTTTGTACCTGCTTAAGCCACTGAATAGCTCTTGCTCTCTGCTCCACCATTTCTAACAATATCCCTTAATTAAAGTGAGAGGGATTAGAGAGATCTAGGCTTTTAAAGGAAAATCAATTATCATACATGGCATGTGGTAATTAGTACAAATGCACGGCTGATATCCTTAGCTGACCTGCAGAAGAGAGGAAAGCACAAAGATGAACTGTGATACTCAAATCTAACTGTGTGGTTTCTGCAGGTCTGTATGGCTGATCAGCAGACTAAAGCTATTAGCACCAAGGAGCACTTGAATTCTCCTGCCACTACATGATGGAGCAGTGGGCAAAACAGTGCCCTGTGGGAACATGTTTCACTCTTTACAATTTGCAAGGAAAGAAATGTGTCTTAGATCCACCCAGTAATATCATGGTCTGCATCCTATACAAATTAATGAGCCGCTCATTAGATAAACAACAAATAAATAGATAAACATAAGCAGATAAAGAAAAAAATCTTACATGAAAGCATCAACATTATTCGGGGAAAAGATAACTCTGCAAAACCAATTACAAGATCAAATTACTATTTTCATGACCTAAAGTAACGACAGTAACAACAACAGTAACAACATAGAAACAAAGAAAATACACAAAGAAATACATTAATAAATAAATAAAAATACAAAAACTACCAAACTAGAAGTAGCAACAAGGAAAAAAATAGCTATAGTATGTTGGGTAGCAATAATTGAACATGAACCACATTTCTAAGTTCTATTGCTGCATCTAGTCATTTGTTTCTTTAGCTGTGTGAGGAAGAATTAATTTCTATTTCTATTCAGCTTGCAGCACAAACCACTGATGGTTCAGCTGATACGAGGTGGACATTGAATGAAACATCCTTTTGTGATTTCTCTTACAAGACATCAGGCATGTGAAATACCTGATGCATTTTATAATAGGCAGATCACTTGAGAACAAGACTTAGAGCCATGCGAATGAGCAGCCAATCAAGTTTCCCATTAGTGTCCTCTTTTCCATAGCTCACTTTGCTCCTCTCAGAGATCACAAGCTCTGTCTGATTGCCAGCTGTGAACGCTCTCTGGCTGAAGCTGATGTAAAGGCCTAGTGAGCGCAGCCCTAAGCCACAGAGCAGCATATGATGTAGAGCAGAAGTGTCATGTCCAGCAGCCTCATTACTCTCCCTGTATTTATACTTGGCCACTCAGGAAGTCTGCGTTTATCAGGCTTTTTATCGACAGCCACCGCGCTCATTACCAGGGATGGACTGTATTTCCTGTGCACTCATAATCAAGTCATAACGATGCAGTCATTCATCAGTAAGGCTGGAGTTTGAGTGAGAGCTCCCACACTTCTACATGGGTCTAGAAATGCAAATGCAAAAAAGTTACAGTGCATTTAATAATAGTTTTGGTTGGACCTAATTTGTGTACGCACCTATTGGGACGGATATGTTCTATATATTAAAACAAGAACAAATCTTTGATCTATTATACTTTCTGGATACAGTATTGCTAGTTCGCAGCAGTTGCAAATCAGAAGCAGAATCCCTCTACAGGCCCTCTTTTACATTGAGCACAATGCAAACACAAACCGCTCATATTCAGTAGAAACATAGCTTTAAAGGATTGTGATTTTTTTTTGTATATGTAGGAAGAAACTATGGCATAACTAGATCAATAATTCACATTTTGTTCATTGCAAAACATAAAAATAAGATAAAGCGGCTTAGAAATAGAAACAGGTCTTTTAACTTCCTGTAGAACTGATAAGCTCCGCCTCTTACTTGTAAAATATACATTTAATAAACCACAGATATAAAAAATTACTATTTTTTGTTGTTGGAAAGTTTCTACATGACAAATTCTGAACACTGTATGTTTTACTCCCAATCCTAATTTTTGAGTAATCACAAGTAAATACAGACAAATGGGTGGGGATAGGTGATAGGTGAAGATGGGGAGTTTCTGAGCACTGTAAAATAAGCTGCAGGACAATACAAGATTACGCCAAAATGCATGACACAATCTAAATACAACTTTGAGTAAACTAATGACGAGAGAATACTGATGAAAAGTGGTGATAAACTCAGAAAAGTAGATTTTACATAATAGGTCCCCTTTAAGAATGATCTGATCTTGTGGAAATTATAGGTTCAAAAGAGCAGTCAGGCCTGAGCTTTCGACTCTACTTGACTCCTGCTCCTCCGCTCATTGGTAAACATACTATGCACAGTCTGTCCAACAACCTGTAGAGCGCTACGCAAAGGCTGGAGCTGACAGCCAATATGGCAGTAAACGCCAGTGAGCAAACGCCATTGACGCACAGCGCTTGCCATTTTTGATCTCCGATGCACAGAACAAATACTTTATAGCAAAACGTCATGGCCATTTCCTGCAGAGCGCAAATCAAAACCATATTTAAATGTGAGGTGAGAAAAGTCATTCTTTGTCCTAAGCAAAAGACAACTAATGGACTCCTTTTTTTCATGTACATCACACAAACATTTGATTGCATGGTACATTGTGGAGGTTTTTTGAGAAGCAGAGGAGGGAGTGATGACCAAATCCACTCTGAAGAAAGTTTTGCTGAAGTATAGGCTCTAGATCATATCAAAATGCTTAGAGTAAGCATAAAGAAGTAAGGATAATAAAGTACAAAAGCTGGACATGTGCTTCCCACGCCATAAAAGGAGATCTAGTTCCATCTACTGGTTGTAAAGAAAATCAGAAAGGTAAGTAATTAAACAAACCTTATTTGCTGATGTTGCAGACATGTTCCAAACTAGTGTGGATGATTTATGAAATTGAAAACAATATGGAAGATCATTTGGAACAGTGTATTCTAAGACTCTAAGCAGAAAAGATAACCATCCCCAAGACAGAATTCCAGCTGTGTTTCTGATGAGGAAGCGATAGAATTAACAACGCAAAAAAGTACTTTTATTGCATAATATATGTCCTTTAAGACTCCTGAAAGATAATTTTGGACAAAAAATGGGCTTTAAGGTGTGCAGGAAGTCAGTGCGGAGATTTAATGTTGTTAACTTGTTGTTGTTTTTTTGCAATGACGGCAACATTGCTCTGGCCACTGCAATTTGCGAAAAGTGAAGAATACATTTTTGTTTGTTTTATTTTAACATTTTTATAAAGTGGTGACAGTGGAAATTAAACAGAACCTTTAAATTCTCAGTGGTTCTGTGTGTCCCTTTAGACTGATCGAGCTGCTGTAACTGATTTTGATAACCTAAGTTAAATTTCTTTTTTAACTCCAACAAATGAATGTGTAAGGTCCTGGTTGTTATCTAGGGGACATCCGGCTAATGAGGTCAGAAAAAATGATTTGTATTTTGCTGAACAAACTCACCTCCTCAAAAGTGTTGTCACCCACTGTAGCCATCATTCATCACCCACAGGGGTCGAATAGAGCTCTAGCGTTAGCATGTGGGTGACTTTCAGTTTAGAGGTTGTGCCATTTAGCAGAGAAAACTCAGCATTTCAGCATCACAGTCAAAACTGTAATATGTGGTTGGGAAATTAATTGATAAAAAAAATCTATAAAATAAAGATTGTATCAATTGTTCTTTTTTATTTTAATTTGTATAGATTGGCCATTTTCTTAGATTACTGATTAGATTTATTTAGGCCTAACTTGCTTTTTCAGTTAGACAGTGTTATCCATAAACATTAACGCATCATGTCCTTCCCATAAATTGATGTGGTCTCTTGTACCTGAATTGCCTTTTCACTTAACATTCATTATGCACGAGAACTCCAAGCTACTTCACTCACAACAAAAGATATACAAAGTCAAATTCAACAGAGACTTCATGCAATTTGCGGCATACACAATGTCCAAATGTTGCTGCGGGACAGTAAACAGGGAGGACAGTTAAGCCTCTATTTTTCCCCAGGTGGAGCAGAATAACCTTGTTTTATGGGCTGTGCCACAAAGCAGAAAATTAGTTCTTGAAAAAGTCATTAGCAACTTGCCTGTTTTATAGGGTGACAAGGCCTCCTGCGACCAATACTGTGGGATTTCAGCACCCAGCTCCCAGCGTCAGACACTACCCAGGATGTTGGCGGTGGAACAGATTCACAAGTGTGCAGTCAGTGAGCTGATGCTGATGAGCTGTGAGGAACAAGGTTGCTTAGTTATGTCACTTTTATTCAGGCCATATTGGTGTGTTTGTGTAGTTAATTTCAATAAAATAACATATTTTACTATTTTTAGCAGTAGTAGCAAACATTTTTATTTTTTTCATTTGCTCTCTGCCTGCAGCTTTATTTATTTTTTGTTACTGAAGTTATGACTATTGAGTTCTGTTATGCATAAAAAGATTAAAAGTTTAGTACTAGATTAACATTAGACCCAACCTTCAGCACCACTGGGACATTTCCTCAGGAGAAGTGGCGCTGCAGTACTTAGGGACACATCTCTAGATCTTTTTGGTGAAAAATACTACTTTCACTGGAGGATATTTTTGTAATGTGCATGTGTTTAGTTGGTGGGGGAAACCAAGTGCTTGGAGAAAACCGACCCAGACACAGGGAGAAACAGGCAGACTTCACACCACAAGGCCCAGGCCTCCAGTGAGTAGAGCCTGCAACCTTTTTCTTCGAGGCCAGCACTAGTGGTCACTCTTCACCATGGCATTATGTAAACTACTACAAATTTAAGACTCAGACCTTCTCATATTTGCAATTTATCCATCGACAAAACAATATATATTATATATATAATAATAAAAAAAAAAAAAAAAAAAAAAAAAATATATATAATATACTATATATATTATATATTTATATATTTTTTATATAATAATTTAACATTTACAATTTCTGTGCATTTACATATTACACTGGAAGCACAGTCAAGTTATATTTATTTCTTTTCTGCACTGTGCAAAAATAGTTAAAGAAATAAAACACATGACCTGCACTCACTTTGCTTAAGATAAAAAAAAAAAAAAAAAAGAAAGAAAAAGCTTAAACTGGCTATGAAATCCACTGCACACTACTGAAAAGAGAACATAGGTTTGAAAAACCTTTTGTGACTCCACATTTTCCGAGTTTATTGCCTAATTAAGTCTAATGAACAGTGACAAAAAGAGCAAGAATATTACTGACAAACAATTAGACAGCTCTCAAACAGAGGCAGCACAGGTCAGAGGCCAGTGCATTCATTATGTCTGCTGCATAAAAGTTTGAAAGTTATAGTGGCAGAGAAAATGAGCTATGAACTAGGCTCACTATGTTGGAAGTGACAGTACTAAATATTTGTTCGTAATAAATCACAATTTTGATCAGAAAAAAACGTAATAAGGACATACTGCATATGTACTAAAATTTAAATATCTTAATCTATCGAATATAGTCAGCTTTTGCCTTGTTACAACAATGTTTTCTCATCAACAAGTTCTGCTTTTCTGTCTGTGTTAAGAGTCATTTTACACATAACAATTATTTAAAAACTTAATTGGATTTTCTAAGTAGAGTAGACTGATGTTGGAGTCTGGTTTCACAGACACAAGACAGTGTGTCATATGAACACAACTTCTACTGTTTGCATGTCTATTTCACATGTTTCTGGCCTTGTTCACTTCTATAGAATTGATCTATGAACGTAACAGACATGCAAAACAGATAGAACAATAGCCGTTTCTTGTCTCGTTTCATAACCAGCGCTAGCTGGGAGATATATCGAATTTTAGATATTATTGTGAATGTTGTTCTGAAGATATGAAAAAAATGAATATCGAGTATATCATTTTTAGTAAAAAAAAAAAAAAAAAAAAAGCTTCAAAAGGAGCTGTTTCAAAAAACAAATTAAATATACTAATAACTACAGAACGGAAAAGTAATTTAGTCTCTAAAAGTAACATGTACCCAACTCCTGGACCACACAGCAAAACTAAATGCATTTTTTGTAATAATTTTAAGTTGGAAAATGATTGAAATTTGTTTTGTTTTTGTAGTTTATTGCTTTATCTGATCAAAATTCAGCCAACATGTAAAAACAAAAACATGAAATACTAGTTATAATGTAAAATGACATCTTAAAATTATCTTACAACCCCCAAATTTTGATTTGCAACCCACAAAGGGTCCCAACTCCTACTCTGAAAACCTTTCTAAGTCGACTAAAATATGTAATGCATTACTGAGTAAGAGGAACTTTTTTAAACATCTGAAAATCTTGTTTACTTAAATTTTTTTTTGTCTGGATAGTTATTTACCTTGAATATTTAGTCAAATCATTGAGATAATGCTAATTTTGAAAAGGAGTCATGTCATACTTGATAATTAAACTTTCCCTATGTTTAAAAACATATCTTACATTTTCCAGTTGGACTGACATTACATCGTCTGAATATCTTAATCGAGATATTTTTTTGTCAATATCGCCCAGCTCTAGCTACGTGTGTGAAATAAATGTATGTTGGCGTAAGGCTGGCGTCAGTGGTGAGTGACGGACCAGGCTTCAGTTCACTGCTTGCTTTGGCACATCTCATCAGGAGTTAGCACATGCTCAGCTCTCTGGTGAGGGCTGGCTGCTCAGAGGCCTGGGGACGTCCTAACAAGAAGATTTACACTGCAGGCTTGTCACAGCGGAGTATCTGCTTAGACACTTATAGATGTCAGATGGTAGCCGAAAAATTAGTATGGCTTAGGCTTACATTATTGCGTTTAGGCAGTTGCTTTATCATTTTCCTCACATACTCCATCAGCGGTCTGATGCCTTATGTTTTGCACCTGCATTGCACTACATTTCTAGATGAGCTGAAACATCTTGAAATAAAAAAAAATATCTAAACTATGGCTATTCAACTTTATATTCTTGAGAGTCCGATTTTTCAGTTAGCAGTGATCTCTGGGCCGGAGATACACAATAAGCCACCAGTTTAGGGCTGCAACAATTAATGGACTAATTGCCAATCAAAAAAATAAGTTTAATTGTTTTTGTGATAATTGTAATAAGGTAAAGTAATGTTTATTGAGGACAATGTACAATTACACAATCATGTACTTCAACTTCAAAAACAGCTGAAACTTTGTCTGAGATTTTGTCTTTATCGGTGAGCCACAGAAAACACTGTGCTGAATATCCCATATTGATATTTTTAAGTTCATGAATTATCCAGGCTCATTTTGAGTATTTCTGCAATATTAGCATATCGGGCAAGATCAATTTGATTGCTTCCCCTGTGTAAGTTCCTTTGCAACTTTGAGAAAACTTCAACTGTTGTCTGAACTTTTACGAATTAAGAATTAAGTGGGACTTTGTGCTAAATGTTTGCCTTGACCTCTGGCCTGTTCCTAAAGATTGGATGTAGTTTATCCGCGTAAATGGATTAAAAGAGAGAAAACTATGATCGTGTGGCTATGACTGATCGATGATCAAAACCGTGTGACAAAGAGCCAAATTCTTACTTTGTCATAAATCTAGGTGTCCGGCTATTCCATAGTCGTACATTAATTATTATTCTATGCAAATTACTTTTCATCAAACAAACATCAGCAGAGTCGAGACTGGCGTGCACTGACTCCTCTAATCTCTGCATTAATGCATGGCAGACGAGGGTTCATGACCCCAACCTGTCAATGTACTCTGCTGTACAAATGATCGAATGTTAAGTCTCCATTGAAAAGTTAACAGTCCCACAGCTCGCCCTGTAATAATGAAATTCATCAGCGCTAGTCTGCAGCATTTTTGCAGATTACCAATGACTCATGAGAATGCAATATCAGCCGATTTAATGGCCCAACCGATAAATCATTTGGGCCCAACTGGCCTGCAGTTTATTTGAGTTTGTTTTAATATTTTAGGAGATTTTAAATTCCTCTTATGTGCAGCGGGCATAAGACATAAGTCGAAAATAAGATGTAAGCTATAAACTCATACCTGACAATTTCAGTTCCAGAACTTCCTCCTCCATCGGAAATGATGTCTGATGAGGTATAGGTGTCCTTGATTGTTCGTTCAGTAATTGTCATCAACTAAGATTATCAACTGTAAAAAAAAAAAATGTTAGGGTTAGGGTTAGGGTTAAGGGTTAATTTTGTTTCAAAGAATAAATAGACACAGCAATCTTCTTCTAAATAAATTAATTTCCAAATATACTTCAAGACATACATAAAAAAAAGACAATAAGACTGCCATATTTGTTAGATTGTAAGCAAAACACAAACATATTTGCACAAAAACTCAAAGTGGCAAATGATTATGGTAAGTCTGGCTGGCTAAGGTTATGAACGGTTTGGCCTTGAAGTCTGGATTGCACTCACACCTTGGTGGGTTTTTGCTTCCTCGATAAGCTTAGTGACAGAGATAAGGAAAATCCTGTTTGAAACCTCCACACAAGCCTGGCCTAATGGTTTTAGATCATGTTGCCGCTCTGACATCCCGTTAAGTGCTAAATGTTAGGAATTGCATTACTGCAGAGTCTAGATTAAGAGTGATAAGAAAAGCTGTTATTCCCATCCTCGGAGCACACCAGCACACACCATAGCTTTCTGCTGATGAATTATTCACATGGCCAAATCATCCGCCACAAAAGATAAAGGCCATCCAACCACTCCTCAAGTCTATTGATTTGGAGTTCTTTGTATGTTGGACTCAAATGGATAATGGGAGACTGTAAAATGGACTCATAAGCACTCTTCAGTCTCTTTGAGATTCTAAATCATCAAGGACGAAACACTTGAGCTTGACAAAGTATGACTGTATTTTGAAATATGCTTTCTAGATGTATCAGTCTAACACATTTCCAGCAGCAGAGAAATTCAATAACTAAGGAACCATTAACCGTTTTAAGGACAATACGATACACTACTTAGAGTTATTGTTTTAGAAGTCTCAAGTTTTTGGCTTCAAGTCCAAGTCAAGAACCAAGTGAGGACCCAACAAGAATCTACTTTCTATTTATTATTAATTTATTTATTTGTTTGACAGCGACTGTGTACATTGATAAACTTTTCTGTAAAATGCACCAGATTTAGGCACAAGGCAAATTTTCATCCGTAGTCCCTGGACAGATGTTACATGGTCACCCTAAAAGACATGTTAAAGCAAATTAAAAGCAAATATATGCATACTATTTACAATCAAGTTTCTGTTTTTTCAAATCTACATCAAATCACTGAATGCAACGGAAGCTTGTAATTTTTGATATTTCTTTGATAAATGATCCTTTTTACAATAAGGTTCTGGTCACAAATAAAGAAGTAAGCATGCCATGGACATATTTTGAGTCAAGGCAAAACACTAAAATATTTTAAATCCTATGCATACTGCATCCAACCTAATCCAACCTCAATAAAAAAAACAATTGAACGTACTAGTTTGTTTACACCAGCCAGACCCTTGTGTCACAAAGCCACATACATAGAATAATATATATAACTTTTTGGAAATCGCTGAGATTGATCAGTAAGAAAAGTATAATTAAGGTATTATTTAGATTTTATTTTTAAGAAAAAAAATGTGCTAATCAGATGCTCCTGTAGCAGACAGAAAAAAAAAATGTAGGAATTGGAGGAATTGCTAAAAATCTAAATTTTAACCCAAACCCAAAGTGTCATTCAGGCCTTAGCAAATACCAGCTTTACTGTTATTTAAGAAATGGCAGTAAAGCTGGTAGTAGATATTTTTATATTTTTTTAGTCACTCAGTAATCAGAAGCTAAAAATATAAAGCCTCAGCATCATTTGTGGGTTCAGAAATAGTAAAAACTTTTTAATTTTTAGTCCTGTTTTAACATTGATTCCTTCCCATAAACACTGAGATTTTGTCTGTGAGATCTATTTTGTTCCCCTCTGTGCCTCAGAAAACACTGTTTAGAATGGTGCCACCAAAAGGGAGGTACTCAAAGTATTGTTATAGGAAGGAAACCAATAAAAAAATAAAATAAAACTGGGCTGGGCATGTTAATGCAGCATGTGCTTAACCACGGTGAAATATTTTGACGGTGTTGACGCAGGTCTCGCATTTAAAGAGTCCACAAACAGAAGATGTGTTCTGCTGCTGTTAGCGCAGTGAACACAAAAAAGAGTCATGCCGTACAGATAGCAAGACAAAGACGAGACTGAGCTCCATCTGATTTTTTAAATCATTCAAAAAGACCCAGGAATCACAAAGATATGGCCAATTAACAAAATGGGAATTATGCCAATACCTCATTAAATATGGAAATAATTAAATCAAATCAAATCCAATCCAATCAATGTATTCTTCAAAATCACAACCCAGGATTAAACAAGACTTTTTTATTAGTGAGGGGAAAAAAAGTTAGCTCAATGCGCAATAAATTGCAATTAATCGCAGCTCAAGTAAGCAATTAATTGCAAATTAAAAATTTGATTGCTGCCCAGCTCTAAAAAAAAAAAAAAAAAAAAAAATGTTTGTGTTTAGTGGGTCACATGTTTTCTGTTTACTGTTGGTTACATGTCTGTGATTGAAGTGGGTCGCATCCTTTTTATTTATCACAATTTAAAAAAATGCACTGGCTATTCAACAAGTTGATACATTGATGAGAACACAATAATAAAACAGACAAGTAAATAAATGCACAAATAAAGAAACTCAATTTAAAATCTCACAAATTCCTTTCCCATTGAACAAAAATCCAATGCATTTTCCTCCTTAGTTTCTCTGTCCTTTGCTTCCTCAGCAGGAAACTTTCCAGATGACCCCATGGTTATTTTAAACATAACTCTTTAGTCTGCGGAGGATAAGTGACTATCATCATGGTCCATTAGCCAGGCTCTGCTGAATGTTCCACAGAGACAGTTTAGAGGAGCAGACACCAAAGTCATCCTGTACACTTACACCACTGTGGACACTCAGGCCACATCCTCATCACTCTGTTTCCTATTGAAAGAAGAAGCTAATATGGAAACTAATGACCAGGAAGAGGAAGCAAGGCTATGAGACAGTAAATAGAGATGCAAATGGAACTACACAGACTGCTGCCTCATTACAAACCATTCATGCCACTTGCATTTAAATTAAGCTGGGCCCAGGGTTTTCCATGGATGGATGTTTTCGAAAGTTTTGGTTTGTTTTTGTTGCATCAAAACATGTAGATCATTTTCAGACTATGACAGGTTACTTATGGTTGTTTTTTTCCAGTTTGGCTGTTTGACAAATACATGACATAGGTAAATTGTATTACCCACAGCTGTCCCCTATCACCTCTCAATATTAATTCAGAAATACATAAGTTAGGTTCAGGATTAAGAGAGGGTTATGGAACAAGTCATCGCGTTAAGCTTGTGGATTTGGAAGAATATCACATCACTTCCTCCCACATCCAAAAACAAGCATGGAAAACGTTGTCGATTGTCATTACTGTAAATTACCCTAGTGATTATAAAGTGAAAATTATTTGTGGTTGTCTCTGCAAGTTTTCCACTGTCTAGGGTGTTCCCCTGCCTAAAACTGTGAACGCTTTTTCAGGCACACAGTTGTAATAAATGTGACATGATGGCAGAAATGCTCTGAACAATTTAGACTTAAACGCTCAGAAGATCTTATTCGTTGTTGACCAGAGAAGAGAGGACGTTTATACTGATGATTCCTCAAACAAGTGTAAATTTTGGTGAGGTAACACGTACGTGGTTTGAAGCTCAAACAAGTCAGACTAGTCAAGAGTCAATATATGAAAATAAGTCTTTAAGTAGATACATAATCCATAATTCAACTACAGTAAAACATTTCCACCTGCCATGAGAAGCAGACACACTGGTTGTGAAATGACCTGTGTATCTGCAGTGTGCAGATAGGCCTTTATCTCATATTGACAGGAAGCAGCAGCTCTGTGGCTTGGATCTGATGGAGCAGCATATCAGGAAGGCAAGGCTCTCTGCATTACTCACTAATCCATGTCCAACATGCACCTCAGCTAAGGAAAAATACTCCCAACGTATTAAACTACTGTGTCTAGAGGTGTGTATAGCTGAGTATTCTTTTGTTATGAAAAAGAAGCTTGCATGATTCCACAAGTGACACTTCAAATCTCTTCTGTCATTGTTTCTCATGTAGATGAGGTACACAAAACTCAAAGTGGGTAAAGTAGCCAAAAACTATACTCCATTAGGAGTAAAGTTACTTCTAAAAATATTGCTCAAATAAAAGTAGAAAGCAGTGTTCCAAAATGTTTCAAGCAGGAGTAAATTTTGGGGGAATAAAGTATTCAACTACAAGTAACTATCTTTTTTTTTGGATGGACAAAAAGCACACACAAACTTGTTTTTCCAATGAGCAGAGCAAAAAAAGGTGCCGAAAAATTAAATATCTGAAGGAGCAGTGCAAGAACATTGTAACTTGGCTCTACCAGATGGACAGTCACAATATTTTTGACTTTTACAAAAGGCTTTCTCAATATCAGGAAAGTCTGCACATCTGACTTTGACTCAGTCTCGCACGTTTTTTTCTGTGCTCTTAATGTTGATCGCCTTTTATCTTCAGAATTCATCTGGAGAGACTCCGGCCTTCAGGTTAAAGACAACAGCTGTAAGCTAAACCAATCACCAAGCAGCAGCAGACAAATCACAGTAAATCATTGTGTACGTTGGTCCATTTGAGCAGAATTAGAGATTTTTGGCTTCTGAAAAATATGCACACTGAGGTGATTTGTGCATTTGTGAAGGGAAAGACATCAGTGCTTTCCCTTAACTGGATTTAACATAAATACACTGACAACTCCGGTTTTCAGTGATAATCTATCCAAAATTGAGTTCTACACATTAGAATTCAGTTCTAATGTGAAGAACAGTACTATTGTACAGTACTAGTTTTAACCTTGAGAAGTAATGAGTTTGACCTAAAATGACCATATTTCTTGTGGCGATGCTGCTGCTGTGCTGGTGGACTATATGATACAGACTAAGAGGATTATTCCACACAGCAGACAGTCTCTTGCTCTCTTTCTTTCTCTCTTTGCAGAGCCACTTTTCTACAGTCTTCCCAGTACCTGTCTTTGGAGCTCAGAGAAGCTGGACACAAGCCAAGTCCACAGAGCACTCCCTGGCCCTCAGGCAGCAGGCAGCACAGCACTCTCCTGTGCCACTATATTTGTGCTATTTTGTTTGGACACATCACCACTGTGTCTTGCTCTCAAGGACAAAATCTAAATCTTAACTTTTTTTCTCAACAATAACTTATGGGGTAAAGCAATTCCATAATTAGTGTTTAATGTCTTTCTGAATACTTGTGAAAAGAATGAAAATAATTTTTATTATGTTTGGCCTCGTGCACAGAGTCAAGGTTGACATCAGGCATGACAATCAGAGAGTAGATCCAACAAGTCAGTGATAGAAACACATTTTAGCCAGGAATTTATCTTTCATGAAAAAAATGTATACACACTCACTTTACAGGGACCTGCCTTGCCTTCCTTATGGGGACAAAAATTAGGTCCCCATGATGTAAATCCTTCAAGTTCAAATAAGGTTAAGGGTAAGGATTAGGCTTAGGTTAAGATTAGGCAACTAGTCACTAAGGTTAAGCTTTGGTTGAGGTTCTGTGAAATTAATAAAAGTCAATGCAATATCTCCATGAAATATGAACACATGCATGTGTGTAAAGAGAAATTTGGGCCTCACTGCTCAGACTGATATCTCCATGGGCAGAAATCATATGGATGAGGTAAAAACATGTTTATGCCTCTCTCTATGGTGATAATGATATAACAAGATCAAGCTTAATAGTAATAAACTTGTTAATGGTATTGCTTGCTCTACATTTTATATACATTCATATTTGTGAGATTTATACGATGTCAACTCCCACTAACAGCTTTTATAACGAGACAAATAAGAAGCTAATGCTGTCTATGCTATGATGGGTAGAATGGGTATACCATATTGAATTCATGAATATAATATTTATAGATTTACCAGTCTTACACACAATGGCTTGTCCATACAATTTTTCCTTCTAAAACACACCTACCTACAGCACATGTTATTATGAACAGGTCGCCCTTAACTGTTTGCGCCCCTGCATGCCCCACCCAAACAGCAGCTGTCATCCTGTCACATTGTTAAGGACACCCAGCCTGGTGTAGGAGCAGAAAAGCCAATCACAGGTCAGCTCAAAGAGCTCTGACAGCACTGAACAGAGTGTGTGGGAGATTGGCCTCAGGTGACAGGCCACATTCTCCCCTGCAGCAGCAGCAGCGGCAGCAGAAGTCATCTCAAATGTCTGATGGAAGACTTGTCAGGCTCAGAAAAAGAGGCATAATGATACAGGTGACAATGCACTGTCTGCCAAACAGCCTCTTCTTACATGTCAAAACAGCAGGGGGAAAAAAAAATTGAGTGAAACAAGATGCAGGTGTCAAGTTATTTAATTCTTAAGTATATATAAACTGGCTGATGGTGGTTTGGAATTTTCAGTAGGATATTACTTGGGCCACATCTCCTTGAATGAGAGACAAATCAGGCTTAAAATAAGACCTAGTATGCAGAAGAATTAAGATGGACAAACAATATAAATATATTGAAGAAGCAGTGCAAGAAACACAAATATTGAAATAATGTAATAATAAATGTAATATTGAATACATGATGTAACATAACAAAACTTAAGCCAGAATAAAACTTCAGAAACAACAAAGTGAATATAAAAGCAAGGTGACCAAAATACATTCACAAATATGATTCCTTTAAAAAGTTACTCCAATAAAAGTAAGCCTACATCTACATGATTTTGTTGGACCAATAAACAAGAATTTGTGCTTCCCACATTCGAGGTGGGTTCAATAGGTTCCATTAACGTTGTACAATAGCCAGTACTTCAAAAGTGTGATGTTTTAATTCATGCATCAGACAGAGAATCTTTCCAGGACTGGAGAAATCCAGAAAAAAGACCAGGTTTGCCACTTGAATACCATCTGGTCTCTCTAGTCAGTTGCGTTAGGAAACTCTTTGATGGAAATGCAGTGTTTATTTCTCATGTCTTAGCAGTCACAGTCAGTTGTAAGTGTAGAGCTATGTGACTGTTTAACATTTTACTGAATTTACTGTGATTAACTGAGGATGAGCATGTAATCTTTTCTACTGTTGAGTCAATCTTCAACAAAGAAAATATACAAAAATCTGAAAATAAATAAATGCATAGCTTAAAAAAAAAAGAAAAATATTGAATTCAAGGCCAGATGGAGAGAAAAGGGACGTTTATTTGTTATTAATAACAATGTTTTGTCAAAAAATATCTATGTTATGACTAGACCCATTCAGTCTTGCATTGCAACAAAAATTGCATAAGTGAATATTTAAACATTATTCACTTTAGTTGATCTCCACTTGATTGGAATATTACTGGCTTAAATAATGTGAACAGAACTAATTTTCCCGGATCGGACCCTTCTGATATTTCTCCATGTGTCTGTTTCTCCAGAACTTACATCTTCTGGTCGGTTTGTGGGTTCTGCACTAATGAAATGCCCACTGCCATTTATCGATGAGTCAAATGCAGAGGTCAAATTTTCATACAAGGACAATAAAGTGAACCTTATCACTTAATTTTAAGAGTCAACCCTTGTGTAAGAGCAATTTAAAACTAATCATCATGGGAACACCCTATTGTATCACACAACCCCCCACTGGTATAGTAAGGTTAATTCTTGCAGTATATTATTCAGAGTGTGGGTGGAGCTGCAATGGAGCAGAATACACACGAACCAGCATCGTAACACAACCGTCTCATGTTCACACAAACCGCAGTTTCTATCTCTGAGAAATGTCTTAACCTAAAAAGACCTAACCACCCACTGCTTTTTCTTCTTCTTATAGAGATAATACAATGAGCGCTCCTCCCTGACATTATTATTACACAGTGCCAAATTGGACGCGTCTCCAGAGGAAGAGATGACATTCAAATATCACGTCCGGCTCTCTTCATTACAGCCCAAGTAAGTGTTCCCCCAACTGCGACGGAAGCAGGTAAAGCAACTCCACTCTCAACTCTCACCTAATCAGCTCTCCAGGGACACAGGCCTTCTCAGCAAAGAGAGATGTCTGCCAAGGCTGACATTCAACTATGCTGTTCTGTTGTTTTCAATGCTTACACTGACATTGTATTGTATGTACATTTTTAAGCTAATATGCTTATTTTACGACATTATATATTGCGGTTCATCATTTAGTAGGAATCCTGTTTCAAGGCTCTGACTGCCTGTTTCACTAAAACTCATTTCAGTGGCTAGATTGTAAAGCCAGACAATAAAACTGAAAAAGAGAGAGAGAGACAAATGGACAGAAATTGAAAATTGAAATGCCTCTCACAACCACAATTTCTAATATTTTTTGGGGAAAAATGACAGAGCAGGATTATTTTTAAATACAATGCAATATAAAAATAAATGGTCATTTTTGGTATCATTTTTAGTTTTGTGTAAACTAGATCTGACTGACAATTGTTCCACAATTTTACTTAGAATCAGGGATTCTGGCAAAGATACAATACGAGATTGCAACAATACAAATACAACTGAGTAAGCTGATGATGAGAGAACACTATCATTGTAACTTAGAAATAGTACTGGGTATTATGGCAAAAAAAAAAAAAAATAGTAACAATTTTCATGGAGCCATTTTGATTTTATGAAATCATTTTCATAAACTGAACCTGAAAAATATCTAGAAATCACAACTTTTATGACTTAAATGAGAACTCAAAAAACTACAACCTTCAAAATGCATAAGATAATTTGAAAAAAGAAGCCCAAAGTCTCTATAAAAAAGTCTACTTGGCACATCTGAGAGAAGCAGGCTGGACAAAAATAGTCTGTATTTGAACAGAAAGATGTGTCAATTTAAGAAATCACTATAATGATTCCATCAGAAAAGCAGAGTGTCACAGAGATCAGCCCACGATAGGGATGAAACTAACAATCATTTTGATAATCGATTAGTTATTAATTGATTAGTTTCTTAGAACGCAAAAGTAAAAAATCTGAAAAAAGTCAGGATTAAAAAAAAATTTAAATCCAGACGAAGCTGATAAAGTAGGATGTTTTGGAGATGTAGTCTCCAAAAAAATTGTTTTTTTCATCAAACACTAAAAAAAAAAAAAAAAAAAGAGTTTTAACGGATTGATAAATGGTAATTATTTAATTCAGTGTTTTTTTTTTAAATAGATATAATATGAACAAATCCCCACTGACTTAACTTGCAAAGTTATTCGATTTTCATCTTTTATTGTTTCTTGGCATCCCATATTCAGACTAGAGCAACTGATGTGCAAAGTTTTTCAAGCTAAATTCCAATGGAACAATCATAAACCAAATGTATTGTTCAGCTAAACATAGAAAAGGACAAGCATCAGTTGAAATCAGAAAAAAAAAAAAAAACATGCCACTCCACTTGAAATAATCACATTATTTATTTATTTCATTTGTAGTATTTAAGAATCACATTTACTTAAATCAAAAACCAATTTGTGTTTAGTAACACTGTTTTATTTAAGATTGTGTGTGTTTTTTTTTTTGTAAAAGCAGTAAATGTACACATCCTCTCTGTCAGCGTTGCCAATTGCCCAACTTCTTTTTTCAGTTCATGCATGTTTGGAAACCTATAGAGAGATTTTCGATCGCATGCTCCATGCAGAAAGATACGCTGTCCAACTTGTTAGTGGGGAACTTCTTGAATAAACACGGGACGAGAGCTAGCAGTTTTGATCCATATGACGATTTCTGGAGACAATGCTTTTCTCGAGGTTTTTTTATGGTCGTAGGGTCGAATTTCATTCACAAATGTTATATTAGCACATAACTTTTGTTTTCTCACAGTGATAAACTTTTGTGGTTAAGTGACAACCCTAGAGTTGTTGCTCCAGCTTGGTCAATGAACAGAAAGAGCCACTCTCTTTCTGCATATCAGGTGCTCGCACATCGCCCGTGTTGATAAACAAATAATCCCTCTATATAGATCAGTTAGAGATTATTCGATAACTAAAGTAGTTGTTGATTAATTCAATAATCGAAAAGTTGTAATTAATTTATTCTATATTTGTTGCAGCACTAGCTCACAATCTTATCACAATAGCTCACAATCTTATCACAATATTGCCCAGCCCTACTCAGAAATATCATGTCCTCTTTCATACAAAGAATAAATGCCAAGAATTTTGTTGTGTCATTTTGTTATAACCTCAGAGCTTTGACAGGTATTCGATAGCTAACCACTTTAGCTTTTCAAGTTGGTGTGAAGTTACCCTTCTCACCATCATATTGTCTAAAACTGATTCCACATGGCTACAATTTCACCATTTTGAAAAACAAGACTATTAATACCTGCTTTTGGGTCAGCCTTATAAATCATATGAGTCACTTGAGTCCTGACTGGCTGTTTCTGGTTCATATTTCTAAAAAGTAATGTTTAAACCGGAAACAGAATGCAACCATTTTCTTGCTGGGGAGTTATTGGAGCATATCTTTCACTTTGGCAGAGCAGTAAGTGGGTTAAGACACCTTATGCTAATCATCAGACAAGAATAAAAGACAGAACACGGAGAAATTAAAAAATCAGAACTACCTTGACCTCGAAAGACCTACGAAAAAAGGTGGTATCTAGGTCTGTGGGACTATCAGTGTGGCATTACCGGACAGTGAAATTGGCCGTGCTATTATCTCCAAGGGGCTCACTTAACATCCCTGCACCGCACAGACCGCTGGACCTCATTCAGGCTGTGAAAAAATGATAATGAAATGGGACAAAGAATGAAGTGCCACTAAAAACTTTTTAATCAGAGTTGTAAGAATGACAAAAGATGGGGAACTTTCAAGAGCAGCTGTGGATATGGACAATTGAGCACATAATCGTAGCCAAATGTGTATTATGTGATTTTTTGATAAAGAAACATTTTGCTGTTACTCTTTTTTATAGATTTTCCAAAAGTGTGTTCTGTACACGAGCCAGTTTCTTTAAATTGTGGCTGACTAACTGGCGACAACAAGCGCTGATGGATGGCTTCCACAAAGATTCTTAATTACAATATGTTTCATATTTGGGATTTTTCACCTAGGCACTTTGTCTTTGAATGCAGCCCAGCACGCACTTGGCATTTTCTCAAACAGCCTAATGAGCCACTTACCTGAAATGTGCTGTAATTAACATATGTGCCACCACAAAATGGATATGGAGCAGTTTCATCTTAAAGGCCCAGATGTTGTTGTAAACAACAAACTATCAAAGAAGTAAAAAAGAAAGTATAGAATAAAACACAATTCCAATTCTATGTCGTATGTGCTACGCCCTCTACGGGCTTCGCTATTGGCTAACACTCGAGGCAGCGCCTCGCACCTGAAGATCAAACAATGTACCGCTCCAATCATGAGGACGTGGTTCCCCCACTGGCCGTATATAAGGCCCTGTCCACTATCGCTCGCCCTTCTTTTCACTCAGCACTTGAAGATCTCTTAACATGTTCTTTAAGAAAGATTTACTCTCTACAATCAAGATTAGGGATTCGCCGTACTCACCAGCTCGAAGATTGTCACCCTCCGGTGTCGAGCACCGTGGGTACGGCAGATGTGAGACCCTCTTCTCCCCGAGGACCGTCTGTTTCCCTCTGCCTCTGTTGGCAGCACAACACAGGGATAAGACCGCCCCGTCTGCTGCTCGCTTCCCAGGGAGAAGCGAGAGTGGCGCCGTGGCTTCATGAGCCCCGAATCCCCGGAGCATCTCGGTCCGGACCCGGAGATGTCCGAGGGGAAGACCGTGCCTCCGGTCCGTGCTGCAGCCTTGCCGAGCAAGGCTCCAGCGCCTCCTTCCCTCCGGATTGTCCCCTATGAAGAAGACATGGCGTTCCTCTTCTCCCGCGGCTGCTGCTTGGCGCCAACACCGTGTGCCAGCATACCGGCCGTATCGCTGTGTGCACTGGTGCAGCGAGTCGGGGGCTCCATCCATCGAGGACGGGATCAGTTTGGCTCTGCTTCCCTCTTCCTCGCTCTGATCTGGCGGTAAGCCTCTATTCCAGCCCGAGACAGGCTGACGGCGGTGTCGTGTATCGCTGCTATGCTAATGCTACACGGTCATAGCACTAGCTAGCTACTAGCGCAGGACGGGATCAGTCTGGCTCTGCTTCCCTCTTCCTCGCTCTGATCTGGCGGTAAGCCTCTATTCCAGCCCGAGACAGGCTGACGGCGGTGTCGTGTATCGCTGCTATGCTAATGCTACACAGGCCGTAGCATTAGCTAGCAACTAGCTAGCTACTAGCGCAGGACGGGATCAGTCTGGCTCTGCTTCCCTCTTCCTCGCTCTGATCTGGCGGTAAGCCTCTATTCCAGCCCGAGACAGGCTGACGACTGTATTGTGTACAGCTGTTATGCTAATGCTGCACAGGCCGTAGCATTAGCTAGCAACTAGCGCAGGGCCTAGTTAGCTGCGGACCACGGTGGCTGTTTTCCTCTGCATGTCACAAGCTTTCGCCATGGGCGTAGGTATATGTGCGCGGCACAGGTGGGCGGCAGACATCTCTGGCTGGGTCTGTCTTCCCTCTAGGACCATGAGAAAAGCAGCTCGCCCGCTGCTTCGCTCTCTGCTCGGGTCAGAAGGAGGAGGAGCCGCTCTTCCCCGAGACACGCTCTTACAGCTGCGGCGTTCTGTTCCTCGGACTCCGGCTCCCACAGATCAGGAGCGCGAGTCCGGAGCGGCGCGCTCCTTTATCTGGAGCTTGTAAGAGAGAGGAGAGGCTCTTTATGTTATGATTTAGAGTTACTTCTCACCATGCAACAGACACGCACTGGTAGCGTTTCTGTTGCTGTTCTTGCTGGTGCTATAGCTCCGATGCTGGCTCCAGCTGTCCTGTCACTCTCATCCCCGCTGAGTGTCGCGGTGCGGATGAGTGCGTCAGGAAAGGGCAGAGGTTGACTGTGACCCCCCACTCTCGCCCAGGGAAGAAGACGTAGGTGAGAACCACGTACTTCACCACAGCCGCTGTCGTGAGGGCGGAGTTTCCAGCAGCTCAGATAGCTGTCCAGGGTAAGGACAGTTCTTTACCCACCGCTGCTGCTCTGGTAGCAGGGCACCGTGTTCTGCTCCTATCTGCGCTTGGAAAGCATGTGGGAAGAAGACAGGCTTCTGTGCGTCATCTCCATTTACTCATCTTTTATGTAGATGTTTTTTCCCGCTCCTCGCTCTGCTTTGAGGATGCGGATTTGTGTAGTGCAGGACCGTTTAGGGCGCGCTCTGATGCGCTCCCTCTCACAGGGTCACACATGCACGAGCAGCGGAGCTCCCATCACGTCTCCGCTCCCTCCCTGGTCAGTGCTGCGCAGCGACAGGGGACGCGCGCTCCACCTGTCCCGGCTGCGGACGGTCCCCCAGCTGGCATTGCTGTTGGAGTTACACCAAACGCCTTCTTGCGCTGTCCCGCAGCACGCAGGGGGCAAGTGCAGGCTCGTAGGGGTCGCGCATCGACGCGCTTCCCCTCGTGCTTTGGAGGAGAGTCTACAGTCCATAGATCCTCTCCTCTTACGGTTAGTGTAGCGCCGCGGCATCAGACGCCTGCTCGTCCTTTCCAGCATTAGGAGCAGGGGCAAGTCTGTGAGCGCTCGGCCTCTGCCCGGAGCTTGACAGCATCTCGGCGGAATGCTTGTCTATCTCCTCATTCCCTAGGGGAGGCGCAGACTGCGCGGGTGCGACGTTATGACCGGTTCTCGTTCGTACGTCCCTTACGAGCACCCCCCCCCCCCCCCCCCCCCCCCCCTACGGACATAGTGGGCAGGCCCAAGCTTCTGGCTCCCGTCCCTCCTGCTACGATATGCAAGCGGAGAGAACGGAGAAAGTAACTGCAGTTCTATGAGTATGTGCATAGCCCTCCTCGGGCTTCGCTTTTGGCCTTATCTACATGGAAGGCCGACATAGAACGGTTCCTATTCCCCGTACTTCTTGGTTGCCAAGAAGTGCGGCGGCATACGGCCCTTTTTGGATCTGCGTGTCTCCTCCTTCCTGTTACGTGGCGCAGGATTGGAGGTGCTAGCAGAGAGAGGAGAGAAAATGTAGTTACTTACGTAACTGTAGTTCTATGAGTTGGTGCGTAGTCCTTTACGGGCTTCGCTATTGGCCTCTATCTACATGGAAGGCCGACATAGAACGGTTTCTACTCCCCGTACTTCTTGGTTGCCAAGAAGTGCGGCGGCATACGACCCTTTTTGGATCTGCGCGTCTCCTCCTTCCTGTTACGTGGCGCAGGAATGGAGGTGCTGGCAGAGAGAGCAGAGAAATTTTAGTTACTTGCGTAACTGTGGTTCTATGAGTGTGTGCGTTGCCCTCTGCGGGCTTCGCTACTGGCCTTTATCTACATGGAAGGCCGACATAGAACGGTTTCTACTCCCCGTACTTCTTGGTTGCCAAGAAGTGCGGCGGCATACGGCCCTTTTGGATCTGCGCGTCTCCTCCTTCCTGTTACGTGGCGCAGGAGTGGAGGTGCTGGCAGAGAGAGCAGAGAAATCTTAGTTACTTACGTAACTGTAGTTCTATGAGTGTGGCATAGCCCTTTACGGGCTTCGCTATTGGCCTTTATCTACATGGAAGGCCGACGACATAGAACGGTTTCTGCTCCCCGTACTTCTTGGTTTCCACAGATGCATAGCCTAGAGGCCGTTTCGCATGCTGACCACACGACACCTGTTAAGTGTGTCAGTCTGGGCGATTGTCTGACTCTGTTAACCTCATGGATGCTTGCTTCCAGGTTTCCATTGTTTCGGAGCTCTGAAGGTTCCACCGCTTCTCCATGGCTAGGAGATGCCAGGAATATTGCTGACTCCCGTTTGGCTGTTCGCTGGCACTTGGAGAAAGTGCGTGGAGGCGGCGCTGGACCTGCTGCGTTGTATTGGAACCAGCCATTGGCTCATCCTGGCCTCCTCCCATCAGGAGGCTCAGGCTCACACAGAGGTGGTGCTGGATTACATCTTCAGGCTGGGCTTTGTGGTCAACAGACTGTGTTTGAAGGACGCAAGTCCGGTCCATCAGATTCAATCGCTTCTCGGATTGATGGCAGTGGCCCAACCAGTGGTACAGCTGGCCTACTGCCCATGAGACGCCTCGGTGGTACTCCCGTCTCAGGTTGCACCCGGCGCACGACAGGAGGACATGGCTGAGGCCCCCAATGCCCGCACGGAAGGATATCCAGTTCTGGACCGTCCCGGTTCTTCTGAGCCAGGGTGTGCTGCTGGGTTGTGTCCCCCATTACACGGAGTTGTTCACAGATGCCTCCCTGTTAGGTTGGGGGGGGGTCTTGGACCAGTGCTCGACGGGCGGCACCTGGTCTCCGACGCCCAGCCACATCAATGTCCTGTAGATGGAGGCAGTGAGGAACGTTCCTGCACGTCCTGCACTTCAGAGCGGAACTGGAGTGACACCACGTCTTAGTCCGATCAGACAACACGACTGTGGTGGCTTATCTGAACAGACAAGGGGGAACCAGATCTCCCTCGCTCCACAGGAGGGCGGCCTGAGATCTTTCTATGGGCCATCACTCACCTCCTTTCCTTGAGGGCCCGGCACATCCCCGGCATTCTCAACGTAGGCGCGGACAGAATGTCCAGGAGCGGAGCAGCCCGCGGCGAATAGAGCCTAGCCCCTTGGGTGGCGGCGCAGGTTTGGCAACAGCTCGGCCACCCGGTGGCCGACCTGAAAGCACTCTATGCCCCCTGTAGTTCTCACTCAGACCAGGGGACGAGCCTCCTCTGGGCGTCAACGCGTTGGCGCACCGACTTTGGCCGAGGGGTCTTCTTTATGCATTTTCCCCTCCGGCTCCTCCCTCCACTCAGGGCTGGACTGGCCATCGGGAGCACCGGGAGTTTTCCCGGTGGGCCGACGCCGTTTTGGGCCGGTCCGGTCTAAATAACGTAATACACATCACATTACAAGTAAACAGCTGCCCAGCAGCCCAGCGCATGGAGCGCACCGGCCCCGCCCACGGCCCCCGCTCATTCACGGCAGAGAGTGATAACTAGTGATGCCGGTGTCGGTACATTTTTGCGTTTGCGTCTCTCTGTTGTGTTTGTGTGCAGCGCTACGGGCTTTGAGCGCCAGACCGCGCCAGACACAGAGAGAACGGCCCCGGCACCGCACGTTCACTCAACTGAGAGAACAGCGCCAACAGGCCGCGTGTAGGGGACACTCAGCCCTCAGCAAGGAGGATGATACAGGAGGTGTGTCCGGGGTATAACGCCTAATCTGCCGCATCATTTTACAAACGGTGGCTTTGATCACTTGTGAAATAAGCACAGCTCAGCTTTGGAACGAGTGCAGCCTTTTCAATTCAGCTTGTGCAGCTGACTACACTGTAAAAATAACACTGCAAAATATTCGAATTAGTAAATAATATAAACTTAGTTGGCTAAAAGTTATTTGCTTTGTGTAATTGCACAAATTTAAAGTTAATATTTGTTTAAAGTTGATTTTTGTTGCCTTTTTTTTTTTGTTAATGTTAAAAGGAATACAATTTTAGGTATATTTATGCAGTTTTTAAAGATTTTGTAGATAATAGTCTGATTTTTAGTGTTCACAAATCTTAATTTTATTATTGGACTATATAAAATTATATAGTAAAAATATATAGTATATAATAATAATTAAAAAAAAAAATATATATATATATATATATATATATATATATATATATATATTTTTTTTTTTTAATAATATGCGTGGGCCGGTCTGAGGCCAAAATTCCAGGGCCGAATTTTTATCCCAGTCCAGCCCTGCTGTCCAGATGACTACTTTGAAGACTTCTACTATGGATCACTCCTGGATGAATGAGGAACTACACTGTCCAGTATATTAATTAATTAATGTCATCATATTAAAAAAGTATGCTGCAACATTCAGTTAAGTACAATTATGAGAAATGTAAGGTAATTCCAAATCTGACATATAAAAAACATATTGTATTGGATTTGTTGTCCTCGTGTTTTGGAGCGTGACTGCTGGATCAAGGTGCCATAAGTCAAAATGCAGAGCTTTTGAAAGCAGTTCGGAAGCCCACAGATCAGAGCCTAAAAAAAAAAAAAAAAACTTTTTCCCATAACACAAAGGTAGATGGACTATATTTCTTTGACTTTCCAATCTGAAACCATCACAGAGAAGCCCTTGTGTCAGAGATAAAAGCAGGTGTGGGCCAGGACACTCTTGAAACTAGAGAATTGTAATCTCAATGAGGCTCTCTTGTTTAAACCAATAAATAAATAAATAAAGGTGTAGAGAAAGAACTATGACTTTAAGGACAGAAATGAACTTTTGAGACATTCTAGGACATCCTAAGATGTGTCTGTAGCTAAAAGGATTACATACTGTATGCATCGAAATGTTTGTTCTGCATCGCAAACTCATGAATGGTGATACTTGAAACCTAATGAATCCAAACGGATATTTCAACACACATAACATTTCGAAAGTCCTGCTTAAAAAAAAAGGTCTACGATTGGTAAAAAAAATATATAGAAGACAAACAAACATACGGCGCTCCATAGTACTCACGAAAAAAAAAATATTTATCTCGTAATTACGAGATAAGATCTCGTAATTACGAGATAACTTTCTCGTAATTACGAGATAGTTTTCTCGTAATTACGAGATAATTTTCTCGTAATTACGAGATAATTTAAATGGCTTTTCCCACATTCTGTATACCCACACGCTTCGTATAGGCTAAGCTAGTGACTTTATCCACAACGAGTAGTCTTTTCTGTGCTAGCTTGATGTTTCTAAATAGCTAAGATGTACTTGTGGATTTCGTTATGTTAAATTAAGTGCCTGTGGTCTTCACTGCAATGTTTACGGTCGACAAAAAGTATGAAAATAGCTAATAACGTGACTGTCAATTCACGCTACAGTTAGCATGCTATTATAAAGACGGCCAGTGTGTGGAGCTGTTCACCCACCAGAAAGAAGCTAGTGGTAATCGGCAGGTTTTTTAAATAAAACTCGATCTTCTTGACTGTTGACAGTCAGTCTCACTCATCCGCAGTTTTTCTGTGGCTCCAGCGTCTGGTTTTCAATTTATTTGGCCATAAAGGAGAGAAGTGCTGCAACAGACTTGCAACATACGGGCATTTTTGCAGTACCCACCCACTCTGGGTGATCCATGCGGAAGTGTAGCAAATGTGCAGCATTTCTCTTCTTTTTGGCCAAATAAATTGAAAACTAGACGCTGGAGCCACAGAAAAACTGCCGCACATTTCTAAGGATGAGTGAGACTGACTGTCAACAGTCAAGAAGATCGAGTTTTATTTAAAAAACCTGCCGATTACCACTAGCTTCTTTCTGGTGGGTGAACAGCTCCACACACTGGCCGTCTTTATAATAGCATGCTAACTGTAGCGTGAGTTGACAGTCACGTTATTGGCTATTTTCATACTTTTTGTCGACCGTCAACATTGCAGTGAAGACCACAGACACTTAATTTAACATAACGAAATCCACAAGCACATCTTAGCTATTTAGAAACATCAAGCTAGCACAGAAAAGACTACTCGTTGTGGATAAAGTCACTAGCTTAGCCTATACGAAGCGTGTGGATATACAGAATGTGGGAAAAGCCTTTTAAATTATCTCGTAATTACGAGAAAATTATCTCGTAATTACGAGAAAACTATCTCGTAATTACGAGATCTTATCTCGTAATTACGAGATAAATATATTTTTTTTCGTGAGTACTATGGAGCGCCGTACAAACACAACAGAAATCCTAAAATTAATTTCAAAATTAACAGGAAGCTGCTGCAAAGATGCGTGAATTGCAGTTATATCATCACATTTCAATTTTATTTTATTTAGCCGCTGGTAGACAGTTGAGTCTAGAATTTTCTAAGCTACTCAAAGAGAAACACTCTGGAGACAGACAGCCTGGAATGACTTGGTGCAGAACTGATACTTTGGCTCCTAGAGTAATAACATGCCATCCCTTTGTTAGCATTCGAGGAGTTTGGCTTGGATGTTTTTAGTTTTTTTTTTAAAGAAATCCCAGCAGTATTTTTGAAGTCACCAATTTTGGAACCAGAGCCCATAAGTTGGCAATCACTGTGAGTTTTGTGAAAAGGCACATTTAGCGCAGAAATTGAGTTTGAACACAATTCTCAGTCTTTGCAAAAGTGCTGCATCTGAATTCACTGTCAATACTCTGAACCTCTTTGCTGAAGTTACCAAAAAAAAAATAAATAAATAAAAATCTGCATACTCTTTACAACACTTCATCATATTCCTCCCTGGCCTTCTATTTCCTCCCCCACCTCAGCACAGCGTCACGTCACTCCTAAGTGCCTCTCTGCGGGGGCCAAGTGCATTTCATATTTATACCTAGCCAGAGTGTTTCCACTGCATTTTACAGGCAGAGATTTCCCCAAAGCCATCTCACAAAACGCGGCAACCTTTTGAACATTCAAGTCAGGGCCGGGTTAGGTGCCTGCTGTCAATTTTATTTATAAACCTCAGCGGACTCTTCTTCCATTCCGACAAGCACTCCGGCAGCCCTCACGATGCAGACACCACCTACGAGACATCCTCAAAGGCAAAAAAAGGTAAACATGGGCCCGCAACAGCACTTAATGCAATCGGCGAATAAAGAAACACAGGCCTCAGCAACATCCCACTGCAAGGATCTTTTGCAAGGAGTCTCTGGATGCAAGTGATGGAGACAGGGCTGACTAGGCTGATTCTAGACAAGATTTTTGATGTGGAACTCTATTTGACACTGTTTAAACAAATAGACACAGCAATGAAATATAATAGTGGAGGACTGGACCCTTTCTTTTTCATCCACTTTCATCCTTATATGGTTAATTTGGGTCGCTGCCTTTCCATTTCTAGTACAATGGGTAAGCAAGCAAATTAGTTGTATTTATTTTCACTAATTAATGTGGTTTTTAATCGCAGCTTAGGTTAAAGTTAATTTCAAAAAGTCAAATCATAACAACCAAATGTTTAAAACGATCAACACTTATCTTTGTATTTTTAGACAGTCTGATAAAGTAGTTTCCGTGGTTTTGTGTCATGAGCTGTCATCTGGTGCTCTGGATGTTGCAGATTCGCCGTCATAGCAACTCGACTCGTGATCATGATACGTTTGGGGCTACATGCCTTGGTAGCTTGACAACCTTTTTTTTAGATGATTAAAAAGAGTCAGGATGTCCAATAGAAACAGTTGTCTTACCTCACTTAAATAATTTTAGTCAGTTTCTTTGATATTTATGGTGAACATTTGCTAAGACCCACAGAAATTAAATTATCAAATGGAGACATGTTACAAAGATGAACTGTGAATTTTATTTCAGTGAAATGTGCACAGAAGCTGTTGTCATTTTCACTAAATGAAGAGACTGAACTAGAATTGAGTGTGCTCAACATTTGTTGTTCCATAAATAAATGTATAAATCTTTGGGAACAGATTCAATAATTTTAAAAACTCAAAAGCATAAAAGCTTGAGTTGTAAATGTAAAGTTCCTCACAAAACGTTGGAACCCTACAATCTGACAAATAGATATGACAGTGTCACAGTGACTCGGTAGACATGACAAGGGATGGCACAATGTCTCATCCAAATCAAATTTTTTGTGTAGAAATTCATATAGTTTAGATGCATTACAGAACTGCCCTCCCCTCTTGTCACCATTAGCCTCTCAGGCAGAAGACAGGCGTGTTAGCGAGATCATGATGGCTCCCCTGGTATGTCTGACAATAGGCTGAGGTGCTAAAGTGAAAGCTGCATGTGTGAGAATGCATAGGGACAAATAAAAAAGGATGCCCCGGAGTGTGCCAGAAGAGGATCTTCACCTAATGACACAATGAGGCCAATTCTGGATTCTCAACACATTTGCAAGTTGACTTCAAGCAGTAGAGAGCAATCAGCATAGGAGAAAACAAGGACTGAAACAGAGGTGGCCTTCACAGTAGATCTCATTATGCTCATTGTACTGTGTTTCAAGTGTTTAGGTCTGGACTCATTGCACTCATGTTGTTTTACAAATGACCCTCAAGTACGCGCGCCTTGATAGACACACATAAGACACACATTTGTCATGCATTTAATAATTTATTATTTTTTACTGTTTCTTAAGAACACAATACTAACTCATAAAGCTTTCACCTCACGTAGTTTAATTATTAAATCATTATTACATTTTTTAATCATTATACTGCAGGTAATCACATTTGAAGAGCTGCTAAATTGATTAAAGCCTGGAAAATTGAAGGGATAGCAATAGCATGACAGGTCAGAAACCTTTTTTTTGCATGTTTATCACACCAAACAAAATGAAGAACTAGTAATAGTCAACCCAAGTAAACACTGCCATTTCAATTAGAAATACTGAGTTGCTTTTGATATTTCTCCTGTGCTCTCAGCGTTTCACATTAAACAATTAGGATTCTGGTGATTATTTAATTTTTGACTTGTCAGGATGTTAGTCTTGCTTTGCGCAACTCATGGATTAATCCTTCATGCAGCCTTACTCCAGACGTGCCTTAGAATATGCATGCATGCATTTATTTATTTTGGTTGCATTTGGTCCAGCAAACCTCATTTGACCATCTTGGATTCAATTGAATTCTCGATTTTATGTTTCTGCAAATAAAAACTGTCTCAGGGCTGTTCAACCTAGGGGTGTCAAATTAGTGCACTAATTGCAGACATATTAATCTAGTTGCTTTTTTAATCACATTAATCTATTTTGAAATCTTTAACTTCATTGTTTCCATATGCGAGTTGTAAAGTGGACATAGAGGTTGTCCAACTTGACGTCGCAACAAAAGACTTCCTAATGTCTTAATTTTTTGCAATATATTATTATAAAAATATATTATTTAGATTGATTAATTAATTACATATCATAATGAATTAATCTCTTACATTTTTTAATCGCTTGACAGCACTAACCCACACAAACTGACTTGTTTTTTTATTAAAGCTCATCTGTCTTTTAACTCTGAACTTGTATTAAACTAACTCAGTATATTGGGAGTGTTTTGCTGTGTAAGCTCAGAGATGTACATTTCCAGCTACCTCCCAGTCTGAAGGATGATGAACCTAATCTCCTGGGGTTCGATCAAATGGAACTACGCTATTTTTCACTGTCGCGTTTCTTTATGTTTAATCCACACAGTTCGACTGACTGTCCCTTTGGAATCATCTATCATCATCATGTCGCATTACTGAGCTCTTCTGACCACTGAGCAGCCTCCCTCTAGAGATGACTGCCTCTGACGAACATCTGTCAATCACACTCACACACAGGCTTTTGGCATTTCCTTCTCCATCCAAGCACAAGCAGACTCATGGATCAGAATCATACATGGACTAGTGGTATTCACTCATGGAGTGATTTTAGCTTTAGTCCTACAAATAATAGTTACTACTGTAGAAAGCACACTTTTCAGTTTTGTGTAACAGCTCAACAAGATGACATTTACTCTTAAAAAAAAAACAAAAAAAAACACTGTGTGAGAAATTTATTTCTGTTTCTCTGTCTATTTGCGTGCTAATGCTAATTCTATGTGAACATAAGTTTAAAACTTCCAGTTTAGTATAGACATGATAATCTGGCCCTTATACTTACATGGACATGATAGTCTGGCTCTTCTCCTCTGTACTAGCAACCATTGTCAAAACAAATTAATGTGATAGCAACTGAAGGTCGTAGCGAAAACTAGCAAACGTACTGTCTTGAGAGGAGAAGAGATACATACCAGGTCCTTTTTAAGGTTGAACCAAACCAGATATGGAGCTGTATTAGAGTTGGGCGATATCCATTTTTCACTATCGTCATATCGTCAATTATTTCGTGAGACGATACTATCGTCTGCCCACTAATTAAGGCTAAAACGGCTCAAAATTGAGCTCTTTAGTCGAGTTTTTCTGGTAATTTCACACACACACACGGTGTGTATTATAGATACAATAATGCTCTTTCTTATAGAACATTGTTAGGTTTGTAAATTTTAATGTTAAAAACCTTATTACTTTGTCAAAGCCTCGCGCTTTCCTCACTTCTCCGCGCTACCGATTCTCTTCTCCATATTTGGACAGTTTATAAAGTTAGTTTGCTCACCTCTGTCGAGTTCAAGTGACTCCTCTTCTGTCCATCAGGACACGAAGAAAAGAAAACACCCAAACAGAAAGTAGCCTACATCCAAAGTTATCGCAGGTGCTTCATGACGCACAACTTTGTCCAAGTCCTGATTCCAGCTCCACACGTCCTGCTCTGTCCAGGTCCTCCGTTCAGGTCCACGGTGTTAAAAAAGTCTTCTTCATCTCTTTATTAGAGCGCGCTGTCTGAGCCATGTCTGTTTTCATACGCACGTGTTGGTGGCGTGAGGATGAGTTCAGGGACACTGCGTAAAACTGCGATGCCACTCAAAGTTGTTCTGCTTTTGTGGACTTGTCAATTATCAAAAAAAGGTACTCTGAAAACAAAATAGTGGTTGAATATTTTCAAATGATTGAGAATATGCATATAATAGAGCGAAATTGTTTGCTGCAGCATTGATTAAAAACGTTCTAGGAGGATATTTTTTACAACGATAGTGAAGTGCTATTGTCGAAATGTTTTACTTTCGTGATAGACATAATATCGTTTTATCGCCATCCCTAAGCTGTATAAATTCATGTGTCCACTGTAACAGGGTGTGACTGAACTGCATGAGGTGTATTCTGCACTTGGAGCTTCAAATAAAGACCTAACTTATCATACTTCTCTTGGGTCTCTGCAGGGACGTGCACAGATAGAGCCCTGTGGTGCTCAAGCACCTGCCCTTCTGGCTCAAGTGCCCTTCTGGTCAACTTTTTTTTTTTTTTTTTTTTTTTTTTTTTTTTTTTTTTAATTCTCCGGTTTATTTTTTTTTTTACTTCATGAAGACAGCAGTGATGTAAAATGTTTTAAACTGGCCTATACCATATAATAATGCCGCAGCTTTGCCTCCACTCTCTCTCTCTCTCTCCTCTCTCTCTCTCTCTCTCTCTCTCTCTCTCTCTCTCTCTCTCTCTCTCTCTCTCCCTCGCTCACGTGCGTTCGTCTGTCGCAGCTCCGTCCTGTGTTCTTCCCTTTCCATGCCCTTAACAGCAAATAGAGTGGAATCATAAAGAACCATTTGAAGGTCATAACGGTGTTCTACACAGCCTAAGCTTTTAGCCAGTTTTTATATTTTGATAATCCGTCTGGTATTCGCCAAAGTTATGAGCAAAACAGCTGATCAAACTTTACGTCTGCATGAAATACAGCGGCAAAACGCGCGGCGCGGCCCGGGAAAATATACGCGGACTTTTAGTAAAAGTGGGACAACACACGTACTTCCAGAAGAAGTGAGCACAAGTAAGTAAGCAAGCAAAAGTTTTAAGCAGAAATGTAGTTTGACTGCTGACTGCTGGCGCCCTTTGCCTCGGCTGCGTCAGCCCTCTTACCCACTTTTTCTTGTCAAATATCTTTCCTCCCTCTGAATCCTGGTGTTTAACCTACATTTTGATCGTATATCCTCTCGTGTTGTTGTTCTAGGATCTTTGCCGTATGAGATCTCTATGAGAGGCTTGTTTTTGCAGTTGGCTTGATCTAGGCCGAGTTGTGCCCAGAAACTCGGGCTCATGGAATAGAGATTAAAGGGCCCATATGACATTATTTTAAAGTCTATATTTTGATGTTGTTTCCTTATTAAAAACATATCTAAGATTGTATTTTGTTGAACTTATGTCTATTTAACTCATAAATCCAGCATTCTTAGCCTGGGTTCTTCACTTAAGCTGAAAACAGCCTGTTGGTAATGCAAAAAGTGCCCCACTGTGGTTTCAAATTCCCCACACCTTTACTGTAACCATTTCAGCCTTGAATTTGTTTGTCTTAAGACAATAGCTATTGTTTTAGCCTTGTTTTAGCCTTATGCATCTTTTGTGCAACAGAGAATAAAATCTCAATTGAACAAAAGGTGAACAAAAACATTCAGTGTGTTATGCTACTGCAGGCCTGGTCAAACAGCGACCTGTGGCCAGATGCAGCCCTCGGACTGTTTCAGTGTGGCCCCCGGCACATTGTGGAGATTAATTCATTCATTTATTTTTTAAATTAATATATTTACTTGGCTATGGAGCAGCATGTGTCATTGCTTGTTGTCCTAATACATATCACAATAAATGGTCAAAATAGTATTAAAAGACGACATTAACAAAAAAACTTGCTGTAATAATAAGAATTTGTTACACTGTGACTGGAGTTTGGTCATTCTCCACTTGCACAAGTTCCCTTAGGAAAACCTATTTGCCTCCCCTTATGCTACATTATTGTATAGTATAATGGTTTATGGTAAAATACCTGGTATTTTCAAAACTTCCATTTAGCCACATCACAAGAGCATGTTAGACTTTGAGGCACAATATGAATGAAGCTAGGTTAGGCCTATTTGCCATTCAAAGTGTTCTTAATCTGTGGATGAAGGTCAACAAATAATTCCAAAAATACGGGAAATGAATCCTATTTTGAGCTACAATTTCTGGGGAAGGCCCCCCAGACCACCATGCTAGGGTTCACATGACCAAATATTTTTATTTAATGAAAGGTGGTCCGCCCTGTCATTAATCTCCCAGGTCACTTTAGTTCCCTAGTCTGCCTAGCTGCAGAGAGTAGGACAGAGAAAACTGAAGCTCCACTGGGAACCACTGACACAGGATTTGGACACAATTAATCAGTAAACTATAGTTGCAAAAATCCACAGCCTGGTCTAAAAAAACAACTACATTTGTTCTGAAGTAAAGAGTGGTTGAAATAAAGGATTTCTTAACTAAACACAGCCCAGATTGCAGGAAATTGCATATATTTTAGCCAAAATCTCCAGGGGGAGGACCCCCTGACCCCCCCATGTAATAACAATTACCTCTGTACATTTCTTATTCCAGTTTAAACTTGGTTTGTGCAAAGAGCTGCAGTGAACTCTGGCTGCACACATCAAAAAATTATTTTGAAATATGCATACTTCTATGAATTTGAAAATTAAGTCTCATCGATATGGGAAAGTGCCCTTTTTTCTGATTTGAGCACCTGCCCTTCAAAATCTCTGTGCACGTCCCTGGGTCTCTGTACGTACTGTCTACCTGAAGTAAATTATACACAATTTTATTATAAGAATTGTATTATTTTAGTCAAAAATGTATTTATCTTCACCATGTTTGGGCTGCTAATAGCGAGTCATCTTTAAAACTATTATCTGTTGTGATTATTACTGCCAATACGGCCATGCTTTTAAAAAAAAAAAAAAAAAAGCTAATTTCAAAAGAATTAGGTTAATTAAATAAGCAAAGTTGAGTGTTTGAGTTGAAGGAGAGATATTTGTTTCGCCTGTAATATTCTACAAGAGAGCATTAAAGTGGTCTTATAGATTTTTAAACTAAACGCGTTTCTGAAGCTCATAAATACCTCAATAAAATGCATTCTTACTACCTGTTACTTGCTTACAGATGGAGATCTAAGAATAAGTTTAATAGTGTACTTCTTCACAAAGCAGAACATTTATATAAGACAAGGTGGTCTAGATAGTGCACCTTAAATGGTTTGAAGCTGCAACCATACATAACTTGGCAGGTGCTGAGTGTTGTGAGGGCCAATCAATGAACAGTCATCAAAACACAAAGGGCTTGTGTTTAAAGTGGTCCACATAGCACAAATTCTTCACCTGTCAGCGCACCTGCATTGACTGAGCTGTAGAAACATCAATATGACATACAGACAGCTGCAGGAGGTGACGAGAATGCCCCCGAATTGTCATCATGGACAACAGATTTAGAGAGTGTGTTCTGCGCTGTTTGGTCTCAGCACTCAGATTAGTAATGATAATTGTGGTCACACCATGAGGGCATCGTCCTGATTCAAGTGTCATTTTTAAGTGTTTACAACCAAAGACTTAGTTGTCATAAGTTTCTGCATTTCATTTTAGCTTTAAAATGTAAATGTAATTGGAAAGTCAAAAAGTTTAGTTAAGTCAAATCCATAGAGTCCAGAGTTTACTAAATCCAGAGAAAGTCTTAGAGGTACAGGGTTGACGTACCAGGCACACAGAAGACACGCAGTGAAGCAAGGCAGCGATGGGCCAATGTGGTTCAACCTTAATGAAGGAAGAACTGCACAGTAGAAAAGGACCAAAGAACCCGTGGCAGGTGATGACTGACGGACCAAGGGGCTACGGCACACCAGACCCCAGCCTCAAAAGAAGCGCTACACGCTGCAGCACAACATGCACTAACCACTGCGCTCTGGGGCTGGCCACACCACGAAACTACTGCATAGCGCGCGCGATCGTATTATCACACATCAGCACAACTTTCACGCGTGAATTTCGGGACAGTCCCGAATTTTTGGGGAGGACTTCTGCTCACCCTAGTAGTAATTCAGCTCTATACAGGCATTAAAGGCCAGATAAGTAGGCTAGTTTTTCAGAATAAATCAGAAGAGTGGAAACTTACCTGGCGCAGCAGAAGTCAACACCATTCCAGGCGGAGCTTTTTCTTCTTCTTCTGTTGGGCTGATTGGTGGTCGGCATTTGGAGCCTAATAGTGCATTACCGCTACCCACTGAATGTAGTGACTGTATCCAAAAAAAAAAAAAAAAACAAAAAAAAACATTGCCTGCTACCAGTCTGCATGAACGCACACTTCCTCACACAGTGCACTTACCACAAAGCAATTATGTTTAAAAGTTTTAAATGTAGGCTACATATTCCAATTACATTGTGTTGCTGTCTGTGCATGTGTATTGGGATTATTTATAGGTAAATAGGCCTACTACTGATGTAGAACAAATCTCAGAAGAAGCAACAGTCCATTAGAAAATCCTAGAATGATTCTCTCTTTTTTATTATTAAAATTTTCCTTAAGAGATTCATTGTCACATCTCCCCTAATGTATGTGGGGTATGGAACACTCCTGGATGAATGAAGGATTACATAACATTTTGTGTCCTTATTTTGAGCGGGTTTGCATGATATCCATAAAATTGACCATTTGGCCTGGAGAGGTGCCTCATCTTGTTTGCGTCCATAGAAAATCTGCTTCTTTAGCCACTTGAATTTTTCCACGTAGTTTATTGCTTAATGTATTTGCTCCTATTGACAATTTAGAGTTTGCATCTGCAGAAGGTTACACTGTGTCACATTGGGATATAGAAAATAGCCAACACTGAATTTGTGCATATCATTTCATCACCTCTAAAATGAATGACTGTAACCAGCCCCTTATGACTAATGACTGTCCACTCTCCTGTGGTCTTTACAGAGTTTAATCGATATGTGGTGTTTCACTTTTATAAGTCACAGTTTTCACACTGTTCTCGATTCTATGATATGACGCATGCACATGACCTGACATTGCTACTGAACTCTGCATGTCTGTGATATCTCTGTAATTGTTGTAAAATGTCTTTGTTGGTCTGTGCTTTTGTCAAACTTAAAAAACAAAAGTGTGCAGTTGCAGAAAGAGAATTTAATTCATTCTTGTGTCTGTATGTTTTTTCAGGCGATTTTTTTTCACATAAAAAGTTGATTTGTACAATATTAATTGTTTAATGTAAAATTATTTTTGACACAATGATTAGGCTGACTTTTCCACATTATCAGCTATTAATATTCCAGCTCAAATCCGTGATTCCAAGAACGCTAACACTGTACTTGTGCAAAACTAATAGAAATGCAGATTCATTTTTTATTTTTATTTTTTAAATTGCATTTTGCCCAATGATCATAATATCTCCAGGTAATAATAATAATAATAATAATAATAATAATAATAATAATAATAATAATAATAATAATAATAAGAAGAAGAAGAAGAAGAAGAAGAAGAAGAAACATGAAAACTTTCATTTATATGAGGACAAAATGATTAATCAAAAAGCTATTGTCCACTGTGGAGTACAGACTGCAAAGCATACGAACCACTGACAATTGCGCATGAACTTATGTTTCATCATCAATAATTTACAGAAGCCGATCGACACAGCTGCATCTTGGTCCCACTGGATTCGCAAAGGTTAATGGCATACATGCATTAGCGGACTGACATGCCTGAGGTCACATGACGGACAGTATAATAGATAAGAAGGCATTACTGTTGTGACTGTGACGGAGAGAGAGTCACAGAGAGCCCAAGGTGTGCTTGAGCCCAGACATAAGTACACAGCTCAGACATTTGGTTTAAGTAAAGCAGGCCCATAGAGGATTTATGAGATGATGGCTGGCTCTCGGAGTAACAGCCCCATGCTACAGAAATCAATAATGGAAGACAGACAAGGAGGCTAGAGCATAGAACGCATGCTCACTGGATTACATAACAGCTACACTAGATCAGGGGTGTCAAACTTGCGGCCCGAGGGCCAGATTCGGCTCCCAAGATGATCATGTGATCCCCAGGATGATTTCTGCTTATTACTGATAAGAGCCCTTGATAAGCAAAAGGAACCAGAATGCACTGCTGTGAGAGGACTGAATGAAAAATAAGTGTATAGAAATATAAAGGCTTGTATTCCTAAGATGTAATGATCAAAATGAAAATGCACTGGAATCCAACAAATTGCATATAAATTTTCTTGGAATGACAGTAATGTAATGCAACGTGACATAATGTGCTACAATATAAATCTAGACACACAGTAAATGGGTTTCATTAGCTATATGAAGCCTAACTGACATATTTGAATATGACACAGAAGGATATATATTTTAAAAAGTGCTCGTAACAAACTAAGACTCCGATCGATTTTGACACCCTGTACCCTGTGGTCTGTTTTGATGCCCTAAAGACTAGTGGGTCACCCTATTGATTTCCATTTATTATAGCAATTCTAAGCAGCTATAACAATGTTCAACTTTCCAACTAAACTAGTTGAGGAAGGTCTGGGTGTGGGTGTGCTCTGGCTTTAAAAAGGAATAACGAAAAAAGCAAAAAAAAAAAAAAAGCAAAAAAAAAAAAAAAAAAGGCAAAACAGTCATTGACTTCCATTAACTTTTGCCATTTTAAGCCATCAAGCTATGGCCTTGGGAATCGCTGTCTTTTCCGCTTTTTCTGGACCTTGAGGCGACCTCCACTGGAAAGCTTCTGGAGTTTTTCAGCACAATGAGGTGTTTTTTGGTTGGCGAGGTCGGCTAGAGCAGGGATTCTTAACCTTTATGATCTTGAGGCCCGGATACTCATGTGCAAAGTAACTGGGGGCCCAATCTCATATTAAATGTATTGTATTTGAATGATTGTGTGGCCTCAAGGAGGTGCTCGTGGCCCAACTTTGGGCCCTGGCCCTATGGTTAAGAATCACTGGGCTAGATGACTTGCAGGCCCTACTTTTGAGGGGCATCAATTGACACAAAAATCACCATTTTCCCTTGCTTGCATAATCTTAGAAGTTTTTCTCACCATTGGCTAGAGTCACACTAACTATCAAAGCTTGCCTTTCTCATTGCATGTCAATTATTATTGTTTATCCATAACACTGTTGTGTAGTGTAGTGTAGTGTAGCAAGCTCCATAACTAGGCAAATATATATAAAAAAAAAAGTAGGTGGGCAGTGTATTTTCATTACAAAGCCAAAGAGCCAAGACATACAATTAAGGATTTCAATATGAAAGTTTACTAAGGTTTTCATCTCACAGAGATATTTGACATTACAGTTCATCTGTATTCCAATCTTCACGTAAAGCAGATTCAGTAGAAACAAACAGATAATTGTTGTAACAAATCAGTTGCTGTATGTGAAAGAATAAACAAATGGTGAGGTAGCACATTATTTGCAAAACACAGACAAAAATGCTTATTAAGTGATCCAAGTAACACTATCTAATAGAACTGACAGTGCAACACAAAAAAGGTTGGCAAAACATGCAACAGCAAGAAAAAAATAAGTAATTGATTACAAATAATAATAAACAAAACAATTTCATAAAAATATCTTTGTAGGCACACTGACTATTATCTATTCTTAAAGACTGATGATGTTTATTAACATAACTTATGTTACAGAACTGGTTAACAAACGTATCCTTTAAAATAACTATTAATTTCCATCACACAATTAATCTATCACAATTTACTTATTATTTTATATTTATATACTATGACCCCACAAACATGTGAAAGTCTGATTAAAAACAACTAAACAGCTTTAAACACATGGCTACAAAAAAGATACAATCTTCCAGTCTTACATGGTTTGATGTAGAATGTAGATTATCAAAGGACAAACAGGCAAAGTATTATGAATAAGGCAATGCATTTGGACAAAAGCACTATGTGGTCTTTTGCATCTAACCCAACAGAATGTCTGTTGTGTTCATTTAAGTGTCCCGTAAAGGGCAGCAGATCAGCCTGAGAGTCCATGAGGAGCTGTAGCAGCAGAGCTAATGCTAGCTCTATTATTTATTCATACATATGAAAAAAACACAGACTGAGTTTAGGCGTCTATATGGCAAATTTACCAAACCAATACCAAACAAAACAGAAAACATCTGCATTATATCCAACTGTATGATCTTCTGAGATGCCTCCACTATGTTGGAATTCAGAAACAAAGGAACACTGCACTCCAGTGGCTACAAGTTCAAATTCCAAAGTATCAAAACAGTTCCAAAGGTCAGATGAAGTGGAACTAGAAAACACCGTCCTTGTGAGTTCAGACCTGTGAAATCAGAGGCCAAGTCTATAAGTTATTAAATAAACTTTTGACATTACACTTGTTGCATCTAGTTTGAATCTTCATACCACAATAGAGCAGAACATTGACTTACTGGACATCATTGGTATGCGGATGGGCCCACTGCTGGTTCCATCTCCTCCTTCTGTCAGTGCTTTAATCTCGATGAGGTAGTCATCCCCAGATGGGATATGCAACTCCACACTGGGTCTTCTAGTCTCAAGAACCAACGTTCTACTGTTCCAGTTAGGCCGATACAGAACCTGAGAAAAACAAATGGGATTTTAGATTAGAGCCATAGACTTTAGCTAAGTAAGAACCAAACCAAAGATGTGCACTGATTGTACACATCTTTGGTTAGGTTATCAGCAGTGCATCCTCACAGATAAATTGTTTGTAGAGGATTGATCATAAACATATTGGTTATGCTAAAAAGCTGTAGTACAATGCATGGCTGTCACAGTCAAGGGATGCTGTATTACTCTGGGTTATGATGTTTTCACTTTATCACCTAGGCTAGATCTTTTAATTTTGAAAGGCCAGACTGGGCCAATCCATAATGTGACACCAGAGAGCTGGCTCTATCTATCTCCTGCAATGAGAAAGTCATTCTCAGAGCTGACAGCTCCAAGTCGCTATTTGTTTCTCTACTGCAGGCTTTCTCAGGCACACTCACCTTGTATCCAGTCACCTCAGACTCATTTTCCAGCGCCTTGACATGTTCCCAATTTAGAGAGATCTTGGAGTTGGTAAGGTTCCACTCAATGTTCCCCGGAGGCTGACTTGGTGCTGTGTGTAATTACACAGAAACACATTTTACAAATGAAAGCATAAATTAAAGTCATCAATAGTAAGCGGAGGACTAACCCCGCGGTCAGCTTGATTTAATCACAGTGTGGAGGCAAGACACATTTTTACTACATCAAGTGCCAGACTTTCACACAAAGACAAAGTACAGGTAAAGAGGAATAGCACATTCATAATAATCATGTGAATCCTGACTGCAGAGCTGAGAGCTGAATATAAGTGTATGCAGTGATGTACTTTAATTAGATATTCCATGATCTACAGCCTGTATTTTGCAGGACTTACGTGGTTTCTTGGTGGTGATGTTGAAAGCAGGGCTGGCAGGTCCCGGTCCTGCACTGTTCTGAGCTCTGACTGAGATCAGATAGACTGTGCTGGGCTTCAGAGTGGAGAGGCACGCTGTGGTGTTGGTCACCTTCACTCTTTCTTTTACTTCAGACCCATCCTCCCAGAATACAACCTAAGACAAAGACACGTTAACTTACAAAGTGCATGAAGAAAACAAATGGAAGGCAGATGATAAAGGTAGAAATACAGTAGGAGTATACACACATAACTGAAAAAGTTGGATAGAAATAGGTGTAATGTTAAAAAAAAAAAAAAAAAAAAAAAAAAAGGTGCACAGAGTGAGATAGGCTTCTACAGAAAAGTTTGAGCAATATGAAAAAAAGAAATTGAGTGATTGACTTTAATGCATCATTGTTTTTACATTGTTTTCGGTTTAACATATTTTGTGCATGTAAACATTTATTAAGGTATAAAATACAAAATAACTAAAATATGCTAACTGGGCATGAAGGAACGCACGACAGACATGTTGAAGGCATGACAATACAATAAAAAATAAATCTTCAATTGTGTGTAACTAGAGCTTTGGCCAAGTCTGATTGGTTCTGTTTTGGACTTATATTTCTACAGGCCAATGAAAGCAGCTAATTAATTATTGCTTACTGTGGTAATACAAAGCAAGAATGGCTTTCTGCCTTAAAGAAATCACTGGATTGAAAATGTGTAACGTGACATATTGATATGTAATGGCAAAATCCAATGTTATTAATCAGAAAAACTGTCTCTTGCCTACCATCTACACGTCATCATCGTGTTCTAGAACCTGAACACAGTCTTTAAAGCTCTTGCACCTACGTACCTCGCTTTGTTGCAGTTTATCTTCTAACTGTCATTAAATCAAGTTGTAAAGGAGCCAATCAAATCAAATTAAACATAAGAGACCATTTTGGGCTTGTCAAGAATTTAGATCACATAGATTGCGACTATTACTTGACATCTGAATTCCATCTTTTTATAAATGTCTAAAAGTCTTGACTCACTTAGCTGCCAAAAAGGCACTTTTTTCATCATAATGAAGCCTTGACAAACCTTTAAAATGGTGTGGTGTGGGTGTGTGTGTGTGTGTGTGTATGTCAAGCTTTAAAAACTGATCTTTAGATCTTACAAGCCCAAAATAAAAATTGCTGTGTCAATTTCTTCAGCCTCATTCAGAAGGTTTCAAATATGCAATTTGGACAGTTTTTAAATGTGTTTGTTTGTTTTTAACAAACAAAACGAATTAAGTTAATGTCACAATTTCATCTTTCATATGGGGAGAATAGTCTGTATTTAAATAGATAACAACATTAATAGAGAAATTACGACATACAAATCTGAATGTCACAGGAATGAGCTCAGTATTTATTTTTTATCAGCATATTGCGCAGCTTTATGTGAGATATGATGAAATGTACTCTACTCTCACAAATATTAGCTAATCAAGAATTAAAAACAATCTCAACACCTGGATCCTCAACCTTAAGCCTCTTGGTGTTCTGTCTTGATGAGCATTAAGACAGTGTCAGTAGGTGATGCTCTATCAGTAATACCATACATGGGGTTAACCACAATCTGTATTCAGGAGGAGATCATTTATGACCCCGACATGAGACAGAAAATGTCAACCAGATGGTTTGAGAGGAGCTACTTATCCAATTGGCTGCACACAGGCTTTCAGGGATATTGCTTGGGAAAGGGAGATTAGCGACAAGGCCTGGAGCTGCTGATAACAGATGCATCTGAAGCAGCTTTCTTTTCTCACTTTTTTTTCTTCCACCAGCGGTTTAATTATAGCAATTTATTGGGGAAGAGAGAGAGGGAAAGAAGGAGAGAAAATGAGAGCGTACAGTTTGCAGTCTCACTTCTGCAAAAGGCTAAATCTTCAGAAGACTTTTTCAAGGTGGGACTAAAAAGGTGTAAACAAACATTATGTTTGGTAAAAAACAAACAAACAAACAAGCAAATAAACAAACAAACAAAAAACAAGTTGATATATGGTGTATTGGTTAGAAAGGGTAAATGTAACATTGGATTCACATCTTGTAGTGTAGTGATCACAACTTATGTTCACATTGGTTATAAAAAATAAAATAAAAAAGAACATCTGTGACTTTTGCATACATTTTGAAGTAATTAAAAGGAATCATATTACGTTCTAATATATTTAGAGAGCAAAATGCAAAATGCAAAAAAAAAAAATCTGGAAAATAAAAAATAGCTTTGCGAGTAGTGTCTTGCCAGGGGCTGTCCATGGTGCTGAAGAAACTTAACATGAAACTTAACATGACGGTATCTGATTTGTTTATTCATTTATTTTCTACAGTTTGTTCTTGTCAGGGGTCGCGGGTGACTGGAGCCTACTTCACTGACTTTGGGCCTTAGGTGGGAGAACACCCTGGACAGTGACCAACTTGTTGCAAGACAGACAACCATTTACTCTTTCAGTCATTCAACAGAGGAAATTTACAGTGATGCCCAATTAACTTAAACATGCATGTCTTTGGAAATGGGAGGTAACCCATGGTGACACGGGAAGAACATGCAAACTCCACCCAAATAAATCATGAGATGTTGACTTGGCTCGACCCAGGAGTCTAACCCACAATCTCTTTGTCTGCTATCATGCACCCCTGTATCTGATTGATGGATTGATTGACTGATTGACTGATTGATTGATTGATTTATATATATGACCTTGGCTTTGTCTCTGCTTCAGCTGCATAAGCAACAACAATGCTGACTCAACTTGAGTGATTTAGAAGACTAGGCGCGCATAACTTTTTTTTTTTTTTTTCTGGTGAACTGCAGGTCACACTTTGATTGGCCTAAACGACTCTATGTCCATAACAAAGCAGTATTGAGTATGTGACTGGCGGTATTGTTTGGATCTTCACATTCTTCCAAACCACAGGGTCAAATCAATGGAGTAGGGTTACAGCAACAGCAATGAAGATGTCCAATCAAACATACACAGAGAACAGGCCAAGACAAACAGGCCGTCATCAGTATTCAGCGGTCGTTCTCTATCTGCTGTTTTATGGATACGTTTAGAGATTAAAAGGGTGCATCAAAAGTTGCGGTAATAATCTCAGGTAATACTGTACGTCTGTGGTAAAAGAAAACTTAATTGAAAGCACAGATAAACTGATATATACATCATTATAATGTTTCAAGTACAGCAGAAAAAAAAGAATAGAAATTGTTCATATTCAAATATTGAATTCAGTTTATAATATTCAGATATCTGAATTTAGTGATAGTAACACACTTTCTGGCCACTGGAAGTTATGAAAAGTACTTCTAATTTCATTGTGGTGAATAGACAGGAGGCTCAGAATCTATTAGGTAAGTGAGCAAGAGATTTTTTATTTTTTTTAAGAAGCTACATAGTTCTGTTTACTTACATTTTAAGATGGTAAATATTAGATATAGACCATTAAGATATCATTAAAACATGTTTTCTTAAAACAAAATTTGCCATAAACACGTGAACATGTTTGACACTTAATCAGCATAACTGATTGTAATTAAAACTGAAAGACTGTCAGTACGATGGCTTACAATCACTTTAAAACTGCTTCAAAAATAGCAGCTCCAGCTGAAGATGAGCTACACTACTTTTGTGTGCTTGGATTATTGTTGTGTGGCTCTGTGTTGTGGCTCAACAAAGGCCTAACTTGCTAAAAGCTAAAGGTCACACACCTGAGCACTGCCCACCATGTAATGGACCGAAGGCTTATCCGTGGGTGGTATTTCTATCGAAGTCGCTCCAGAATATGTCCCAAGTGAGAGTTTGCTGTGAAGAAAGTGCTGTATGTTCTTCACACGTGTTATTTTTTGATGGCTTTAATAGCTGTGTTCATAGCACTGTGTAGAACCCTTTGGGAGACTAGCATCACTGCCAACAGGCCCTGTAGATTCTGAGTGAAACTCTACAGCTCAAGCACAGCACTGACATTCATCACTGTTGTCGCTATGGGCAGGCATATTTAAGTCAACGCCAGCTTATTGTACTGTCACTCACTCTCAGATTAATGTAAGCTGTATGTAAAATTGTCCCTGTCACTGCGTTATTTAAAGGTATGTTTTACCTCATATGTAATAATCTTCTCAGTGCTTCTGGGGATGGACTCCCAGAACACCTCGATCTCTGAAGAGGATACAGAGCGAGCCCACACTCTGGAGGGGGCTTGAGATGGCTCTAAGGAAAAAAAACATTGGAAATGCATTTGCAATATTAAGAATGATATTCCTCAATCTCCTACTAACTCACCTTCCTCTGCAGACAGCACAGTGATGGTGCGACTGAAAGGACCCTCCCCTTGGCTGTTGAACACGCCCACTCTCACCTCGTACTGGGACAGGGGCAGCAGCTGTCATTTCTGTACACATATCTGGAAGCATCAGGGGAGGCCACCACAGCCTGAATCCATGTGCGACTTTCCACAGGTCGAAATGCCACAATGTATCCAAACTCCTCTCCACTCTGCTGTTCCTCTGGAACCGGCTGAAAGAGAGACACAAAGGCCTTTGACCCAAACTACTGTGTGCAGAAATGTAATTATAAAACTGTACAAAGTCTTCCAGCAATGTGTTTTATGTCTTTGCAACTCCAGAGAGCAGAACAGCTAGTACTGAATCATATCCAAACCCATCAAACTGTCCCCTAATCGTAGATTTACAGCTGTGAAATGTACAGTATCGGAAGAGTCAGCAGGCAGCAAATCACAAATGCTCCAATTAAAAGCACTACACAGGGACACTGAGCCCCTTCAACAAACTTTATCTGTCAGATGATTATTCATACATTTGATAATATAGACTAAAAACACATGTTCATCAATAAAGACAAGCTTTCATTTATTAGCATTCTGGCAAGGATTACAGTAATATTAACATTTTAACTATTAAAAACACTAAAAACAACATCAATTTCTGTTTGGAAAATTAATCCTGTCACTTTATTTTTTAAGCGTATGACTTTCAAAGACACGTTACAGCATTAACCATCACCTCAGACAAGAAAGGTATATGCTTAATTAATGCTCAATTTTGGCCTTAAGATATTAATATAGATGATAAATATTATTGAAAACAGCAGACATACAGGCAAACACAGACTGACAGACAGATTGACAGATAGATACATAAAGCATCATCTAATTTAAGAAATTTTAGCAGTCTTACCTCCCAGACAATCACTAGTTCTCCTCGAGCTCCTCCACCACCGCTCACACTCAGTGGCGCCACCTTAGGAACTGCACAGGCATAGACACACCGAGTGAGATTTGGAGGGTGTAGACAAAAGCAGGCAGAGGACATGCACACAGCTGCTCCTGTTGAGCAGCTCATGTACACAGCACAGGTTACTCAGTCAGGAATTAGCACTGTGTTGACTGAAGCATCAGCGCACAGCTTTTACTCTGGCTCCACATGTCAGTAAGGCTTGTGTAGCTCTACATGAGACTTCCAGGGCCGTTCAATAAATGGGATAGAATTACAGGGATAACCGCCTCATACACACTGCTGCAGTCATATGGTGTGCAGGATTACGTCGGGATCACTTATTTCTAACACAAATACATTCACCTGCACTAAGGCAGCACTGCCTTAAAACCCATCACACACAGCTCTAAGTTATAATATTTTAGTCCAAACTGATGAAAAATACTTCAATGTTGACAATCTACAATACATTTCTAGTAACTGATAACCACTAGACCCTAAACTATAAAAAAAACAAAAACAAAAAAACATTTGAAGTATAATCATCTAATAGAACAAGACATATTTTTCAATTTGACGGAGCCAGTTTAGCTCATTTTGCCCATTGATATATAACGGCCCTAAACATGAGAGTTGTAAGTATCAAAACATTGGATTTACTAATTTCATGTATTTTCATAATCTTGTCTTTAACTGAGACTTAGGTTAACGAAAAACAGTGTCATTCTAATAAAATCATAACTACCTCATTTTAAGATTGAAACTTTTGAAGCATGTCAAAACAAAAAAACAGTTAATAAAGGTGTATTTCATACCTGACGCCTTAGTTCGGATCTGTTTAGAAGGCAGGCTAGGCTCACCAATGCCCACTCTGTTGATGGCAACCACCCTGAACTCATACTCCACCCAGGGGCTTAGGTCTTTCACTGTCGCCTGCAGAATGTGTCCAAGAACTGGGTCTGGAACTGTAGAACGGAGCAACCATGAGCATAAGTGTATGTAGTAATGCAGGGGTCCACAACCACCAGTCCGGGACCCAAAACCGGGCCGCTGACCTTGTGCTTTACTATGAAAATTTTGAACCACTTAACCTGACAAATTGCCAATTCTAGCAAGAAGAGCCAGAATATACAGCACAATAATAATAATTGTAAGCATTTAGCATTGTTTGGCACGGCCCAATCTCAACTGGTGTCTGGAAAAGGAAATTATGACTGTACTGGTCCTTAAAAGAAAAAAGGTTGGGGACCACTGTAGTATTGGATTTATCAGCAGTTATCTCAGAGTGCACACACACACTGTAATTTTTGACTCATGCCCTGCCCAGCCTCCACACAGTCTCACTGAAATGCATATATTTACCACGACATGTTATTGGTGTATCATGAGCACGGTTTGAGTCATTTTCCTCGTGCTTATTAAACTGTGTCTCTATTTCATGCACGCCATTTTCTTAGCCATGCGGGGGACATTTCTTTAGGTTTAAGGGATAAGTTCAGTTCAATTTACAAAAATGTAGGTCTGGGACTTGAAGTTGGTTAAGATTAGGATTAGGATTTCATAATTATTCATAAATAATATTTTTTTTTCAACAATAGAAAAGAACATACAAACGCAAAAAAAGGACAAATTACGTGGTTTATATAATCTTTTATATGCATTTAAATTTGCACAGCACTCATGCGTGTTTCAGTGAGATCAGAATCCTGTCACACACACTTACACAAATAAACTCAAGTACAGTTTGGTGACGTCTCTTTGTTTACATGTCGTGTTAACGCTGTAGCAGAAAACATAAGCACAATGACCCGACACATCTCTAGTATAATGAGGTAGATAGGCTTTGAGTCCTGTCTGTGAGACAAGTTCCTTCATCAGGTTTTGGATTAGACAACAACCAGGGCAACTGGACACTAGAGACTTCAAACTTCTGCTGTCCACAATTTTTAATGAAGATTCTCTGAAAACACTACTTAAGTTAGAAGTGTGCTGCACCTGGGTACCTTTGTTAATAATCAATATCATTTGGTCTTGAGTGGGCTTGTGTGGCCACAAATTGGACAATTATTTGGCCTAGAAGAGAGCCTTCTATTTTGCGGTTTATCTAGCTTATGAATAATATCTGAGTAATTACAGGCCAGTTCCTGGACCTTTCCACTTAAAGCAAAGACTGACACAAAGTTCTGTGCCATTATGAAATTAAAGTAAAATTATTTGTTCACATAGCTTAAGAAAGTGAGGTCTATGAGAATAATATGACACGCTTGTGAAGCCAGTCCCAAGCTACAATTAACAATAATAAGTTTTCTATTAAGTATAGGATTTGGACACTACAGCCTTCGCTAGACAATTATCACAACTAAACCTAAATCACAGTATAGTTGTGTTGCTCTTACCTGTACGTACACTCTGCCAGCCGATGGAGAAAGGCGTTCTAGCCTGCACCATGTATGTTGTAATAGGGCTGTGGTTGTCCAGCCCGGCTCCCCAAAGCAGCTGCACTGTTGAGTCTGTGACATCTCTCACAACTAGGCTCTCCGGTGCTCCTGGAGGGCCTATATGTACCACAAGCAGACAAACACAGGGCTTAGACGTCCTCCTTACAAACTATAGCAGGTCTAGAACAATTCAAAACACAAGCTAACAAGCTTAATTCTGAGCAAGAGGAGATGTAAGGGTGTCTGGTGGGACAGACCAATCAATCTACTCTTTAATTTTATAGTATGGATTTAGGCTATGTACCAAGCAGATTTAAAATGTACCACTAGACTATTTTTCCAACCTTTTGTGCTTTTTTTGTTTGTTTGATTTTGTATTTGCATTGTTATTGCCCTTAAACATTTTATTGAACCTTAACTTAGGCTTCTTGTGTTAATAAGCTTTAAAGAGGAATTATTGTACTTCTGTATCCTAAAAAGAATTAATCTAGGACACAAAGATTATGTTATATTGTGGTCATGTTAAGTTCCAATATTCTGCTAAAACAATTTAGCTCTTTGCCTTTCCTGGATGTAAATTTACATTTTATAATGACCAGATGTTGCCTGCCACAGACAGACAAAAGACCTAATTATACGATGGATGGGGGCACTCTGACTTACGTTCTCACTCAATACCATGAGGTGCATTATGACCCTAGAGAAGCCCACACTCACTCACTCACTCACTCCTCACTCACTCACTTGAGATAGAATTCACATAGTTCTTTAATTAATAACATTTTGGACTATGCCCATGTTATAGTGGAACTAACAAGATAATTTTGGTAATCTTGAATTGAAGAGAAAAAAAAAAGATAATTGTTTGGAAAAAATTAAATAAAAGTTCACAGCTTGTCCTGGTTTATTTCCTAAGAGGGCTGTGTGTTCCTCAACCAGAAAGACGAGAGGGAAAATAACACTCCACTCCGAGCAGATGAATCATTATTAACAAAAGTGTTGGATAAAATTAATGAGCAGTGCTATCACAAAACAGGCTAAGTTTTTCTAGTGGGATCGCAATAAGATCAGGCAAAGTGACAACACAGATGTAATAAACAAGCCTCAACAACTGTGTTTTCCACCAAAATGCAAGCATTCTAAATTGCACAATAAAGCAAATAACAAAGATAACTTAGCTCTGTTTTATCAAAGGTTAAAGGGCACTGTGTAAGATTGAGAGGAATTTTAATACACATATAGTCACAAACATTTAAATCATATTTATTCTTTACAACATGAAACTTAAGAGAGCACTGTAACCACTCCACATCAATTGTGATACATTTATACGTATTTGAAATGTTTATTACGGGCCGGAATGTGATCATTGACGCTAGATGGCCTCATGCTTAATAGCAAAATGCATGTGAGAGGCTCCCTCTGGTGTTCAAAAGTGGAAATCACTTTGTTTGTTTGTTTTCTTACATAGTGCCCTTTAAGGTCTGGGTGTTAGTTACCTGTTGACTCTGTGTCAAAATCGATTTGGTTTCATAAGACGCACGTAACCTGGTCAGCCAAATTTACTCTTGACAATCTATAAGGGCCTCCTACAGCCTACAGGTTTGCATTTGGAAATATATTTTGGTCTAATTCAACAAAATAATAGATATTGTTTGTTTGTTTTAGTTTAAAAATATACTCTCAAATCCCAGTAAAGCGGATACAATGAATGCTGGAACAAAAAAATGTTTTCTTTTCAATTTATATATTTTCTTTGATGAACAAGTCTGAGAGCCACTGCTTTGTCATTTTATTTGACTTTATTGTGATCTAGCTGCTAGTACAGTACATCATAAGAGTGTTGGGAGTGTTGTAAGCATGGTGACACATAAAGTTGTTAGTAACACAAAGGTGTTGTGATAGTCAGGTGAAGGTAAAAATGTTAGTGCAAATCACCTTTATATCCTCACCTTACGCATTTGAGCTTCAAAGGTGGAAATTTACCTATACCTACGCATAAAGTCAAAAGTCTAGCAAAAGATTTTTAAGAAGTCACTTTCTGTATGAAACCAACTTATTCAGTCATATCCCACCCACACTGTTTCAACATGATTGTGGATTTGTATGTTGCCCAAACAGAACACAGAAAGTTAAGGGTGCATGCACTAAAAGTGAGGGATGAAAATGTTAAAAGAACTGCTTTGGTGGACAACAGCGCTGCTCTTGAAAATAGGTGGTTACGGTACATTATACTCAAGCATGACTTTTCTACTACTTTTTGCTTAGTAGAAGTACAAAGTAATAGTCCAAGAGTTTACTGATCAAAAAGTGTTTGGGAAAAAAGTACATGAGTAAGAGTAACTGTACAAGCCAATGCACCTGTACAGCACAATGCATGATCAGCCAGCTCTTTGCTTGTACCAAATATATTCACTTTTCGGTGCTTTGGAACACATTAGCCTTAAAAGTAACTTCGGATTTTGAGATGTGGATATTAATAGATGAACAATTTATATACTGTATACAATATATTATATAACAATATAACAAAACAAAGAAAAACCTTAGTAGGTGTAAAATGGCTGAAAGTACTTTGAAAAAATAGAATTTCTACAACTGTGGTAACATTCTTTATGAAGAAATGTAGATAATTTAAAATATGATAAAACAAACAGATAGGACAGTGTATCATACCTCTGACAATCACGTCTGCTGCTGCTGAGACTGTGTCCAGCTCAGTGTGTACCATACACACGTACTTCCCAGAATGCTTCAGCTGAATATTCCTCACCATAAGGTCACCCGCGAATCCCTGAGGACACAACAGTGTCAGGATAAGAGCAAACATATTTCTCTTTTTAGTTTTAGAAATAAGTCTGTCTCATCTAACATTGGCACCTAAAGAGAAACTGCATTTGGACAAACACAAATTCATCCAAGTTTGCATTGTGTGGAAGAAACGAGGTGCTTTGAAATGCTTTTTTTGATCACTCTTTGTTGTGTTCACACAATCAGATAAATAGTTGGAGCTTTCCTCGTTCGTGTAGTTGCACAAAAGCCGACTTTTGGGTGGAGAAATGTGTTTGTTTTTGCGGCAGTAAGCAGTGTATAGTGATTGCGCTGGCAATGGAAATGTCAGTGTTCTACAGCAGTTTCACAGGGCCAGGCACTTTGGCAGAGAGGCATAAATCTTGTAATGGCTCTGATTTGTTGAGCGAGATATTGATTGATTTGTGTGTACACCGGGTTCACCTCCAGGCCTGGAAATGTCGTTGCAGTTTATAGCTCGCTGCTGTGACTAGACACAATAACATACGTTGCTGTGTGAGGATTAAAGACTTCGACATAAGAGTTAATGTGTGCTGGCAATTCTAGCTTGGGTGGTCTAGCGATCATCTGTTTGCAAAAATTAGCTGGTTTGATCCTGTTCTGACTGATAAGATACCCATCGAACATCTGGGACTGACATATTGGTAGGTTTGACGAAGGTCTGTTTTAGTAGCTAACATATGGAATTTTTTTCACATTGCAAATCATTTATATTACTAAAACGTTATTTGCATAGGATATTAAAAATATTAAAAAGATACTTTGCCATGACATATCTACAAGGTAATTTGTATTGATAATCTCTTTTCATCTTGCATTTTACTTTTACCTTTCAATGCACTCAAATATTCAATCTAGTGATTTCTGTTTGTGATGAAATCCATTCAAAAGAGAATACAGAGCTGACCAAGATGTGACCATGATCCTGTCTGTAAGAAAGAAAAGCTGCAGCATTTTAGACCATTTTGACTTAAGACCAAAATGGAAGAAACTAGCTTTCACTACAAAGTCAATTTTTCATCACATCACAACTCTCAGATTAGGCACCACATGAAAATACTTAATAAATTACGGAAAAAAAAAAAAAAAAAAAGATTACTGATTTCGGTCTAATAAACACAGCTTTTGGGTTTTATCTTTACCATTAGTGATCTATTTTTGTTGTTGTTGTGTTTTTTCATATTTTTATGCACTTCTAGAAGCTTACACAAGGAAAAATTTCTTTAATATATATCTTTTTTATTATTATTATCTTTTTATTAATATTATTATTTCCAGTTGAAAGCAACATCCTTTCTTTTCTAAGATTTCTAAGATCAGCCTCAGTCACGAAAACGTTGCAAGCCCAAACTTGAGCAGTGTTGCATCTCGCTGCCACAAATGACTATGAAGCAGTGCTGACTCGCATTACACCTACCCCTCCAATCATCTCCAAGTGCTCCTGCCGGCTGAAATCAATGGGCTTGCCATTGAAGAACCACTTAAACTTGGACTCAGAGACAGGTCGCTGGACACTTCACACGGCAGCACCAGACTCTGTCCCAGAGTGACATCCAGGCTCAATGGAGGGACAATTATCTTTGTTGGCTCTGTAGGAGGAGAGAGAAATTGATAATCTTTTGTCTAAGTAGTGCTAAAAGTCTGGAAGAAAAGGCTAAACAAATGAGGTAATAACGCCTAATTTGGCCAGATAGCAAGTCTATCAGGGTAATTAAGTGAGCTTAAAGAACTTCTCTTAGGAGGCCGGTGGAACTCATAAGTCAAGCATGAATATTTAAAGCATGCATTAACAAAAGCACATTTAACCAGTCAATGGGGAAATGCAGGAGCAGCTTTTTTACATTATAGACTGATGACAGAATATTCTTCAGCTCCAGTTGAGATCCCTGACGTTGCCACGGGAACAATAACTCACAGCTGACACAAGCACAGATGACTTATACATCTGTCAAAGCCGCGTAAAACCACGGTGAATTTCATTATTCATTTCATGCTTGACTTAGTATTTTTCACTTTTAAAGTTTCAATCCAGAGCCATGTTATATATCTAACAGCAGTGCGAGGCTTCGCACAAGACTGGATGTCAAAAATGGAGTTTTGAGTGCACAATTACTCACTGGTACATTCTTTATGATAAATATGGCGTATGGAGCAGGATGGAAATAGCATGCACACATACAATCTGTGTGTAATGTAGAAGACATGATTGATTTGACTCTATGAAAGTGGAACTCCTTCATTCTTATGGCTGCAATAAAAATATGGATGTATTTGTCTTTTAAAGCCTCTGGGCCCATTAATTGATGTATTTCTTCATGTATACATGTACCTCTATATTAAATTAATGTAATATTATTTTATTTAACTTTTATTCTATATATTTTATTTATGAACTGAAAATCAGTTTGGCAACAGTTCAGATGAACTGTGAACACATCTATTCAGGATTCACAGTCTATTAATTTCCAATGGGAATTAGCTGAGTTGTGTTAAAAGTAATCATTATTTAAAAATTGCACAGTGGTGAGCAATAGGCCCTGTCCCAATACTCACACTTGCACACTTGTGCACTTCACTGAAGTGTGCATTGTTTGAAAGTGCACCAAGTGTGCAAGTGCACAAGTGTGCAGAACATAACATAAGAAATGGGACAGTCCACACTTCAACATGTTATGAATTACTTGTAAACTGCTGCTAAATTACTAGTCTATTTGGATCATTGGAACTCGCCACAAACATATAAAACAGTTGCCTGACCAGCCAGTCCCTACACGCTTTGACAGACAAACCGTGAGGGTCTGGGAGCGGAGCGCCGAGGTTCAATTTCGTGGGCGGCCTTTCTGACGCTGAGTCACCAATTACAGAAAATCCGAAATTCCACCAAAACAGCGACACGATGCTTTCGTAAACATGTAGCGCGAGGATTTTTTCAGTCTGAAGCTCCTCAACACGGTTTGCTGCTGAGGTTTTAAGGAATTGATACGTTCATTGTTCAAAACCGAAGCACGAGCCGATCAGCTACGTTCCCCTTCTTGAATGTTTTGAAATGGGACTTGCAAAGCAACTTCCGATTTTTTCGTGTCACGTGTCAGAATCACCATGCTTGATTGGATCGTCCTAACATTGGACGAGTAACAGAATGTAACAGAATGTAGGAGGGAAGACTGGTCAGGCAAATAAAACAGTGCTGTGAATGTCCATGTCTGCTGGAATCAGCTAGGAATCAGCTGTGGCAGCACAAGGTACAAACCAAATGGTTTTCTTACGGTAGTATATTATTAAACTGTGCCTCCTGTTAACACTCAGTGCTGAGTTGCTAAGGTAGAAGCATTGCATCATTTGAAAACTCCACACTTGCCTGAAGTGCGTAAATATGCCGTTGTGAAGCGTGGATAAAAACATTCTAGAGAATTGAGACAACCACTTCCTATTCAATGATTTTGTATGAGGTTTTCACTACATCAGTTTACAGTTTTTTTAATCGCTTTGCACATTTTTTGGAAATGTCATAAATATGGCAAAACCTCTACATATTCAGTCAGATTTATCACTCAATTGTCATTTTAGAATGATTGCACATGTACACTTTTAGTGCAAAACTTCTGACACACTTTGTGGTTAAAATGATAACCCTCATCTCTAAACAGCAATTTTTGTGCAAAATATTTCACAGTCATGTAAAAACTACACTTTGTTGTTTGAACATGAAACAAAAGCAACACATGGATTCACTTTCACCTTTACCAGTCAAACACTGTTTGGAATTCATTTCAACATGATATCAATTTATTTTTCAGAATACTTTGAACATTAAGGAGATTGTGAAACAAAAATATTCAGAATTGTGAAACAAGAAAATGGTTTACTGACAATATCAAATAAAATACAATTCTTCGACAAGCTAAAAGTGTGTTCCTGTCTAATCTTGGCCACAGTGAAGTGTCTGACACTGGGCTAAATCATCTGTCCCTGTCTCCATGTCCTCTTCCTCCTCACACTTCTGTCTCTGTCTCCATGACCTCTTCCTCCTCACACTTCTGTCTCTGTCTCCATGACCTCTTCCTCCTCTCATCCTCACACTTCTGTCTCTGTGTCCACTTCCTCCTCTCATCCTCACACTTCTGTCTCTGTGTCACTTCCTCCTCACATCCTCACACTTCGTCTCTGTCTCCATGTCCTCTTCCTCCTCACATCCTCACACTTCTGTCTCTGTCTCAGTGTCCTCTTCAAGATTATTTTAGTTTTGTCTCAAAAAAACTTCTAAAAACACTAAAATCACATGTTTATCCTCACACACTTCCACAACTGTGTGAAATCTCTCTGTCTGTCCAACACAACTTATAAAGTCACTTTTTATTCACTTTTATTTACTTGGCATTGGCACCAAAGAGCTGCTCTCGCTGTTTCTTTTCTTCTTTTTTTTTTGAGCCGCTCTCGCTGTGGAAAGACGCGTTTGTAAGAGCAAACGTCAAATTGGCAGCACAAAGAGCCACGTATTTCACTGGAAAATTAACTTGCATCTAAACTACAAAAGATTTAACACAGACATGCAGCTATTTCTCTAAAGGATGAAGCAATGAAAGCAGGACTTAAGTGTGAGAGCCGTGGAGTCGTGCTGCTGCTTTTACGCACAGAAGCGCTTCATCGCATCTCCTCACACCACGGACACACATCCTCTGCTTTGATTGGTCAGTTCTGGTTGTGAAGAGTTAATGCTACAACTTTGTGACAACTTTGCGCAGCGGGACTAGTTCCACATGCGGAGTGGAAAACCGCACATTGCATAGAAAACGATAAGCCTACTACTCGCAATACATATAAATCCTCTGGATCTCTGCAGTAAACTGCCTTGTCTTTCTCCGAGCAGCAACAGGAGGGGAGGGGGCTGCAGCGTCTTTCCATCTAAATGCTAACGCTATCAGGAAATGGTCATATGTACAGAAGTTAGTTTTGAATGTACACAAGCCAACTGAAATTCTGTGCACAAAGCCAATTTCTGCTAAATACTGGCAGTACATTCAGCATGATGAAACGGGGCTATTGTACTGAAACCATGTAATGCTTTGTTTGCATGCTATATTGTTGTTAGCATTATCAAAAAAAAACATGTGAATAAATGCTTGGTAGTGAACGGAGTTTGAGTTTCTGTAGACAAATGAAAAAAAAAAAAGACAATTCTTATTAAATGATAATCAACCTAAGAATAAAAAGGCTTCAGAAGTTGTCATTGAGACATTTTGACTTCCCAGTCTGATTTAATGTATCAGATTGAAATGTCTTTTATATGAAAATCAATGAAATAAGACTACTATAACCATATGACTACTTTTAGACCATATACTGTAAGTTATTTTTTTTGTTTGTATTTAATCCTAAATATATTAAACATACTTGACTTGTCTGTGCACTTACCCTTAACCACTACTGTCCCTGTGCTGCTGGCTGATCCAAAATGGTTCCTGGCCACACAGGTGTACCTGCCTGCGTCAGACTGTGTGACGTTAGTGATCCGCAGGGAGCCGTCCTCCATGAGAGCCTGTCTGCAGAGGGAGACAAGTCAGAAATGTGAAATCTAGTTTCAACTGCTCCAGTCTTTAGATAATTACACAATATGTGATAATAAGAAGCAATTAACTATGTATTTCCTCAAAGATGGTTACAGTTCAGTAGTCATTTGAACTTTTTACCTCCTATTTGTAGCTATTTCTATAGTGTCTCCAAATTTCTGAAAGACTATTTGCACGCCTCAGAAATAACAATTATCTTAAGTGAAGCAGAACGGATTTGCTGTAGGGTCAGCATAGTATTGACAGCACAATGGCTGAACACACATATTCATTAAAAACATGAGAGGCCAGAAGGGAAAGAGTGGACAATGACAGGCGCAGCAGAGGACCGGCGGGTTACCACTAAGGTCTTCTACCTGCAGCCTTATCGCTGTCCAGCACATGCTGTAATACTATCTACTCAATGTAGGCTTCACAGGGAGGTAATAAACTGAAGATCTGCATACAATGTACAAGTGAGCCCAGGGGAGTGGTACAGGTACAGGCCTTGTGAAGTGTAACATATGTCATAACAATGTCAAGAGAGACTGTGGAAACTAGACTGAACAAAAATAATATACACAACAGAGAATTTGGCAGTACTTTAATCTAGATCAAATATATACTAGTATTAAGTATTGCATTATATGTATGTTCAATGTACTTCAGGCAAAGCAAGGGAAAAAAGGGACATTTATTTAAATACACAAAAAACAAACAAACAAACAAACAAACAAAAAACTTAAGTGTTGCTGTCTTCATTTAAATTGTCACAATATTGCTCTGCATGTGATATCATTTAGTGAACAAAAAGTCATTCAATTTGTTGTTGTGTAAATGGACAGTGTGTAAGCAGTTCATAGGAGTCTTTTCATAAACTACACATGACGTGTATATTTCAAACTTTAAAATATAGTTTTCAAAGCATACAAAACAGATTAGATGTTATTTTCTACTCCTATATTTCACATTATTGCACACCTCGCTGCTCTCATTGCTCGTGTAACCTGCCATATCAAACATTTCTAACTGAAACTTTTGCATTGAGATTGATCAGTATTAGCACATTCTTGTTATGTTATCAGTATTCTTCCTAGGACCCCAAACAAAGTTAAGAGTGGATAGTTGCCACGCTGTTCTAAAATTCCCTCTTTTCTTCTGATATGACATCCAAAAGCTTTGTATACCCGTCTGATAATGCCCTTATTTGTGACCTTTGGATATAAATCAAACACCGTAATGCAGCGAGCAGCCGCCTCAGAAATCAAACTATTTCACATCAACCCCAGGAATAAATATGTATCCAGCTGAGTCGAGTGGAGACCCGGAGTGCATGTCTGACACATGGTGCTTTGTGCTGATTTATTGACAAAAAAATCAAACACTGAGTGATGGAGGCACACTGAGAACATGACCCGAAGGCCAATCAGCTGCAAAACGTAAAGAACTGTCTGGATTACACACAGAATGTACGCTACAAATAGCTTTTCATGTCCCAGCACTAAGCCGAGCAAACGACTGGGTAATTTTCCAGTTTTCCAGTTGAGCAGACACGAAGACTATATGATAAACAATCAATCTCTCTGGTCACATGTTGGGGAAGTTTGTTCATTGGTAAGTTTGTGGACATGTGGCACTTATTGATGTGCAAAGAGAAAGACAGAGCAGCTTGTTTTACATAAACCAGGCTGAAAATGTATCTATAGGAGTATTCATGACCTGCTCTCTAAATCTGGAAATCTTATCATATATTACTCCATATAACCACCAACACTGTCAAATATTATGATAATGTCAGTTTTGTACATGTTCTGTTTACATGACATCAAAAACACTTCTTTTTCTATCCCTGACCTCTAACTAGAGAAGTAGCTTTACTGCTTCTTAAACAAGTATATCTTCAAAATGTATGATATCATGAAAAAGGTGAATGAATTAAGTCACTTGTTTCAAAAAGAGTGAAACTCCTTTGCTATTATTTAATTAGGTCAAAAACATACAGTACATCTACATGATTGTACAAATCATTTCATATCAAAATTATTGTGGAATAAAAAAAATGTCAGCATTTCCAAAAAGAAGAAGTTATGCACATTTTCTATACAAACATTAATGAATGCAGCACAATAAAATGCATCTGGTCTTATGACACCATCACATTCAGAACGTGAACACATATAATTATATAATTGCATATAATTGCTCCTTCCTTAAAATGTAAGAGACTAATTATGTAAAATGTAAAACAAATAAATACAGGTAAACAGATTCTGCTGTTTGATCCCAAAATTCCCACACAGAATTAGATCACACTGTGCAATTCATTAAAAACAGTGTTTAATATTAGTATATTATAGAACAGCATGTCTTTAGAGTATGTTGATGGTTACAGGCTGTTCTCAGCAGGCTCACAAACACTTAACTGTGTTTGATTCCAGAAAAACTGTATATCCTTATGCTAACATAAGCTCATGCAATCTGAGACTTCACTGGAGACTAATGCAAACCTATTTGAACAGTTATATTTTTCTAATCAACAACACTAATGGCAGCTTTTCCTGCTTTGAAAGACTGAAATGGTAAATTGGGGTTTAAGCGAAGCCAAATTTCAATGTAATGATTTTGCACTTCTATTAGCACTTTGGGGTTCAGCACACTGTTTGTTTGAGTGAAAACAGGAATAGTGTATGTGCAAGCAAATGTAACCTAGTACAAAAAAGTTAAACAATCCTAACTTCAGGATGTTGATCTTAATTTCAGATGCTTTGATCAGTTAAAATGTATTTATTATATTACTTACTTGTTTCAAACTGAATTCAAAGCATCTCTTCAAGGCAGTTTATCAATTTAAGATATTATGCAAGAAAATATTACTATAAAGAAAATATTACTATTGTCTCAAACTACACACGGTCCAGCCCCAGTGTAGTAACAGCACTGGGTTTCAACCAAGAGCGGTTGGAGCCCAGGGACATTCCAGTGGCAACTTTATTTTTTAAAGATCAATGATGTTTTTACGTGCTTCAAAACCACTAATGCATTTAAAGTTTATCATTTTCAAACTGTATCTTTCACTCTCACAAAGCCTTTGGCACATGTTTTGGTTCACTAGCACAGCTCCAGGACAGGCTCATCTCATGTGAAGTTTGCAAAGTCCAGCAAAAACAAGTTTAGTTTAGTTTAACACAGATGTTCAAAGTCTAATCCAGACAAGACACACGCTGTATAAAAAGTGCTCCCTCACAGTGCCTGGCCTACGTATTGCTTGTTCAGTTCATTTTTACTGAGGCCAAGGATTCTGCTGCTTCTGACCTTAAATCAAGACCCTGTGCATCCTGTACCACAGCCTGAGGGAAGACTTTCAGAATGTTTTCTCTTTGCTTTTCACACACTAACACAACACTGCAGGAGCCCTGTTGTACGCACACCGCTTTCCCACATACTGCTGTTTCAGATGCTTAATCATTAAAGTATGTCAGCCCAGAGCCTCACACAAAAGGACTGAATGAGGACAAGCAAGCATACAACATTTGAAAATATTACGACGCGGTTAATGTGCTATTACATTCTAAGCATTTGTTAGAAGACTGTGTTTGTGGCTTAAATTTCTCAGCGTTGTTTGTCACTACAGTAATTAGTGCTGGTTTGCTTTCAGGCACTGCTGGATTTTCTAAAAGCTGCTTATGGCACTGCTAATCCCATAATACAACTCAGTATACAACATGGGCTTTAGAAAAAAGAGAAAGAGAAACAAAGGAATTCTTTACTATTCTCTTTTGCCATAATGTCAATGTTTGTTTAACACTGTACTTTTCATTGATTTCTCCAGAGAGGCTGAGGCGCCTATCCTGTCTGTGTTGTGTTTTAAGGGTGTGATCTTTAATGAAATATAACACATTTCATCACTTAAATCACTCACAGATAAGACTCACGACTTCACAAGTGTGTCAGGCTTAATAATTGATAGTCAAGCCTACCTCTCGGTATCCTTAAGCATTTGGCCCCATCTCCACCAGAAGATAAGCGCCCGAGGGGAGGCAGAGGCCGACACTCCAGAAGCAGCTCTCCTCCTTTCTGCACCACTGTGGACTTCCTGACAGGCCGCTGGGTAAAATCTGGTGGGGAAGCTGGACCACCAGTTCACAAAAGCAAATATAGTTTGACAATTTTAACAATCTTTAACATCTTGGAAACAAAATGATGACTACCCAACCAATTTAGCAGCTTCAGACATTTTCTTTTAAATTTTGTGGCTATGTATAGTTTCTTACCAACAACCTTGAGCTCTGCGCTGGCATACACTGCTCCCAAGTCATTCTGTGCCACACACTGGTACATGCCCGCATCCGACAAGCTGATTCTGGAGATAGACAGAGTCCCAGACTCTACATAATGTCGACCCTGCATCAAACTACAATTCAGTGGTGCGGTATATATAGGTACATTGTCAAGTTAGTGCCAACGTGTTTTTGCAAGTAATATTCTGTAATTACTTGTATACTGACTGTAATTATACTGATCGCACCCTTACCTGTGACGTCAGAGTTTGTCCGTTCTTGAGCCACCTGTATGTGGGTCTGGGTTTCCCCAGAGCCTTACATTCCCACTGCAGATTTGTATCAATGGCCATCTGTGTGTCTTTAAGAGTCTGTGCCCAATGTAGATGTTCCACATCTGTTGAAATGAACAATGTGTTCAAAAAAATTACTAGTAGGCTATATGCCTGGTCCTCCACTGCGGTTGGTGTTTAGTAAAGCAAAATTAGTTCATTTAAATGAAATATTGAAGTACACACACATTCTATCTGTACCTTAGTCCAAACAACCAGCTGAGTAAGTCTCGTACCATAGAACATGAGTTGTCCTCTGGCAGCATTTCGACCTCTACTGTTCTGGGCCACGCACTCGTACACACCCGCATCCTCAGGGCGAAAGTATGGGATTTCCAGGACCCCGCTGGAGTGGTTGATTTTAATCTTGCCAGGGAGTGGGTTTCCGTCAGCTCTTCTCCATGAGATGGAAGGCACTGGGCTGTGGAGGTCACAGTAAAAGGTCATTGGCACCTCAGGTGAAACAAAAGCTGTTCACACACTTTGTCATTGGAGAGCACTTACTTTCCTAAGGCAAAGCACTCTAACTTCACTGAAGATCCTTTGAAGACATGAAGAGTCTCAGGGAATCGCACCTCAATCTTAGGTTCATATTCACCCATCACAGCTGCATGATAAATCAACAAGGGCAGCACAGTCAGAGCAGCAATGTCTTTCACAAGCCTTGTTTTATTGAATTTAATCATTTGTATTCAGTATCCTTTAACAGAATACATTTTCAAAGTATTCTACCCAACACTGACAAGGGCTAACTTAACTTCAGTAAATGTAAAAGAATAATAAACATAAATATATATATATATATATATTTTATATATATATATATTTATATATATATATATACATATATATATATATATATATATATATATATATGTTCCAACATCCACAAACGGCAACTGCTATCACATCTTGAGATTGAGGAGGTACAACACAAATACAAATGCTACGCAAGGGGGAGCCAGGACGCCAGGTCAGAGGGGAGATTTCATCATCTCCCCAACCAGAGATTGGGTACGAAGCCCCAATGAGTGCGATCACGCTGAGCGAGGCAGCGACTGACCTGAAAGATAGAATCATGGCGAGAATGAGCTCCAGGCAACCCCGACGCCAGTTACAAAGGCTAAGTGAAGTACCATCTGAAAGTCTCATGGAAGATGTGAATGCTGCAGTGAGAGCGATACCTACCACGACAATCACTGAAACCAATGAGTTGATCTACACTTCAGCATCAGTGATCCTAGAGGTGCTGGGCTATAAGAGCAACCATGGGAGCCATGAGAAACAATACCCACAAATGGAAACGAAGGTTGGAGGCTAAAATCAAGGCAGCTCAGAGGGAAGTGAGCCAGTTGACAGAGGCCCAGAGAGGTGCGATGAAAAGACCAGTACCCAGGAGGTACAGCCAGATGCCCATACCTGAAGCACTCGAAACTGCCAAGCAAAGGCTCCAAGCCTTGGCCAGCCGCCTAAAGAGATACACGAAAGAGAATGAAGCCAAACGAATAAACAGGCTGTTCGCAACACAACCTGCGAAAGTGTACTCTCAATGGCAGGGTAATAACAGCAGAGCAGACCCACCAAGGCTGGAAAGTGAACAGTACTGGAAAAGTATATGGGAGAGGGAGGCATCACACAACAGCGATGCACAGTGGCTGATGGATCTGAGGAAAGACCACAGCAATCTCCCTGAACAGAATCCAGTGACTATCACAGTGACAAACATCCAAGAAAGAGTCTCAGGTATGAAAAACTGGACAGCACCGGGCCCTGACATGATCCACTCCTACTGGCTAAAGAAACTCACTGCACTCCATGAGCGCCTAGCAGCACAAATGAACCAGCTGCTAAGGGATGGGACTCACCCTGAATGGCTAACCGAAGGGCGAACGATCCTGATAATGAAGGATCCCTCAAAGGGTACAGTCCCATCCAACTATCGGCCAATAACCTGTCTCTCCACAACATGGAAGCTCATGTCAGGCATCATTGCGGCTAAGATAAGTGGGCACATGGATCAATACATGAGCAAAGCACAGAAGGGCATTGGTAAAGATACCAGAGGAGCCAAACACCAACTCCTGGTTGACCGAACAGTTGCCCAAGACTGTAGAACCCGACACACCAACCTGTGCACAGCCTGGATTGATTACAAGAAAGCCTATGACTCAATGCCACACACATGGATCACTGAATGCTTGGAGCTGTACAAGATCAACAGAACTCTGAGGACCTTCATTGCAAACTCGATGAAGTTGTGGAAAACCACACTTGTAGCCAATGGGAAGCCACTTGCCCAAGTGTCCATCAAATGTGGCATATACCAAGGAGATGCACTGTCCCCACTGCTGTTCTGCATAGGTCTGAACCCCCTCAGCCAAATAATCAACAAGACTGGCTATGGATACCGACTCAGAAACGGGGCCACCATAAGTCACCTCCTCTACATGGATGACATCAAGCTGTATGCTAAGAGCGAGCGAGACATCGACTCACTGATCCACACCACCAGGATCTACAGCTCTGACATTGGGATGTCATTCGGGCTTGAGAAATGTAGTAGGATGGTGACAAAGAGAGGGAAGGTAATCCACACAGAAGGGGTCTCACTCCCAGACGGAACAATAGCAGACATTGAGGACAGTTACAAGTACCTTGGGATACCACAGGCAAATGGCAAACTTGAACAGGCAACAAGGAAAGCGGCAACAGCCAAATACCTCCAACGAGTAAGGCAAGTCCTCAGAAGTCAGCTCAATGGCAAGAACAAGTCCCGGGCAATAAACAGCTACGCCCTGCCAGTGATCAGATACCCTGCAGGAATAATAAGGTGGCCAAAGGAAGAGATACAGACCACAGATGTTAAGACACGAAAGCTCCTCACCATGCACGAAGGGTTCCACCCCAAATCCAGCACCCTGAGAGTGTACGCTAGCCGAAAGGAAGGAGGCCGAGGATTAGTGAGTGTGAGAGCCACTATCCAGGATGAAACATCCGAGATCCATAAGTACATCAAGGACAAGGCCCCAACAGATGGCGTACTCAGTGAATGTCTCAGACAGTGGGGAACAGATGATGAGGTGCTGGAGGAGGAACCATCATGGGAGGACAAGCCCCTACATGGGATGTACCATCGGAACATAACTGAAGTGGCTGATCTCAAGAAATCCTATCAATGGCTTGAAAGGGCTGGGCTGAAGGACAGCACAGAGGCGCTCATCCTGGCTGCACAGGAGCAGGCCTTGAGCACCAGAGCCATAGAGGCCCAGATCTACCACACCAGACAAGACCCAAGGTGTAGGTTGTGCAAAGAGGCCCCTGAGACGGTCCAGCACATAACTGCAGGGTGTAAGATGCTGGCAGGGAAAGCGTACATGGAACGCCATAACCAAGTGGCTGGCATAGTATACAGGAACATCTGTGCCGAGTACGGACTGGAAACCCCAAGATCTAAGTGGGAAACACCTCCCAAGGTGGTAGAGAATGACCGAGCCAAGATCCTGTGGGACTTCCAAATACAGACAGACAGAATGGTAATGGCGAACCAACCAGACATCGTGGTGGTGGATAAAGAGCAGAGGAGAGCCGTGGTGGTGGATGTGGCAATACCAAGTGATGGTAATATCAGGAGAAAGGAGCATGAGAAACTAGAGAAATACCAAGGGCTCAGAGAAGAGCTGGAGAAGGCTTGGAAGGTGAAGGCAACAGTGGTGCCCGTGGTGATCGGTGCACTGGGGGCCGTGACCCCCAAACTGGATGAGTGGCTACAACATATCCCTGGATCTACATCCGACATCTCAGTCCAGAAAAGTGCAGTCCTAGGAACAGCAAGGATACTGCGCAGAACCCTCAAGCTCCCTGGCCTCTGGTAGAGGACCCGAGCTTGGAAAGCGGATGAGACCACCCGCGAAGGGTGAGAGAGATCATTTTTTAATTTATATATATATATATATATATATATATATATATATATATATATATATATATATATATAAATAATTTATTTAAAATCTATATAGTAATACAGGAAATGTGTGCAAGTTAGATGTTGGGGTTTTGTTTGACATTCTGTGAGGGCAAGAATTTGAGTGAGTGTCAGGCCCACTGAACAGTTTTGATAATGTGGTACAGACCAGTGGATGGATGAGTTCAGATTACTTCTCAGCTTCTGCTTGTGTAATCTATAGACATAAACTATTCTGACAGGAAAACCACTCCATCTCTGCCTATCCAAATGTGTGCTTTCATGCTTGTAGGTATGCTTTCTTGCATAACTGACTCTTTATATTTCAAATGGGTTTACCGGTCCAAAAAACACAGTAAAAGTACAAACAGTCAGACAGAGATGACAGGTCGTTTATCTCCGATTCTTTTTCTACGGGTGTTGATTTAGCTGCTGCTTAAGTATTATTCACACAGGATTAGTTTTACCTAAAGACCTCAAGTAAAAAAACAACAACAACATAATGTTGTGTTTCTAACTTTGTGCAGCGAATCACACATGTCTGTAAATGTGTTGGTAATGTAATGTTTCCTCAAAACCTCAGACATTCCCATGCAAATGCTTAAGCTGTGTCTGTCTTTTCGGACCATAACTTAAATGTGCATTGAATCAAAATGGTCCTATTTTATTCTCAGATTCCTCTTTCCTTATGAATCACCTGGATGTGCATCACCATCACTCACGACCAGGAGTCAATTTAGCAGTAAAGAAAAGAAAGAATAAAAAAGGAGCAATTATACTTCCTTTTACGGTCCTTTAGCATAAGAACCTCTGGAGCTTATTAACCAGCAGTAGAAAACTATGAGGCATCCCACAATCCACTGCTCAGATAGCAGTGTTAATTTCGTTGACAAAAACTATGACGAAATTTTTCGTCAACGAAGATTTTTTACAGACGAAAACAAGACAAAAACTAAATAAAATTACATCAAAATGACTAAAAGAAGACGATAAAGGCCAACATTTTCGTCAACGAAAAAAAGACGAGACGAAATCTGACGAAGAAAGTCGGGAGAAGGAGAGATGAAGTGAGTGGAACTTGCGGCCGCTGTCAGAGCCAATCATAGCGCGTATTGTTTCGCGTGTTGCCGAACGGTGCCGAACAGAGCCGACTGTTGCCGAGAAGCTGTTAAAAGCCAATCACAGCACGCCTTGTTGAACGGTGGTGGCTCAGAGACGTGGTGGAGACACATGGGCGACGGTTCAGCGAGCACAGGTGAAATATGTTGGCAACTGAGATTGGGAGAAAAAGACGGCCCGATCTGTGGGCTCATTTCACCTTCAACAACAAAGACAACAAGACAGATAGCACTCAACATTTCTAAATATTTCTGAAGAATTATCTGCTTAAATAAGCTCAACTTTATAAAGTTTATATCTTAGCATTGAAAGAGAGTGCTTTGGAAAATGTTGGAAAATGCGCTGAAAGTTAAAAATTAAGGGATTTATTAAGGTACATAATAAAAGAGAGAGGTTCTGACTGTATCATTTGATCATTTATAAGAATGCTTCTAATGCCCAATTGTAACAACACCATGGTGAACCACAACATTTGGGCTAGTACCAATCAGGAATTTTACATACACACAAACACACAATTATAAACAAATAACTGACTATTTGATCTGAAGGCACAGAAAAAACTCAGTAGTTGTGAGTCATTTTTAATTTAAGAGGTAAAACTTCCAAATAGGACTTTACTTACTGTCTGTGCGTAGGACCACTGGGGTGGGAGAGCTCAGCACACTGGTGTTGGTCATCATGTTCCTCACAGCACATGTGTAGTTGCCCTCGTCCGATCGCTCTACTTTGGCGATGTACAAGTTTCCTGTTCTCTGAGAGACGAAGCGCCGGTCGTCTTGCTGCAAGAAGCTGCGCTGACCATTGAAAACCCATGAATATTTGATCTCTGCAAAGTATAGACACGAAGAAATCAAGTTCAAAAACATGCATCTAAATTTAAAAGTACAAACGCAAATTCAAAAACACAAATTTGTGTGTATGTTTTTTTCCCTTTTTTTCTCTTTAAAGGGACTGTACCTGATTTTGCGCCCTTAAAAATGTAAACAAACAGAAATAATTCATTTTAAACTTCTTACTTCTGTTTACATGATTTGTTCATTAAGCTAATGAGCAAATGCCAAAACTAGAGATGATACTCCAGAAAGCAATACAACTCTAGCTTAAGAGATTTAAGGCATTTAGACTCACACTGTAAATGAAAATCACGACAGGAAGAACTGCGCTCTAGAGGGCAGATCTTAAGAACAAATACCATCAGACACCTCGTCTCAGAGCAGCTTAAAACAAGCATGGTTAAAGATACAGTATGTGAACATTTGCATAAATATCCATGTAGATGCTGTATATCACATCGGGAAGGCAATCTGGGGAAAAATAATAGATAATTCCTCATAAAACGTAGACAATTCCCTTAACTTCAAGTAAATAAAACAGTGCCAGGATTCTTAATTAGTTTTAATTTACATTTTAAGGAGTTAAATTTATAAAGAAATCTACATTTATACTTTACAGAGCTTTTCTGTACAATTTTAAGCTTAATTGCAGGCGTGCATCACTCACTGTAATTAACCAGTGCTTGTGCAAAATGCCACGTAAATGTCCTTTCTCTAACATTCACAATGAGAAAACAATTTTGTTTTGATAACAGAAAGGGAAAAAAACAAGAATAATTAGATTTCAATCAACTGATACATATTCAAGTAAAACACATCGATGAGGACATGAAGATTCTGGTGTGACTCAGTGCTTTCTCCTAAAAAACTGAACATGACCTCTTATTGTTATTGCCACTTGTGGGCTGATACCTATTGAAATACACCACTAGATCATCGAGAGCGACCAAAGTTAGGATCGCCCACAGCTACATGTCATGTTGAAGTGTATCTAAGTGTATTAATAGCACAGGTTATTACTAACAGCAGCATTCAACGTGTGTGTTTTACAAAGTGCCAACAAAATGATTTATGCATCATAGATTTCTCTTATGAATACATGAGTGGTACTTTTCACACTGCTCTTAGTCATTACTGTAATGACACAAGAGCAATTTAAAAGGTAATATTTTCTTTATTCTTACACAAAGAAAAACAAGGCAGAAAATAAAAACATTTCTTTTTCACCGAACAACTTGGTGGAGAAATAAAGCGGATTTAAAAGAGAGAAGGCGGGAAGACTGGAGGGCAAATTGCTAAAGTGCGGAATCCCATGTGTGTGCTGGATTGGGCCGCGAATGGAGTCTGGCGTGAAATTGCGCTGGTGGGCATGAAGCGGCCACGCTAGTCTGGGCCACTTTGAGAGCTCATAATCAGCAGCACACAGACAAGCGCGGGGCCGGCTCACAGCTGTGCCACTGGATAAAGGCTCTCCTCTATCCACCAACACACTTTATTAGCCCCTGATAACCTGCGCGTACCCGAGGAGCAGGAGAGGACTCGCACTGGGAGCATACGGGTGGGGAAAGAGGACTCTAAGGTTATGAAGCGTGGCTCTGAAGGTGGAGAAAGAACAGTCGAGCAAGGTATGGCTAAAAGATAAGACCTGAGACTGGAGTTCACACTAAAAGTTAAGTTTAATTGTACTGTACAGGTGTGGGAATAGTAAAAAACACTGAGTTTGTGAACTTGTCAAAACTAGGATTAGCTGGATTACACTTGATCTTCATTCATAAAAGTCAATGTATTTACTAAAGCAGTGTTTCCCAACATTTTTGAGGCACAGTACACTTTTTGATTCAAACTTTTCCGCAGCACACCACCCACTCATATAAATCAAACCATTGAATTATTTGGAGTCGGAAATATTGCCCAGTACATTTTCACTTTAAAATGTTGACTATCATGTTTTCTTGGTGAATTTTTTACACTCCGAGATGGTACAGTTTTAAATTAAATGTATTATCTGATTAAATAAATTTAAATATTTAAAACTGATAATTTGTTTCAAGGCACTGCTGACAAGGCACACAAGTGTACCCGCGGCATCACTGCACTAACACATCCAACACTCTGGAAGTGAGTGCAAGTCTGGCAAACTACAGTAACTCAGATGAAATGTCTGGGCTGAGAAGAACCTATTTCATTTTTTATTATTTGGTTTAAGGAACATAAGGTCTATAGAGTTCCTGCACCCACATTTCTACATATGTTGCAGCAGTGAAGGAACTGTGGTAACTAATAGCAACAAGCCTGAAGCTCAACTTTGGAGTTCGAGTAATCAAATACAGAATCACACTAAAATGATTTAAGCCATTATTTTGTTCTGATTGATTTAGTTTAGATTGCATAAACTGTGCCCTAAATATGCTATTTCAGAACTTTGTTTCTCTTTCCACCTTCTTCTAATGTATATTTTTTCATAAAACCTTGCACATATAACGTGTTGCCATTAAATATGATTACATAACATTTAAATAATCAGTCAAGTATCTACTAAATGGATTCTCTCAATATTTGTAATTTCACAAACTCTTGAGAATCCACCTGGAGTGAATATCATTATCGCAGCAGTGGACCAATCACAGCACAGCATTGTAATTCAAAGATGCAGTACCCAGGCAAACCAAGTCAAACATGGGAGCGCAGACAGACATCCTTCTGCCTATTTAGAAAAATAGTAGTTTTGAATTATAAAACTGTGCACACAGAGGAAACTGCATTTGTGGGAGGAAAGATGTCTTTGCTTTTCTCTCAGCTAAATTTAGCAAAACTTTAGTTTCTTTGCTTTTTCTGTTGTCTCAGTCAGTTTCAATTGATTGTCATTATCTTGATTTTAGTAATTGTTAGTGATTTGGGTGCTGGTTTATAGAGACAGGGTGAGGAGCTCAGTCACACAGGAGGAACTTGGAGTAGAGTCGCTTCTCCTACCCATCGAGAGGAGCAGGCTGAAGAGAGTAGGGTATCTGTTTTGGATGCTTCTCTAGTGAGGGAGGAGAACTCAGAGAAGACCCAGGACACGCTGAAGGAACTATGTCTCTTGACTGGCCTGGGAATGCTTCGGAATTCCTATGAAAAAGCTGAAGGAAGTGTGTGTGGAACAGGAAGTCTGGGTCTCCTTGCTCAGACTGCTGCTCCCACGACTCGACCACAGATAAAGCGGAAGCAACTGGAATTGAATGGACCTGTTACAATTTGACCTTCTCACTCTTCTCAGTACTCAACGAGACATATCTTCATACAATTGTGTGGAGTAAAGTCAATTTCCAATAACAAAATTGTCTTGATAACAGTTAGGTGCAGAATTTTTCCAAGCTTCAGCGTCAGTGTCATCTAAAGCTCTACTAGAGGCTGAAGTTCACTTCATAATAAGATACTGTACCTCCATAGTGCGGCGGAGGTCCACAAAGCAGCACCACGGCCTGACCCTCTCTCACTGACACCGTGTTCCTCGTCTTCCTGCTGAAGTTCTGCAAAACTGTAGAATACAAAATGCAGACAAAACTTTAAGTGGATTGGAGAATGAAAAACATAGAAGTAGAACGTGCTTGGACTGAACTAGTCTGGCCCAGAGCCCCTGTTAATATCATGGTCTGAGATGCAGCAGATAAAGAGCATGGCCGGGCCAGAGGGCACACAACAAAGCTGCTCACTAATGGAGCTGCAGATATTACCTTCACCTTTAATTAAATGCCACTTTACCACACAAGAGAGAAAACTATGGGGAGACCTATCAATGCCAAGTTTTACAAATAGCAGCTCGCTCCCACGAGAGACAGCAATATCCAGGGTGTAAGCATTTAAAATTGGAAGCACCTATAGAAGCGGACGACAAAGAGATTGGAAAGAAATTATAACATGGAGGTGTAAATTCACTTATTTTGCCCAAACTTTTTTAGTGCTTGAAATGACATCAGTATTTTAAAAACAATCACATTTGTCAGTTTGGCTTCAAAATCTGCTCTGCTCCGATTGTGATCATCTCTGTTTTTTTCTATTGGCTAATCATAAACGCTGTGATTCATTTATTCAAGTGCTCACAAGCAAAATGTTGGTGGAAAGACAAGTTATTCAGTTGGGATGCTGCTGGTTGAACACTTTTTTATTGGTAAGAGCTAACAAGTTTTGCTCCAAAATTATTGTCAGATATAACAATGATTTTTGTTATTAACAGCTTGTCAAAGTCTGATTCTGAAGAACTGATCACAAATGAGACAAGCCCTGGTACTGGAGTATTTGGATGACTACTGGAACAGCAGATGCCACAGTGGATGACCTTGGACAAGAATCCCTGATGCAAAAAGCTTTGAATGCCTTAAAATGTGGCAAAGTGCAATATATTTCAAAACGGTACGCTAAAATCATATTTGGTTTGGTTTTCAGTTTTGATGCACCAAAATGTATATTTTGGTGCATTTTCACTTCAGAAAAAGCAGAAGAAAAACTGACAAAACATTGGCTATTCGACTTAAAATATGGTCTAAGGGTCCACTTACACCAGTGCTTTTTAACCGTGCCGTGCTCAAGTCTGAATATAGACAGTTCTATGGCCTGCACTCACACTTGCACAAGAGAATCGAGCCACAGGCCAGTGATGCCATCCTCTGGAGCTGTTTGTTTACATGTCGCACTGAAGCATGAATTAAGCGCTGGAGGTAGCGGGTCATTATATCTTTAATATAATAAGAGCAGACCCGATTTTTACCCATGATGCACGCTTCTTCGACAGGCTTTGGATCAAAAATTGCGAGGCAATAACAATAGCAAAACAGGAGATGAGAAACTTCACAACTTTTCTCTCTGGTCACAGCGCTAATTTAAGGTAAGTGAGTTTATTTTCGTACTTCTCCTTGTGAGAAACAGCAGCACTCACTATGGGCTTGTAAGGTAAAGTCATGTGTGTATGTATATATGTGTACATGAGAAACCGTACCGTGCCCTGGCCCACCCCCCCAACTGAAAAAAATGTTAGCTTTAATTTTTATATAGATAAAATTATCTGTTTACATCTGTAAAAATAAAGTGATTTATTCTTCTAACCATCCATTTGCTCAGTGCGTGATTAATATGAACTAAATAAACAGTGGCTCTGACGTTGATGCAGTGTTTGTACATTGCTGTAACAGGAGGAAGCTGAAGAAAGAAGTTAGTAAAACTCTGAAATAGTAGCGAGCAATAGTGTCCCTGTAGAAACAAGCTGCATGGGAAATTAATTGCGCAAAATTACATTTCTTTAAACAAAATAGTATTGAAATGGTACACACATGCACTGTACCGGTATGCTGTACCAAAATGGTTCACGTTACATCTCAATTGTTGAGTAAAACAACCTAAATGTTCCTTAAACAATCTGTTGACTTTAAAACTTCATGACACCACAGTGAAGAATCTTGCATTTTTAAAGCTTATGCAGCCAGCCTCACATGCAAATTGGACTTTGGCCTCTCTGCTGACCACTGTGCCAAAAGTGTTGGTGGCGATGCACTGATACACTCCTGCGTGATTGATGACATGGGGATTATTGATCAGCAAATTCCCCTCCACGAAGCTGTAGTGGCTCTCCGACTCCAGCTTTATCTCTCTCCCATCCACTTTCCACCTGCAGACACATATCCAAAAATGAATTCATTACTTGCCCAACTATTTTTGCTGAAGAGCCACTTTGGCACTGCGCTATTGTTCCCTGAAGTACTCTGTGATGGTAACGTTATAGCCTTCTATTTCAAGAAACAAAATCTGCTAAAGCCGCTGCAAATCGATATAAAAATGAGTTGCGGTACACACTGAGCTGTTTAAATGGACTTTGTATCCTTTATGGCCACACTTACACTCACCTATAATGCGGAGGTGGATTCCCCTTGGCTTTGCAATTAATAAACACCTGCTTATCATCGCTGCTCAGGGGGAACGTGCTGTCGCTAGGCTCTTGGGTGAAGACGGGACCATGGCGGGTGTCTTCTGTCGAGAAAGCACATTAGCTGTTACGACAATGCAGAACAAGTGACACTGAATTAATGCAAAAAAATGAATCACTCAGCAGCGCTCAAACTGTACACAAAGCCAAACAAGCATATAATTAGCTGCCAACACGGCTCTTTGAGTGGATTGTACGTTTAATAAGGCCTCTTGTGTTTGTGTCACATTGCAGATAATGTACAATGATGAGAGAGCAATTATGTAAAGATAACCCCCACAGGATATAGCGTAAGGAGCATGCACTGCACAAAACACACATTTGAACCTGATGATCTTTACATGTAGCTGAAATGTGTGCATTCAAATGGCAAATAACGGCTTATGGCTTATGTGAGTGTATCAATAATAAAGAGACCAGAAAAAAATAAGAATAATAAAAACTGGGACACACCCTAGTTTTGCAATGGATAAAGTCAAATTTGGGAAAATATATACATTCTTGGGCATGTAGACAATTCATGGCCCATTCACAATCTCATTAAAGCCCCCACCCCCCAACACACACACACACAAATAGAGACGTCCGGTCACGCTAATCAATACTAGCTCAGTGATTTCATTGAATTCAAATTTAGAAATAATTTAAAATGCTATCAGAATGTTTCAAATTCCAAAATAGAGGAAGCAAAAAGTACATTCCCACATACTTCAATTGTTAGGATTAACAAGGTCATAATTTGACAGTTTAACAGTTCTAATTTAAATGTTAAACTTCCTACACCAGTCCACATGTTTTGCTCATTTACCTAATGCATTCTGGGACTCCAAATTGTTCAGCATGATGCGTTTTAATTTTTTTTCACAACTAGTAGGAGCAAAATGTGCCAGTATGCAGCAATGCAGTAACACACTAACAACAGATGAACTTTATGTATTTTGGTGAAAAAACAGGGCATTAGACCAACTGAATCTGTGCTGGGGGGGGGGGGTGTTATTATTTTAAGTTTGAAAAAAAAAAATAATAATAATAATAATAATAAAATAAAAATTATATAGCACCTTTAACATGCATCTTTTGAGTGGGGGAAAAAAAATCTTCATATTATTGAATAAAACACAAAGCTGAAAAGGCATTAGGCATTTATTCAATATATTATCAAAGCAAGAATAAGGTGTACAAGTATAAAGTATGTAAGCCTTTTAAACTTAAAAATACTGTATATTAATTACACTTATGCTACGCAATGTTTTATTTTTCAAGCCATGACCAGTTTTACTCCTGTATGCGCCATTAAAATGAAAGAATGCATACTGTAATTACGCTGCAGGTGTTGTTTTGTATTGGCTGAATCTAATTATTACGCTGGCCCTAATGCAGTTGTCTATATGCAGCTCGCGCAACCTGGGCTCGGCTCAGTGGAGCTTGCTGTTTTAGTTTGCTCCAGCCAAACTATCAATACTCAAGAGTAATTAACCGGTGTAGCACTAATTAGTCCCGTGAAATTGGAGCGTTCCTCTGTAGATGTACAATCACGCTTTCACAACAACAGCACATTATGTCTTCTTTCAGTGGCGTTACCGGATCTGATTTGTATTGTATCAGTTGTAAAATAACATCTGTTTTATTGCCTTTTGATTGATTATATGATTTACTGTATTATTCAAGATCAAGTTCAAGTTTGTTTAAAGCAAAAGTATTATCTTTTTTGATGTACTTAATAAACTGTATACAAAAGTAGATCTGTAATTTACATTGTGTGTTGCATGTAAAACAGAAGATTGATCTAAAAGAGCTAAGAAAAAAAGAGACTGACCAAAAAGGAGTGAGCAGTTTCTTCTAAAAGAGTTGAATCTGGTCAGATTTGTATCATAGTTATGGTGAGACAGGCATATTTTTTGACTAGCCTATCTGTGAAGAAAAGAAAAGAAAAGAAAAGAAAAAGAGAATATAATGTGTTGGCAGTTACTGGGACTTGGTGAAAGACTCGATACCTGACTTGGAGACTTGTCTTGAACTTGCATTTAAAGACTTGTAAACATCTATGGTTTAGAGTTAGGCAGGCTTAACACGTCTTTACATCCCCCTATAGAAATTAACTGAGACAGCAACACATGTAATAGATGCTCAGTACATAGAAAATGCAAGATCTTGTCCCATGCCCCAGAAAATCCATTGTTTCACAAGTCTATTATAATCTATTACTTCCACCTCACAAATGTTGTTTTTGCATATAACCTTGGCTAGGACGAAAAGCACTGCCTCCCACATCACCATCATCATCACTGTCCTAATGAGAGTGGGAGTGTGTGCCTCAGGTAAGGGGCTTGTTTTCCCCCAGCCTCCCAGGGAGTTGCTTCATTTTTACTCCACTTGCTGTGTCCTTTAAATTAAACAAATTAATGAACCTTTAATAGGCGGGCTATAGCACCTGGGACCTGACTGATAGGAGGTTTGTGGTCCAGAATGAGGCCGACCAAAACAGAGCGCACACACTTAAGCATGCGCACACAAATACTAGTCAGTAGGTTTCATGGGAATGCATGTTAGCTGAGTTTATTATATGTTAGCTATGTATTACAGGCAGCATGCAAGACCCATGTGTATTCTTAACATCATGCATATTTCTAAAATAAATGGTTCAGAAAACTTGTACTGTCATTTTTAACCAGTCTGTTTGTGTGACAAGCTTAAGTAAAAGAATAGTTTATTGGAAATTTGTCATCTCAATATGCCCCATCATTCAAAGCTTCTTATTTATTTTTTTATTTATCAATGAACACCTGTAACAGTTACAGTGTAAATATGCCAGATTATAGCAAAGATGCTAATTTCAATCTGTAGTCCCTATAGGCAGGTACACAGATAAAGACACAACAAAAATACAAGAGTACAATAAAAGGAGAGCTAAAAGTGCTCACAGGCTTGGTTTTCCTTCAGCCACAGTTTAAGTTGTCATTTCAATGTGGCCAGAGAGCCACATTCAAACTTGTGCTAAAAAGTGGGTACCGCAGTGCAGCACTCAAAGACTCAGTTCTAGATAGGCTTGCTATGGATTTTCTGTACATGTTTTGGGCTAATAGGAGAAACCCTTTGGGTGAAATCTGTCAGATCATGGTGATGCAACAAGAATAAATAATTAATAATAAAAATCCTTAACAGTTTCACAGTGCCTGAATGCTTTAATACATTTATCTCAGTGTACATTCAGTACATTCAAAGAGTAATTTATGGTAAGAACTGTTTTATATTACAAGTCTCTTTCACCCTCAGTCCTGTTCTCATCTTGCATCACGAGCCTGTCAGTTTTTTATTCATTTTGAACAATCTTCACTCCTCTTTATTTTTAGTGCAAATTCATTTAAATTCCACTTGATGAGCTGCAGGTTTTACTTGCACTGTATTGTAGATTGTACCAGTGCTCCTCATTTATGGAAGAATGCTAGAAATACTTTCTTTTTCCTAGAGGGGCTTTGCAAAAAAATTATTGAGAAACACTGCACTACATATTTTTATTTATTATTATATATGGCTGTAGGCAGCAGTGTATAAGAGCGCCCCCATTTAATCACATTAAAAAGTCCTTAATGTGAAAACATTCATTTGACATAGGCAACAAGCTAGAAGCCATTTTTATTTGTTTTTGGGAAAAAAAAAAATAAATAAATAAATTGTTGTTTGAATTTTAATTTGAAGCTGTCATTTTCATACTAAAAGGAAGTTTAAAGACCTTGTTTTGCAGATTGATTTTCAGAGAGTAAAAGTGAAAAATGTTTGTGTCAAAAAGATTAAGAATTATTATTAGCGTTATTAACTCCAGATTTAACGACTTAAAGTTGTGCACACACTTATTCAAACCTAAAAAAGCTGTTCATAGATTTTCTGTTTCAGATTTTTCAAAGACAGTGTAAAAGGTGCCACAGATCTTGCTCACCCACTGCACTCACAGTTTAAAGCTTTGGCCTCTGGCAAACGCTTTGCTGTGCCCAGATGCAGGACCAACAGACTAAAGAACAGCCACTGGCCTCCTCAGTAACTCTTGAGAACTTGTCACTGTTGCACTTTATACTTTTTTTTTCAAGTTGATTCTTCTTTCTTTTATCATTACTTGTATGTTCACTTATATGTCTTTTGCCTGTCTGAAGTTCTTAAGTGAATGTTGTCTGTATCTGAATTGCTCATTAAGGCTCAAATAAATGTTTTAATCTATTCTAAACATGCTTACAATGTAGATGATCCATACACTCAGATCAGTCTAGTTATTCTTGGTGCAAAAATATATTAATAAGACACAAATTTCAATTCATAGATCTAGAGCCAAGACAAGACCAAACTCAGGTATAAAAGATGAAACCATTATCCCCTTACCGTTCTCTCCTGTTTTCCCTGACTAAAATGGTCTAAGATTCAAACTTAGACTGTCTAGTCATAAGTGAGAACAAGCTCTGCACAAAAGAAAAACAGAATGTAATTTTACATACATTTTCTTTAGGAAATATACAGAGCAGTTGGTGTTTGCAACCAGGCCTGGATGACACTACTTTGGACATATTTTGGGTTTTGACAATTTTCTCAAAGCTGAAATTAATACGGGAATGTAATAATTTGGGAGTTTTTTTTTATTTGTTTAGACTACAAACTGAGTCTTATTTGTCACAGAATGGCTAATTTGATAGTAAATAAGAAAGTTATTATTATTATTTTTTTTACTAGCTTCACTTTTTTAGTATAGCTTTTTCTTTTTACATTTGGTGAACAAACATAAATTATGAAAAGATGGGACAGGAATGCTCTCACTAGTCACACATTATTTTATTCCAATGTGCTTTTCACACTGACATGTGGAGTTCTGCTTTTACATCTCCACTAAATGCACAGGATGTTCTGGTTGTATATGACTGCACTGTCTTCTTGAGGAGGGAAAAAATAGAATAGATTAGTGCGGTGGAAGAAAATCGTTGATGTGAATTTTTATAAGCTTGCTGCATTTTACCTCAGTGACAGCATGCCGTTACGTACAAAGCAGGGTTGTTGCATACTAAAAGAAGTCATAAAGTGGACAAAAAAACAAACAAAAAAACTCTCTAGACCACTGCCATGGATTAAAGTGACAAACTGTTCACATGCTTTTGGAATTTTCATTCTCTGAAGTAAATTCTCCTCAATGTTTTGTGTGTTTTGTTTGTTGGGTATGAAAAAAAGTTGAGTGAGATTTATGTATAAAACTGTGCACAGCAAAACAGGAACCTTTAGAATTCAAACCTCAACTGAAGGGGATGTAAGGATGGTCTAAACTAAAAAGAGGCATGCTTTGGCAATGTGTGAGTTTTGAGAGGTGGTAATTCACTTACAGTAAAGTTGAAAAAAACAACAAAAAAACAACAAAAAAAACCCTAAACTAAAAATAAGAAAAAAACAACAAACTATGATATATGTAGATCCGTAGCTTACATTTTGTTTTTTGTAAAAAAAAAAAAAAAAAAAATTGTATGTAAAATAGAAAGAGGTCTATTTACAGGTACTTCCTGTGCAAAACTGCAGAACTTCATTGTAAGATTTTAAGGTAACAAGCAGTAGATTTAAAACTTAAAATTTTATTGCTGTAAAGTGCCTATGTGACTCTTTTGAACCATACCCCACAGACAAGTGGGTGGGGTTAGGTGGTAGGTGAGGACGAGGCTTTTCTGAGCACTCAAGCAACAGCTAGGACATTACAAGATTGCTAAAATATACAGTATATGCATGAGTCATTCTTCATAAAACTGTAAGTAAACTAGTGATGAGAGAAGGCAGTTACACAACAAGGTAAACAACTTACAAAAATAGATTTTACACAATAGGTTTCGTTTAAATAATGATGATTAAATGCATGGACACACAAATAAATACATACATAATAAATAAATAAGTCTCTTCCAATCAGATATATGACATAATGAAATATGTGTGCACTGTGTTAGTTAGCTAGATAACCACTAAATGTGTTTAACTTGTCCAAAACATATAAAACTAAAATATCAAATTTCATGACAAAAAAGTCAGTGAATCGGAAGTACAACAACCCCATTGTCGCAGCAATGGAAGGTTGCGAAGATGATGTTTGAGAAAAAGCTTAGACAGAACAATGAACAGAACGATGCAAAGTTTGAGTGTTTGGATTTTATCACCATAAATGGATTGAATTATGTTTCGTAAGAAATCTGATGTTTGAACGACAAACTCAAACACGTGACGAGGAGCTAGTTCATGTTAATGCAAACCGAAAACACAAGAAATGCTGATTTCATGAATGAAGTACAAAGTTACGTTTGCCCATAATATAGATCCTCGCCCATTTCCCGGAAGTTCTGTTAAATAAACCCAATACAGGAAAAGATGACAGGACGAATCAATATACCGGTGGAGCCAATGACTGGCCTTACAGACAAGACGTGCAAGGGAAGCGACTGTTGGTGTGCGTATATAGACTTCTACACATGGGGAGCTATATTTCATACGCAGATGCTCTCCTCACCCAGGGGGACAGGACTGAATAGTCAGTCTGATAACAATTGCTGCTCGGCACGAGCGCTCTGGACATTAATATCTATAGAAGATACCACTGTTCAAACTATAACGACACAAGTACGACCATCTGAACGTATGTCATGAAAAAGATATTGTTTGCCGCGAATGATACCACTTGCAGAGAATAAGATAGTAAACGAACCGCATGTTATTACAACTATCTTATTACAAGAAATATTAAAGATAACATTAGAATAGAAGAAACACGTGATATCCTACCTCTCTACCATCAACAAAAATAATAGTAACATGCCGAGATAAGTCAGATTTCTTCAAGAGCTGCAATTCACTCTGCAGCGATGCTGACAGGAGGCCAGATGGAGCATATGTCCGGTGATCGCAGCAGCACTCCAAAAGGTAAGGTAGATATTAAGTTCAAACTTTATATCAAGGATTCAGGATTCGAACATCGCCAGATGACGACAACGACCAAAACTCCACCGTGAACATATTTTCTCCACCCAAGAAACAGCACACGAGGTGCATTTGGTCCCAGGTACACTCCAGTTACCCCTCCCTCTTGAAAACCTCCTGTAAGACACCGAGAGTGAGCAGGGTTCTTGTTGCTGTGAGTCACTGTGAAGTTCAAAAGTAGGGCTAGATTCTGTTGAGCTCAAACGCACATCAGTGGCTACTTTAAAAGAAACTGACAGTTTAGTTTGACAATCACAAGCGCGCTGGGTGGTCATACATACCGTCCGTCTGAGTATCCATAAACAAACCACTACGTCCTGTGCTTACATAAGATGCGCCATAGGAACGGTGCAGTGTGACTGAAAAACAGCAGGCCCCGAGTTCCTCTCGTAAGGGGGTCGCTGGCTTCTCATCCTGACTGCATCGAAAGAGTGAATTTCAACTCTGTGACTCACGATGAGTAGCGAGCTAATCGTCGTCAAATCGATCCCTGACCTCTCTGAATATCAGACAACCTCTAGTGGCATGATGAGACTGTTGCTCCAACTCGATACCGACCCATCTGAACAGGACACACCGACTTGGCCTGTGTAAGTGCCGCGGCAACGTCCCTGGCTGAGAAACGGGAGTTGTTTCGACGATGCCGACGATACTCGATTTATGGGCCCCGCACGTTTCCAATCGGCTTTCTCTGCAATTATACCCTAAAATCCCACCACTACAAGATAGTTACAAGAACAAAAACACCGCCTGACACACAGAAGCACCTCAGTGCCAGGAAGAGCCCGCGACGGTGCCCTCTGTCCCGCCGCGCCGGCCCCCCGCTCCAGATTCAACAGGCAGGTGTATCACCTGGATACGTGAGACACCACTTGGTACGCTCGCCCACGTTCTGCTCTCTCTCGTGATCCTGCCGTCTCCTCTTGTGTGTGCGATGTGTGTCGACAACGACCTGCTCCGAGGACTCTTTTGGTTAAGCCGCCGTAACCGCGGCCCAGATCTCTAGAAAATGCAACCTGGACACAGATGGCATAGCGGGCTCGGCAAAACACTCGCTGCCTCTCGTTCCTCACCACCCTAGGTACTAGAGTCACGCTACGGACAGGCACGTACCGTCCGAGTGGACACTTCGATAGTCCTTCAGTAGTGAGTGAGTATTGGCATACAGGTCGCTACGTATGGTCCGCGGATACAGCCCAAGAAGAGCACTCAGTTTCATTTAGAAGAGCGATCGCATCACAATGTATCGTGATCCGTGCTAGTCATTTTATCATATACAACGTGTAGGGCTCCTAGATCATCTGTGTGAATAGAAGAGCATATGGCATAAGCTCTCTGTCGGGTTTTTGTATACCAGGACGTTGCAGCTCACTTTTCAGATTCACGACACTGTCGGAGTCATGTACGTACACTTCTTTTAATAAACTAAAACACTAGCTCTAAGTATGAATTCGATAAATAATAATAACTTAGTTGTGTCCTAGTGGTTACAGTTTGAGCAACAAAATAAGAGGTTTTATATTTGTTGAATTAGAATTTTATTGCCCTTTGTCTTAATGTTATAATGCCACATAAATTATTAGGTTATTAGTTTAATAATGCTCGGTTTTTACAGGAGTGTGTTCTCCATTCACCTAACAATTAGCGTACGCAATATTTAGTGTTTACACAAATCTCAAAATATTTTGTCTACATATGATTAGGTGAGTAGTTATGTGTACTAATGTTTCTATCCCCCTGCTTATACCTTCTTAGTGAAGTTATTTTCTCTCTCAAGCTTACTGCAGCTTTACCTTCCTCACCATACACTCCAAATAATAATACCATATTTTTTATAAGGTATTCATATTACCTGAGCTCTCTAAGTGCATAACTTATACAATAGATTCTTCTAAGAGTGAATGGGAAATATGATAATTGATATTGCCACATCCGACTGATCTCTGTGGCCAGATCCTAAGATGGGTGCAAATATACAGTGCGCGAGAGGAGTCCCCCAGACATCTCTATATTCACGCCAGCATACTCACAGCGCGGCTTCTGAACTAGGGGCCTCCAGTTATCTCATATTGCTCTGCGATCCCTAAGGATACAGGCGAGGAGCCTATTCAAACCTTAGTAGAAGGCAGAACCTTATCATGAGTTTGCTAGTTTATTCGAATCAGTAGTCATATGCCAATTCAATATATTCCTTAAGTCTTTTTCTCTAACTAATAGTATATTTTCTTTTGTTAGTTGGGAAATAGCTTATTTTCACTGTGGGTGCTCTAATTACTTCTCTTGTGTGAGATTTTGAAATGCAGCTCAACCAATATATTATAAAAACTCTCAAACATAAAAGTCATCAATGCAGCTGATAAGGTTAAAACAAAGCGTAAGTGAGTTGTTAGGTGCATTAAAGTGTACTATAGTGGTGTTTATGAAGATTTGAATTTGCTGTTCTTAAGACATCGGAAGTTATAAGAGGTCTACCTCTCGTAGAATATCCGAGTTTTAAATCCAATTTTCCTGCCATATTTTCGCACAACTCATTGTAGTCTGTGCTCTTGTTCTTTTAGCAAATCTTGTTGATAACAGTTACTCAAACAATACTTGAAATAAAGCATGGACAATTACGTTATTTCCTACAAAGTGCCTGCAGAAACTAGATGCGTGATAATTGAATCATATTATGGAATTTGTAAAGAAATCCGGTTACCATGATAATACTGCTCTCTGTAGATCTCACAGTCCAGACTTTATCGTCATCAGATCCCTCGCTATGTAGAGCTACTTTCTCACATGATGGTTTAGCTTGTTCTCTGGTTAAGAGATACGATATCTGTGAGCTAGGAGGAAAAGCAATTTGGGTTATCTTAAAACGAACTGCCTCGAAAAGCACCTTGTGAGTTATCTCTGGCACCGAGAAGCCAATGAGTACCAGTGATATAGTAAATCACACATAGGAACAGATCCTCGTTCTTATAGTTAATTAAATTTTTAGTGCAAATTCATTCATAAGTTCATTATAGACTTCCCGAGATAAGAACGTTTTACTCTGAATGGACACGTCCAACAACTTCGTAGAGATCCATTTGACATGGCCATTGGTAGCAGTGCGTGTGTCGATGCTCCGCCAGTGTACAGATGACGATCGAATCCCATATCTGGCTAACGACTCCGCAACTAGAGTTGCCCAAACCAAAGGAGATGTATGTATCTCCAAGAGAAAGAATCTCACTTGAGATGGTTATGCCTATTCTCTTGTTTGTTGTGGTACCTGTGTGATGCTTTGTTGTAAGAGTTTTTTGGCCCTCTAGACCTTGAAGATCTTGAAACTATGACAATAGATAAGTTAGCAGAAGATTGCGGGTACGAGAAACGGACTCTAGCGTCGATGCCCTCCAGACTCTCCTAGCTCAATAGGTTTGATGAGTGAATGAGCAGCATGGCACCGCATAAGGCTCCAGCTTCCCTCAAATGTGATCTCTATCTCGCCGGATCAAGTGTCCTATGATCGTGCGTGAGAGGCACAACTGGTCTGCCAATGTTTTTTTTTTCTCTGTGCTCCTTTACTCGATGACTAGTGTGTACATGCACCTTCGTCCGAGAGAGATAAAGAATGCGCCGAGAATAATATTATCCGTGGCCACTCTCGTCAAACTTGTTAGTGACTGACTGATTGAATGTGTTTAAGAGAAAGCACGGATAGCCAGGAAGAGAGAAACAGAAACGAGTCGGAGGTGTCATGTAGCAAGTGCTCGCCCCAATATTAATGATGGCCAAACAGTACATCAAACACACACAGCTGCAGTTTGGATTGTCAGCCAGTTTAAGAACAGCACTTTTCTTTTTGTCAAGAGATGCAAAAGTGTTATTTAGTAAAAAGGGTTATTAGTCGACAGTAAAGTTCATTAGACGCCAACTTCTCATATACTGGTGTGATAAGAACACTACATGGAGAAAGAATAGTGCACTAGTGCGTAACTCTACTGTAATCTTCTACAAGTTTTGTTGATGTATATTTAACTATTGTGTAACCACTTAGATATGATACATTCCTCTTCGAGAGTTCGTAGATCAACCTAATATCATAGCGACTTGACTCCTGCGAAGACAACTAGCTAATTGAAAGACTATTAAGAGTAGTTTTAGAAAACAATCCCAATACCCATCTAAGTCAAGAACTCACTGAACTCGCGCTAAGTCCTTTGTCCCAAAAGTGCTATGCCGGGGAGAATACGACCTCTACTGCCTGTACTTGGGACTCAGCTGCGCTCGACACTTTGCAGACGTGGGATTGGTATTTGCGCCTGCTAGTACATGTTAGGCTGACGATAGGTTATACATTTGACGAGCAGCATGGGTGTGAGCGTCTTAGATTCTCGCACCACAATCGTGAGAGTTCTTGACAATAAGTCGGTGTGAGTAAGCTAATAGAAATGTCGATGACAGATATGATGGTTGATGTATCATCGCTTCAGCTGATTTTATTTTTACAGATAAATATCTGGAATGTGTGAGTATGATCAAAACAACTACAAACTAGCAATGTTCGATACAGTTAAATCGTGCTCAAAAGCCCTGTGACTTATAAAAAAATACTGTTATGATTAGCTTGCCATCAGCATGCGGAATAGGTACTATATTGCACCACGGTCGGATCACTTATAATGACCGCGTGCGAATTTCACTGTACATGTCACTATAGTATTCGCGGCTGTATACTAGTGTTCATCCTAACTGCGAACAATAGTGTCGAGCTCAGTATGATATGCTCATCATTGAAAGATGTGATTCTAGATTCTGTTGATAGCTCTTATCATCTTAGAACAGTAGAGCCAACATTCATCCAACTTATTGCATACCATCACAGAAAGTTGGCAAGGACAGCTATTATTCACATGTCTGTTGGCCGTCGCATCTAAGTTGAGGTGTTACAGCTTTACTAGTACGTGTTGAATGGGTACTCAGCTCATCGTCTCCTGACCATACTCAGCATGTGACAGTAACTCGATATAACCTCTCATATAGCACAAATTAGACAACCTCAATATCGTTATCTGGTGCTGCGAAATATCTCCAATATGTAAAGTACTACGATTGATAATGTAATATATGCACCACCATCACTTTAGAGGCACTAATCACCAATTATACCTTGTCTGAAGTTTTGTGTATTTTTTCTATTACCAATAACACTCATTGCCCTACTACTCTAGTACAACAGAGAGCGTAAAAGTAGAACAGTACATGGATATACCAGTGCGCAGAAACAGGGCACGAATTGCGAGAGTGTGATGGTTGTGAAAATACAAATCAGAGTCATTACCGTCTGTAGCGCTGGATCGTTGCGCTTATTTACCTGAGAGACTCAGATAACTGCTCTGCAACCTCCCTGAAAGTCCCAACTAGTCGTCCAAAACATTTCTTCACCTATGACATATGCTCACTCCCTGGCTAGACTTCTCCTCACTCATTTTCTTCCTGCGAGCTAACTTGTTGCGCAGGTTTGTACCTCCTAGACTATTGTCCCAGTATAGCTCCTCGCCTCTCGCCTTTCTTAGTTTTCATTTCCACTTCCTGATACGCCATATACAACTACGATACATCAGATACATCAGAATCCTCAGATGCTCAGTGTATAGTAGATATTAATAGACTAGTCAAAATTACTAATCATGTAAGATCACTGAAAAAAAGACATTGAGACACTATGCCTAGTACAATTGTCGCTCATTGAAGCCTCAAGTGTTTATCTGAAAGTCTAATAAGTAAAATAGTGCTGTTGTGTCAGTTTTAAATGTGTTGACTATTGTACATTTTATGAATTGGGTCAAATAAATTTTCTATATCAGTGACAATAACCTCAGTTAGTTAGTGATAAGATCGCGATCTGAGAGTGCATTTAGCGATGTAGGATAACACTTACTCTATTAATTAACATGTTTGTTTAGCCCTGCCTTGAGGGATCTCAAATAGATAATGATAGTTAAAAATAACTCCATTCTCCTCTCTTGACTGTATCCAAGCCAAATATTTCCAATAGAAAAACATTGGTGTGCGTGTCCGAGGTTATATATAAAGTTTGGAGATATAGAATTAATAGGATCCATCATTGTCTATACTGTTTACTATTGTTGAGAAGCATATTCGGCGAGACCAATTCTATGAGCTCGGAGCAGTCCTACTTTCAGTGTCTCCACTGGTGCGCTATCCCTTGTAGTTCTATAGTCTCAAGTTCCGCGGAGAATATCGAAATTACAGCTCGTGGTGTCCCATCGCTCTATCTAGAGGATAGTCACTATGAGCTTTTTCTTTGCTGGAGTGCGGAGTGTGTTTTTAACCATTATTGTCTTTTATTTTTTTCTTATTTTTGTAAGTGCGCCTGCTTATATTTTTTACACACGGCCGTCCATTGGTCCTAAACTTCCTCATCGAGCTTAAAGAATCGATTGAGTCACACCATACATGACTCTGTTTTAGTAAAATAACTGACTCCAAATAACTTGTCATACAAAATTTCTACATATAGCCTCTCACAACGTATTTGTTTTTATTTTCTTCTCTCAATCTCTCATAAGAGACTATGCTCGCAAGTTATGTCTACGCAACAATATTAAACAAGTCTATATTTCTCTTAAATATGTGTACTAGCGATAGCATTGCTTTAGTCGCTTATGACTCCGCATAATTTTGCTGCTGATAGAACTTCAACTTGTAGATTTTTTATAAATGTAGAGGTATCAGTCACTTTAAATTGTGTCTCATCTCGCACCCAAATTGAGCTATTATTTTTTAATTGGAGTATATTATCTCTATTTGAGTGACTATATAGTGCACTTCATGATATCCACTAAGATTATCTCTAACTTGGTTAACACTTCTCGGTCACTTCACTTTATGATATTATGACCATTCAACTTTTTAAGTTTTGCATTTACTTCTGAGTTATCTCTAGCACTATCTCTCTACATCTTTCTCTTTTATCATTTTCTCCAGGTCTTGCAGATACTGCTGTCCCAGAGATGAACTGCAAGCAGGAAGACTAATATCTGAATACATTTGGAAACAAGCCACACTGACTCTGCAATATATTAGTAAAAAGAGCTAAATGACTGGTGTTTGTTTGACTACAGTGACAAGTAGAACAGAATTAAATCCACTGTGTATTTACTTTAAGATTTAAAGCTTAGTGTGATGAGATTATTTAGGCTTTTAACAACACAATTGTCAAACTTTGTTTTGATAACACATTAAAAATGGCATGCCTAACAGAAAAGAAATATAATAGAAGCTTTCTGTGAAGCCACAACAAGGAATTTCCTCACCACAAGGACTGAAATGTCACGTCAAAAACATGAGGATATGAAATTATTGTTTGTATATTTGTACATGGAAAGTTGAGCACTTACATGACTTGTCATGAAAGGAGACCTGTAGCAAGAAAATAAAACATAATGTAGACCACTACTGTACTCATTGTCAAACAGAACATTTATCTAAAATCCATGGTGGCCCCTAGGGTTCACAACACACAACACACGACATTTAACAGACTATGCAACAAAATGCACACAACACATTGTAATTAGCCAGCAACACATTACAACAGAATATGAAAGTTATTGTAAGCTACTATTCAAATTTAAAATTTATGTGCAGATTTTATGTGCAGCTTAGATTTATATGGTTAAAAAAAATACTATTTACGTTTGGCAAAATTCACTTTAATGAACAGTTTGACAATCCATTTTGCAAAGTAAATTGTCAGTTTGACAGTTGAATTGGCTACTTTTCAAGAAACTGTTAAAAAAACTTTAAAGTGGCAATTGAGAGAGAGAGAAAGAAAAAGAAAGTCCAGCAAGGGTCAGCAAGATGGAGTTTTCAGTTTGTCCTCAGAAGAACCTCAGAAGTTCTTCAAGTACACTTTAAAAACCCTTCGTACGATTAGAAAGCGCCAGTGCAAACATGTTAACTCCACAATATCACACAACAAACTAGGCACAATGCATTCAAGTGCTTAAACCTTTTGTCCTTTCTTGTCTTGCGATAAACCGTGCAGACAGATGGATGGAGCAGGCCAGCACCCTGCTCAGCTCATGAGGAGAAACAGGGCAAAAGAAACATTAGCACCAGGTCCAGCATTTTCAACTGCCTCTGTTTGATTTATTCTGAGAAGACAATACAATACAGATCGCTCCGTCCCGCTCCTGTCACTCATCTTTATTGATTTGCTATCCACTTTTTTAACCTTCTGCATTCTGTTTATGTCCTGACCACACTCTTGTCACAGGTCTCAATCAAACGTGGAAGTAGTGATCAATATCAGTGATTTGTCTGATGTCTTCTCCGATGAGATGCACTGGCTTGATGTATTCCACTGAAATCCAATGAAGAAACTTTAGTCATATTACAGTCGAAGCTATATTCAGTCTTCTGACCCCAGAGGCCCAAAGACAATGGAGGTTTTTCTGCTTTCCATAAAATGCTGTGCTGATGCTGCCTTGGTGCTCAGGCTCACGCTGTGTATGGTAATAGACCACAGCTTTTTTGTTTTGAGCAAACTTTAAATCAATACGAAATGTTTTCCAGTCATTCTGTCAAAACGCCTATATGTGTGATCAATACTGTTATGGTGCACCTGTAAGTAATTCGGAATCGATGTGATTAAAATTCAAGAGACTGTGCTAATGTCTTTGCAAAAGGAGGAGCTGAGAAAAAGACAAATGAGGCTGAAAGTAGTTTGGAGCTTGAAAATGTTCACAAATGACACATCATGGGGAAATGAAACCTACCTGACTTAATGTTGTAAATTGGTAAAATTTGTAATTTCCACTATAGTATGGTAAATGGTTGTAAATGTGATCAAATCTGAATGTAATGTACTGTCTGAATTAAGCTATTTAAACAAAAATGTTATTTCACATATTCAACTGAAAATAAGCCTTCTGATTGACTGTGCTTCTAATCTATCCAGTTTCCCTTTGCTGTCTGAAAAACAAAAGAACATTTTTAAGCAGTAATTGTAGCATCTTATACATGGACTACACAAACTGAAGGCCCTGCATCTGAGAACCCGCCCCCTTCCAAGCGTGTTAGGTTCGTCTAGTTTATGTTTATCGGTCATTATGTATACTATTCAAATGCTCCCCTGATTTGCTTGTTGGTGTCATCCTCTCGTTTGCTCTGTACAAATTCCCTGTCTGCCCAATTCAATAAAACCATACATGTCCTCAACCCTCTCCTCTTCTGTCTGTGTGATGTGCTCTTCATTAACAGATGTCTGGAAACATGCGTCTGATCATTCACAACACAGAGGGCAAAATTAAAGACTTGGAAAACAGCTTAGACAACAAAATATGTTGTATAAAACAAATTTTATTTTTATTACAGAAACAAACAGCTGACACTGTCACCTTGACAGTGTCTGCTTGACAAAGCCTAATCCAATCAGATCAAAAAGACGATGCATACTCTGGGTGTGTGGGTCCTTGATTATTAAGTGCTTTGAATGCCTTGAAATGTGGAAAAGTGCCATGTATATATATTGCATATTGTAAATTACTATGGCAAAATTTGTGTTTTTTTTTTCTTTCAATAATGCATTACACCTGAGGACCCTATTACATGAATGTGAAAATAAATATAAACACTTGGTATGTGTGTAATGTGTATGTAACCATAATAGCAATATTTTTTACAATACTCAATAATAATAATAATTAAAAAAAAAACAATAACTACATACACTGACCAAGAATGTTTGTACCTACAGCCCAATTTGGTGCCATTCAACTAATATGGGCAGGGAAAAAATATACAGCTAAAACAAGAAAACAAAACAAAACCAAAAAAAAATGTGAACGGGTTTGCTGATAATGAAGTGAAAGTTGGTAGACTATTCTGGGCATCCCAGCTTGCTGTGTGCTGTAGATTTTAGATGGGACAGGTTGGAATATGTTTTCTCACCTTTTATTCGTTGTCACTGCTCTGACGTTCTACCAAACGGATGACAATACCTCAGAAAATATGTGCAAGCAAAGCGGAATAATAAATCATAAAAAAAGAAAATTTGCATTTATACAGTGCAAATTTTCTAAAGGCCTTATAAAGGTTGCTTTGACTTCAGGTTATTTTTGTCATTATTAGCATTATAGCCTCTGCAGAGCTTGCACAGTCTCGGCTTAGGTCCATTATATCTAAATATTTTAAGTAAACACACTGTAGCAAATATCCACAAGCTGCAAGATAAAAGTGCAGCTATCATTACCTCACAGTATACCAATTATCCACATGTTTATCATAATACATTATATAGAATGACATTGCCCTGGCCAAACATGTGATTATTGTTGTTCTTTCATAAAATTGTACTTTGAACTGGTTACTGCAAAAATATACTCAGTTATCTTTCTGAAATAATGACCCTGGGTGTGTCTTAACCAACGCCTACTCCCTACATATAGGAGTATGTCTTCTGATTTGGACTGACACTAATTCTAAGTGTTCACATATGAAACGTGATCATTGTGTATTGACTGATTTGATTTCTGCCTTTTCAAACTGCCAAGTGTCTGCTCACAGCACTAGCCTGATTGCATTATGTAGCGTCTAACTACAACGTAACCCAATAACGTTTACCTGCATCATTCATTGAGATGTCTTAATTTACAACTCATGAGGATGAAAAATGATCTGTGTGGTTAAGAACTAGCTTTGCAGTTGCAGTCCTGGCTTCCTTTCATTTGAGTTCTCAGTCCAATGATCAATGTTCATTTGGAAGTCAGAAGTCTTCTTCAGTAACCACTTTTTTACAACATTCAGGAAAAAAAAAATTGTGACTGTCATTATGGAAGGGAATGAACATCTGTAACTAATGGCAACAAACCTGAAATTAAACTTTTTTTTTTTTATCTTTGTGTAAAGCTGTAAATTACATTATCTCTTAAAACAGAATAAAATTCAACGACAGTAATAATTTTGTAGCACAAAGTTTAACAGTTATAAGACATCACGTTAATCTGCCATTTCTGGACTTTCCTCGATGATGTTTGTGTGAAATTAATTTGATTATAAACAATATTTATGATTGAAATAGATCTGAATAAATCTGAATAGAGAAAACAAGACAGAGGCTATTTATGCAGACCAATGTATGTAAATCATTGGTTTGATTTCAATTTTAATTCAACTGTGAATTAGCAAAGATTGTGTTGTGAAGCATTTGTGATGGTTTTCTATTCACTCTACTCTCTCTCATTCTGATTATTTAATAGAATAAGATGGAAGCATCATTACACAATTGGAACAAAGATTTTTGAAATGTTATTGTGATGAAGGTTAAACAATTTAATTTGTCAGAAAATATGTCATATATTGTTGGGTAACTATAATGTAGTGTGTAAACACTTTAAAAACATCTTTACTGCAGTTTTATATAACAGGACCAATAATCGATGTACCAGAATTTCATAGATCGACACCAGTATGCATCACTACATAATTACTACACATTTAATGCCAAAGTAGCTTAATTAGTAAAAACAAAAAAGCAAACAAACTCACTTCTAAATCATTTAGTTGAAGAAATCCACCTTTCTTATCTGTCTTTGATATTTTGTAAATCTCAGTAGGCAATATTAATCCACAATTCTAAAACTTTGATGAAGTTTGATCATCTCGACTGAAGTTTAAATTAGTGGAAAGGTCTACTAGCTTCACTGCAACGTAGCAGTTACTTGGTGCATGTCGGGTTAGAGTGACTACAACTGCACAAGCTTTATGGGCTGTAAGACCTTGGTAGTGTTAAGCCGCAGAACAATACTATGCAAAAGTGCAAAGGAGAAGAGGCCACAATCCCATAAGGTAAGGGAGAAGGTTGTCCCATACCAGCACTCTGTTTTAATGATGCATTGGGCCGTAACTTCCTCGGGGAGGATGTGATTCTTGGACGTGGGCCAGAATTTGAAAGTAGATGCTCGAGATTCATGTGATTAATTTCCAGAGCTCTAAAAAAATACAATGGTAATAATTCTTGTGCCCAGAGGATTGTGGTCACAGGTGTTGGAAATACCAAATGGGATAAAGCCAAGCTAATGGTGCCTGGAAGGTAAACTATGTGCCAAGTGTAATCCGTAATACTGTAAGCAAGCAGCATAGATAATGAGTTTCCCCGCCCCTTAAGTAGCTCCATATATTGAGATAGCTGCAGAGGAAAGATGCTAGCAGGCAGGACCATCAGCTCGGATAAATGTATGCATCTGGACCGAGGTATTGCCTGCTTTAACATTTAGCAATGATTAGCGTGCCACTCTGGAATAGCGTAACTAGGCTAGAGGGGGAAAACATGGGGATAGAGGGGATAGAGAGTGTCCTGTGAACTTTGGTGAACTGCGTTCCACTTCATTACGCTGTGAGTAATTGCTTGAAAACGTGACTGAAAAATGAACTTCTGCCGCCTTGAGAGGGGTAATTAAGGCCCTCATTGGGTGGAAGCATGCAATGAAAATCTTATATTTCAAAGACACTAGTTTATCATGGCTCAAAGCACAGGTAAGTGAAGAGTATGTGGATGAGAAGGATATGATAATCACAAACTTAGAGACTTGGTGAAATGACTGTTATAAATTTTAGAACATTTTAGAGCAGAAAATGTGTTTTTATAACATTTAGCTACAATAAATACAATAAATAAATAACTAAAAAAAAAAAAAAACTGTTTCAGTTGTAAATAATAAAGCTTATTTCTATCAAAATATATCTTGTAAACACTGCACTTTCTAAAAGATACAGACTACGGTACTTTCTGATGTAAATAAGTAACTCAGTTCACAAGAAGAGGGTTAGGGTTAGGGTTAGCTGAAAGCAGGGCTGGGGTTGGCTGTGCTTGGGTGGTGTATTATAGTTTCACTTTGCTGTCTGACTTAATTGCACGCATGCAAATGTATATACATTACCCTTGGACTGAAGAATTCTTACATTTTTGTGATGTTAATGTTATAACACTTTCTTTCATGCCATTAGCTTACCCAAAATTGCATTTTGAGTAATCCTTTTCATTCCAGCAGCAACTGAGATCTAAGCGGTCAGAAAAGTCCTGTTTTTACGTACACCTGTCCCCGGCCATTTCCATAATATACAGCCGTTCCTTTATTGGAGAAATTAAACATATTTCATGAATTTTGAGTAGCTTTTCAATTATACACATTTTCAAGAGTAAGTCCGTATTCTGTTACTTGTTCCGAACCAATACATTGCTTTTAAATGGAGATCAACACTGACAACCCACTGTTACTGTAGAAGGTACATTAGAAACCTCACAAAGAGTAAATATAATGTAAATATTAAATTGTGTAATGCATGTTAAAAGTCACATATTGTTATAGTTTTGAATAGACTAAAATAGGAAAAAGAAAATAGGTCCTGACTAGACTCCTGAACTAATATGCAACATGGTGCATATTATTGTAGGAATCAAATTATTTTCTCAGATCTTTTTGCAGTCAGAGGAATCTTTAGCAATGTCTTTTAAAAAACTGACACTTGAGCAGCAAATATCATTGTGCTAACCAATAACACTAGTGCAGATTTCTGAACCTTTTGTTCAAATCTCATTAAGTCCTCCTCAGTTGTGTTACTGTTAATCAAAGTCTATTTTGTTTCTTTGAGAAGGCAAGACTGATGAAGGTGCACAGATGGCACGCTGTCAGTCAAAAGGATAGAACACAGCGAAGAACGTAGTGAGCTAACATTCTGTCAGTTCAATGCCAGCTCTGCAAACAGGACAAAAGGTGAAATTTGGGCCTGAGCTGTCTCTGTGGATATAGATGAATAATTGTGAATACATGGAATGGGATAATGATGTGAAATGACAGTTGGTTTTCAACAATACTAACCAACACTTTTGTTTAGTTCAGCTGCAAGACTCAACGGAATTCTTATTGATTTGACAGACGTTAAGATAGAAGTTTATCTTATTTGACAAGGATTTACTGGTTCTGACCATGTGATCACATTGAAATAAGATTCTAGTCTAAACATAATGGAAACATCTGAAAAAGTCTCAGGTTAAAGATTGTCATGCATATGCTTTATTTCCACTGTTTTGGTCTAAATTACAACTTCTTTCTACCCTGAATATTAAACTTTAGGGACCACAGTGGAGCTAGACTGCGAGTTTGAGTCTTTCTGTGACAATATGCACATTAGGAAACATTCTCCAGCTAAGATAGTCATGCGAGTCATGGATCTCACTGCTCATGAGGAGATGTCCCAGAGTTATTGTGTAAAGTGTACCCTACCTTTTGTTATCCTTCAACTATCAAATTGACCATTAATATAACAAACAATTACTGGAGCAGGGGTCACCAAGACCTGGTTTTATAAGAGCATCGGTACTACGCCTTAGTGTAAACTGAATCAGTAAGCTCCTGCTCTACTGGTGCTCTTAAAGATGTTGTGAAAGTGTGGGTTTTTGCTTTGATCAAGTGTGGCACAGTATTGATACATTTCCGTTTCTGTATCTCTCTGCTTGTGTTTGCGTAAGTCCCTAATTTGTAGTACAATAGTCATTATTTTATAGAAACACCAATAACATGTGAAAAACATTACTGACACAAAACAATGACCAGGATTTTTCATTAATTAAAGCAAACTCTTTATAATGGTGCTAAAAGTTTTCTACACAATTTAGCTATTGGTTTTAAGCCTCATATTTCTAACTACAGTACACCAAATTTACACTTGCAGAAGCATGAGATTCTGTTTTTTTTTTTTTTAGTCATCACTCTAAAATTTACAACACGGCATGCCTGTACTTGCTGGTTTTGGACAATTCATGATGGTATTATTGGATGTAGTTTAATGCAAGCAAATCTGTACTTCGGCAAAACTGGCAACACTTTAAATATGTACTGTAACTTGTGCTATAAAGTTTCATATCTTCATTCTTAATGCACTTTTTTTTTTTTTTGCAAATGCTTTCAGTCATCTTCAGAAATGAGGAAATAAGTTTCATCAGCTCTAATGCACTTTTTTTTTATATAATTGGTCTCGATCTAGAAGTCATGGACAGCCCTACTAGCCTAAAGTTGTGCTAAGTTAGCTTCAGATGATTCATTACGCAGTCTGAGAAGTAGATGAAGAGGGAGGCTATCTTGGTGCCTCTCATTTAGCAGCCTACCTCTGCTCTGTGTGGCCTGAGTTGGATCACCAGCTGTGCCCCATTTCAAGATTAACTCCTTCTAAGAACTAGGACTACAAAGACCTCACTGGGGGCCACTGCACCCAGCACCTGTGCCTCCTCAACACACAGAGGAATCTTCACAACTTCACAAGCTCCAAGTAGGACAGCACTTTCCACACTAGAGCTAGCATCTATGTGGAAATGCTGAGGTTGTTTTTGCAATGCTGTCTATTTGAATCTTTGCAAAACTGTTTATTCAGGAGCAAGAAATAGTAATTAGTAAGTGTGCATTGTTGAGCTAAAATTTGTTTCTGTTTCAGTTTTTGAAGACAATAGGCACATTTTGGGTTCAAAAGAAAAAAGCATCACAATACATAAGCTATTTATAAGAATGAACAAATTATATCAACATGTGTTTTATTAAAAATAAAGAAGGTTTATTGAGATTAAATAAAGTAAATACTTGTTCTTTAACAAACAACCTATCTTGTACTTAAGATTTTGGCCACAAATGAAAAAGTGTATATTTATTATATGAAGTATTTGCATGTTTCCAGTTTTGCTAAATTAAGTACATAACCCCTAATAAATATTGATATGCTGTTTTGTGAAGGGTACACATACAGTTATGTACTAAACTTAATTTGCTTTTATTCCATGAAATTTTAGTTGCAAAAATGGTTTATATACTAACAAAACAAATGCTATTGGAATAAGTCACAAATTGCGTTTTTTTTATTTCACAACAAAGAAGTAATACAGTAAATATATAGTTGATGTGCTTTGAGACACCAGCTAGGCTACAGTTCTGGCTGTGTCTGCTCCACTGAGGCCATTTACTCAGTGTAATTTGGTTTCCAGCTAGACGGACTCCAGCAGAGATCTCACAAAAGAGCGATTGATTCTGCAGGTGAAAAGAGCCCAGCCCACAGTGACCATAAAAACAACACTCTCACTGCAAACATCACTGTGGCGCTGTGTCTTACTTCCTCACAAAATCAGACATAAAAGTTATTAACCCCTTACCATCCTGGCTTATTTTCCGTAAAGTGCCAGATTTAAAATGTACAACATTCAAACTGAAACTGTTTCTGAACCCTGTGAAGCATTAACATTGGCAAGACTCTTTATGAAGAGGAGACTTTGAACTTTTAACTTCTGATGACTGAGTGACTCTAATAATGAGAAAACAAGTTCTACAAGAAAAACAATCAGATTTCAGCCTAAGTTTAATGTAGGCCTACAATTCTTTACATAGGCCTATGAAAACTGTTAGTGTTATAGGAAAGGTAAATCATACAGGAAAAAAAAGACACATTTCTTATGATCTGGATTATTTATGCATCTTTTACTATTGGTAACTTTTGTAATTTCGTACTATATGTAGTATATATCCCTACCAAGATTGTTTGGGGTTTGCAGTGCTCCCTCCTCTGCTCCCACTGTTCCCTCTCCAGTGCTGAACACAGAAGAGAAGAATCATTCTTGCCCAGGATTTTGTGAACACACCTACTAAGGCCTGATTTGTTTTTTGTCAAGGCAAATGATCTTAAGTTTTATGAGACTTTTATCACTGTGGTAGTTTGTGCGAGTATATCTGCTGTTGTACAAGTTTATCAGCTAATTGTACTCGATGAATATATAGGTGTCCTACTGACTCAAAATAAAAACAGACAAATAGCTTATGAGATAGAACTTCATTTTCATTTCATTTAAGGCTGCAATTTGGCCTAAGCAACTGCCTAGTTCTCCTATGCCCAGGGCTGTCATTTGTTTTGTGTATGATCCAAAACAAATTCTAAAAAGAAATCAATTTACATGTCATCAAACATTTACAGACAACTGGCACATTATTCATGGGAGTTTAAGTGCTCATTTAAAGCTAAATTAAGTAACATGTCTACCTTGTTAAATGTCTTTGTAAGACAGGTATATTTTGTGACATTGAAGCATGTGTCGGCTCTTTCCACTGTCTCCGGCAGAAACTACGGCAACTGCAACTTTCCTCCACAACACATTCCTGACTCACAATTCTGTTTTGTTTTAGTTGCTTTATTTCAATCTAAAAGTTACTCAAAATGACAAATAAAAAGTTTTGATTCAGTTGACTAGTTTGATTACACAAGAGAGCTGTAGGGGGAGCACTGCCGCTGAAGTTGCTTCGTTATGCTTTAACAATATTTACAATAAGTGTAGCCAGATATTTTCAATTGTCAAATTGTCACTTCTGTGTCATTTAAGTATCCTTGTTTTCAATGGTTGCTCGGTAACAAAATTACCTCTAAATGTGTCAAATTTTCTGAACAAAAGATAATTACAGACATTATCCAAAAAGGGTGAAAACAAAACAGAACAAAACAAAACAAAAAAAAAAAAATTAAAAATTCACTAATGTTTTACTGAAAAATGCTATTTAACCTTTGTGACCTTTATTTAACAAGGAAAGTCCCACTGAGTCAAAGTGTTATTTTCTGCCTATTGTAATCATTTCCCCCATCTTCTTGTTAATTCCCACAAAATCCCCAATCAGTTCCATGTAAAAATTTTAAAAACTCACAAAACGATGGAACCCTATCCAATAAAAATGTTGCGAAAGCTGATATTTCAAAATTACCACAGGGTTAAGGAATGAAGAGGATGATTTTATTAGAACATGCGATTAGTCATAGACAATTCCCAACCTGATCGAAGAGGAAATGTCACATGTCTTTGATCATTTGAATTTGTTTTTGACAACTAAAATAATGTGTTGATTGCGTTGGTGTGAGCAGATCTGTAAAGTTTCTCCTCACACGCTGCTTCTAGCCAAGAGAAAAATTCAGCTACACCTTTCAAAGCATGTTCGCTTACTTCCTTCAGAGATTTCTGTTTGAAAAGACCTAATTCATCTGAGAAACAAACCACTCTCCAAAAGAAGAAACATCCACCAAAATTACAGTTTTCATACTGATGCTGTGACAGTCCTACGCCTCACAGAACTTCAAAACAATCTGAGAGGGAGTTAGAGAAAAGCATGAAATAGCTGTATTTGAAACTTCATTGTACAACAGCTAAATTGTTATTTCAGTCAGGCTTTTGATAAAAACTCAATTCTCCGTTTTCTTTCCAACAAACCTTTTAGATTCAGTGCTACCACCACTTCGGGATACTTGGACAATTTGAGAAATGCCACTGACAGCCTTTATCTTTTACAATAATCTCACAAAGCCCAGAGAAGATGAGTTTAGGGGAAACCAAAGCACCTGAAGTAAACCTACCCATAGATTGCTTTAAACTCAAGACCGTCTTGTAGGAAGATACTGCTTGTATCTTTAAGGATTGTGTGTGACTGGAAGCTATCTCAGTGAGTTGGGGCTTTAGGCGGGGAACACCCTTGACAGTGACCAACTCATCACAGGACTAACACAGAGACAGACACAGACAGACAATCATTTACAACTCCTATTCATTCATTAGAGGAATTTACTGAGATGAATTTAGTGAGTTTACCAGCAGCAGGAGCCTCAGTGGCCAAGCAGCACTATGCACACTACACTTGTATGAAAAATTCATGGCTCTATGGTCAAATCTTTTCAAGGTTTTTGATGTGTGTTCTGAGCGGACAGCTGATGTGCAGAAAAGTCTGCTCCGAGCTCTCTGGAGATAAGTTATGTCAGTCTGTGAGAGGTCCACAGAGACCACCATACACCCCATATTTGAGTTCACATACTGTTCATACTTCAAGCTCTTCTGCCAAATCATCTGTTATAAAAAAAGTATTGTCTTCATTTAGAATACACTTTTGTCATTTTATTATGGAGTAAGTAAATCATGTTGTTTGTATGAGGATGAGTGACTGTTCTGGACAGTCAAGTCAAACCAACAGAAGTGAAAAATCTTCACATGCTTGTGAAACACATTATTCATCAGCACTAAACATTATAATCAGGACCATTCAAATTGGTCAAGTTTATAAGAGCTTCAGACCTACTTCACACAACATCAGTGTATATCTGAGATAATGTCAGCTGCCAGCAATGGTGACAGAGGCCTCCATTACTCTGTTTAACATGATTTCCTATAACTGTTTTTTTTACATAAGTAAAAGTCTTTACACAATGAAACATTTCCGTTTAGAACAAATGCCACAGTTTCCACTGTTTTGATTTCACCTCTTTCTTAATCACAGTAGCAGATGTCTCATAACTCAGTGCATTTACCTCAGCAGATGTCAGGTGATTTAATCCAAGCAAGAGCAAAAATAAATGCTGCTATTTTGTTTTACTCGAGGCTTTAGAAAGTAATTTAACTCAAGAAGAAACATCTGTGAAAATCACAAGCCAAGTTTGTTAGATCAACACCATCAAGGCTAACAAAATATGACAGAAACTATGGGCTCTTAACAGTGAATAATAACTCTATCAGATCAAATTGCTTTTATGTCTTTTCCCAAATTGGTTAACAAACCACATGCATGATTGTTCTGTTCTGAATGGCTGGTTATCATGTGCACATGTTGGAATCATGTAGCCCTGTGCACTGGATCATGGGTCAAATACAGAGAACATTTCCCTATGAGACAGGTAAAGATTTCCTCAGGTATTGTGCAGATGGCTCAACTACAGTTCATTCTATTTTGAAAAATTATAATGAATAAAATAACTGAAATCAAGCTTATAAACATTATTATAAACTTAACAAAGGCAGAGCATCAGCACCTCAGAGAATACACAAATAACAGAAAACAAATCTCATCTCTGTTTACCCACTCCAAAAACACAGTACTTGCACACTGAAAACAAAACATTAGTAAACTTGATTACACAACTTCACCAATTTGTAATCAGATATAGCAATATTCATCATTGAAATCACGCTTATTGCTAAAAGTGAGACGAAACCTCACACATGAGATTTATTTCCCAGTGTTTCTGTAATAGTCATGAAAGGGTTAAGTTCCTTATCTTTGAGCCGCTGTAGTATAAATAGATATTGCATCAAACAGTGATGAATGTCAAAATTTGCATTCCAGAACTGACTTATTATTTGTTTCCCTTAAAAATGAAGTAAACTAAAACACAACATTCACAGCCAAATAAAAAGAAGAATCTATGTAAATTATTTAAAAATCTCATCTTGTGGATTCAATCATGTGTCACTTATGAAAATGATCTTGTCTAACCACAATTAACTGAACAACCACACTTAAACATGTTCCAAATTAGAAGTATTCAATAGCTCATTACTGTTTCACATTTATCGTAATCGTGAATTGAAGCACACACTTTCACCTTTCCGATGCATGTGACAGCCTATTCCTCATATTGTTGCCCCATTAGACAGACTGGCCTCTGACTGCAGCCGTATTATCAGAGGAAGTGTACCACAGTCAGCACTCAGGCTCATTTTCACTTTCCTGTCGACGCTTAGCACCACAGAGCACGGGCGTCCTGTGGTGGCACCTTTAACATCCTCTTGTCATTTTAATTGATGGTAAAATTGCCACTGGTGATCATTAATAAGCTTCTGCCCGGGCGCCTGCAGGTGCTCTGTGAAAGAGGCTCCTTCTCGTTCATCATCCAGCCAGCCAGAAAGTTTGAGTTCATCTCTGTCCCTACCTTTATGCTAATGCTTTTGGCCGTTTTCTCTGAAGCTGATTTTGATGCTCTTTAATGATGTAAAAGTTAGCCTAATCCTGAACTGTTCGCACATAATTTGCAATGTTTGTAAATGAGTGAAGTTGGAACAAATAATCTGATATAAGTAAATAAGTACTGAATCTATCTAAGTAGCTTCTAAATTGTGGCTAAACACAATATAAGTGAATGTTTTTTTTTTGCATTTAACAATAAAATAATAACATAGGACTGGGTCCATTATATATTTTTTTCTATACCAGTACTTTAACAGAAATTGCTTTTTGAGACACATTCCTTAACTGTTCTTTTTTCAGTTCTTGCTTTCTTTTTTAAATGTTAATTATAAGCGCAAGATTTTTTTATTTTTTTTTTGCCTTTGATAATGTCAAAGGCAAAACAATATCACACATGTTTTAAATACTATTTATTTAAAACATGTTTGTAGTCTGTTCAGTTACGACTCAAAACAGCGCATGCAAATGAATTAACTGTTCCTCACGTGGACTCCACATGGAGCACTTTAAGTTTGACTTTCTCACCACACGTGGCACTGTAACAAAGCAGCACACATTTGCTTTTGACACTAAAACCTTTACTCATCCATTTACCTGGAGAAAGTGGAAAAATGAAGGCTGGATTTTTTTTTACAGACTCGTTTGGCTGCATCAGACACGCCACAGTGGTTCACATTTGGGATTATGATTTCATCTGCAGCAATGAGAAGGAAGATGTTATGACAAAGTTTGGATTGTATTATGTGTTTGGTGACATTCTACTGCATAGACTTTAGACTCTGACTGGATCACGTGGATTTATGAAGCTCAACATGCAAACTTTTGATAGAAAGGCTCAGACCGGAGACAGTGTTTTTAATTGGATATGAACCCGTTGTTTCTAAATTCCTTCTGTTAAAGAAGGTAAACCGACAGAGCAGCAGCTGGTTTGGGAGACTTGCAGCTGCAGGACGCAGACATAACCTCACACACAGTCTGTTTGGGTGAAGTGTGCAGATAGTTTGTGCAGGTGCAGTTCTAAGCTCAAGCAGTTTGTTTGGGTGAAGTAAGAAGTGAGATGCCATGACATTGGGCGGTGCACAAATGGCACATAGGCTGCATGGTGTTTATGCTGTTTGTGGAAAGGAATCAGTGTCATTATAGAGAGTGCACCAGTGGCACATGTGATGTTTCTGTTGTCTGCTAATTGTGATGGAAATTTAAAGCCAAGGAACTGAAAATGGCACAAAAACTGCATAAAGCTTTTGGTGCCAGTATTTCTCGAATGTTTTCAGTCAGTTCCAAATAGGAACTGTTTTTCGGTGCTCAGCCTTAAACATGTAGTTTGTTTGCATTTTGTTAACTGTACGTCACAATATAAATCAAAAACAGCTTATAAATATAAATAATTGACTATTAACTGTGATATGCAGCAGATTTTAACTGATTCATTAAAACTATTGGAAAGTCACTATGACAACTTGGAATTATACATGTTTTACTTTGTTGTTTTCAGTAATAGACTACAGACGAGTGGGCGAAGATAGGTTGTAGGTGTAAATGAAAAATACAATTTTGAGTTAACTATTGGGCTTCATGGTTACAGATTCAGGAAAGTGGATTTTGCATTGTATACTGCACATGTCCGCTTTAGTTACAATTTGTGACCTGCATTTTTTTACACTGTCAATGTATGTAGGCAGATGTTTCTTGATATAATAAAAAGGTCCAAATCAAGACCATAACACTACTGCTAATTTATATAGAATAGAATTCAGCCTCTCTCTTTTCTCTCCGTCTCACATCTTTTCTATTTCTCATTTGAGTTTTCAAAGTACAGCAAAAAAGCACAGTTATTTTGTGTCATTCGATTTCTAAAACTTGACTCAAAAGTTTAATTTTGCAGTTCTCAGTATTGGTATTGAAAATAAGTGTACTCCTTAGCATCACAATCATCGTCATAAGTCATAAAGTTACCCAGAATGTCTATTGGTCGACTAATTGTTTAATTCTACGATTAAGGTAAAAAAAAAAAAAGTTGCATTAGCTAAATAATTGTGAGCAAACATATTCAGGCCTTTTGAAAAGAAAATACACTAGTTTCAATACATTTTCTGTATTGCTGCACAGTTCAGGTAAATTGCTAGATTAAAGAAAGACTTTTTAAGTTAAGATCTTTGCCATGCTCCTTTCTAGTCAACTAAACAAACATGCTTTTGCTCCATCAAGAACATTTGTTGTCAACTAACAGCCCCAATATAATACTTTCACAACGTTGTCATATTATTAGTGAAACATTCAAATGAATGCATGTAACATAAAAAAATAATAAATATAATTAACAATAAAAACAATAAACAAATAGAAAACTCAGTCTAAAACATATTTTAGTCAGTGTTTGATAGTAACATTAACAAAAAACACTAAATTAGATTTTCTTAAAAGAACTGCCAACATTGCAAATTGCAGTAGAATGTTCAAAGTTCCCAAACTCCAGCAATTCCAGGAAGGTGATTTAGAGTGCACAAGGATCTTCCCCCAAACAGCTCCGAGGCTGTTTTACATTTCACAGACTGGTTGAGACAGCGCTGGAGAAGCCTCCCACTGTGCACCATCCATTTGGAATAACAACAACAACCTATTGTTTCATTTGAGCGGTTTTGAAAATGCTCACATTTTGCTAAACAAAAGGAGCCTTTGACCAGTGCAAGAGATTGGATTGCACTTTGAACACAGTTAATTGTATTTTTGCTTTCACACCAAAGATGTGACTTTGCATTTAAGGCAATGTCTGCTAGCAACAATATCTAACATAATACATTTTCTCTTTATGTTCTGTCCTTTTATTGAAATATTGAAACACTAAAAAGTCAATTTTAGAACAGCTCACATAGAATCACAAAAAGAATCACAAAAAATGTGAATCTTTTTGTGATTCACATAGAATCACAAAAGAGCTTCCGGTTTTCCAACACAATATTTCAGTTCGGGCAAAATCAAGTTTTGAAAACAAACCTGTAAAAAAAAAATCTCCAGAAGCAAACTTCCCATCAAATCTTTGCTCAGGTGTTTTCATGTTGTTTATTAGACCTTTAGTTCTGATCAAGTGACAAAATGATCAAAGATTGATTTCAGTTTTTTGCAAATGTGACAAAAAAAAAAAAAAAAAAAAAAAAAAAAAAAAACTTCCCAGTTTGAATTGGTCAGGCTTGTTTTTAGAGGATTTCTTCATAGAATCTGCCTCCCCAGTCTTAAAAAGAGAACTTTGATTTGACTCAGTCAGGAGCCCTATTTTCTCCCCATCACTGATGCTGGTCTTAGATTTTCTTCTGTTGCTGGCTCAGTCTAGGAGGTGTGGCTCCAGCCAAGAGAACACCATTTCATTCAATGAACCTGTGTGGAGATGTGCTCTGCCAATGTGACAAGTGAGCAGTGCATCAATATCACAGGAAAAATATAGCTATATAGCAGCAGCTTCAGCTTGAAAAAAAGTGCAATAATAGAAATCTATTTGGTGAAAGTCTATTCACGTAGGCTTTAACAAATTTTTCTAAAAATGTGTCTTTTCTTTTACATAAAGCCTATTAGCGTAATAAAAAAAAAAAATCAGATATGAGAGCGAACATGGGACAATGTCAGTGTTAATGCAGCTCTCCTCACGACAGAGCAGAGACTCATACGATAAAACCAGAAGAGCGCGGTCCTGCGTAAACCCTGGTTCCTTTTGCACTTTTTAGATCACTGACCACTTATTTGTAAGTGTTTCAGCCACAATTAACTATTTTACATGCACTTATGAATCAATTATTATTTTTTGCCACAATGATTCAATTAATTTGTAATTTAATTAAAACAGTGTGAACTTGTGATGCCCAGAACGGGAAGAACTTCACAGCGCTTGTTTCATAACTTATTCTCACAAGGGACAAGTTACAGCATAAACAGACTAACAGGTCTGTCTTTGGAGCATACTTGCGTTTGTGAGAGCGTGGAGAATCGTGATCATAAAACAAAGTCTATGATGACGGACAAAGTTGCGGAGAGTAAATTGAAACGCCCACAGCCCTACCACTGCATGACTCGAGCTCTGAAAAGAATTACACCGACCAGATGCAAAGCTCAGAGCTGTAGCGTTACCTGAAACAATGCCGTGCACATACACAACTGTTTGTGTAGCTTTATAGCTCTGCTGCTAGTCTGTTAGCTTTGGGACACAATGGGTCAACGTACATTGGGTCTAAACCCAGAGACTGCAGATGTTTGTGAATTTATTGTTAAAACTTATGATATGTCACAAAGATACAAAAAGTTCTCATTCCTCAATTTTTACAATCTTCCCACATCTATGTGACAATTATATCAATAAGACGGTGAAGTGTGGCTCACATTTTATATTTTGATATTAAACTTTTGCAATAAGAGAAAAGTTGCTGTTTTTTGAAATATACGGATGTGCAATGAAGAATAGATGCAGAATATCCTTATTACCCTATAAGATATTTTATGGAATGTAAAAAAGTTAATAGATTACTCAAATCAAAGTAAATAATCAATAGATTGATCGATTATGAAACATTATAGCTGAAGCCCTACATATTACACAAAACAGATACACCAGATTTAATTTTGCATCTTTAGTGTATCTAATAGAAAAATGTCAGCTATGGCAAGGATTTGCTCCCCCTAACTTTGCACATGAGCAAATGCTAGATAAATCTGGTCCTTTAGCGTTCAGGACTTATTATATAAGTGATGGGTGAGAACAGGCCTTATTCACATTATTTAGGTCGACTAAGTCTGAACAATGCATAGGTTGAAGAATGCCTAAGTAGATTAAATGAAATGACAATAAGGTTTATTCCACTGCTCCTACAGTCAGAGATTACTCTGAGCCCCAAAGAGAGAAGCAATCTTTCCCAATCCAATTATGAAAAGCTGACAGGTCCCTTTTCTCTCTCCCAGATCAACTGTAGGAGTAAACAAAATGTCCTCCGTACAGGTTTGAAGATGCTGATATACATCTTGTGGCTTTAGAGACTTTGAAGTTGAGAGCAATTTGAACCGAAGGTAATGCACGTGTGACAGCAGGAAACACACGCATATTTACAGAAAGATAGGAACGCCAGCATTGTTTGAAGTGCATAGTGTAAAATCAATACAGTGGCAGATAATGGTGAGCATGAAATAAATGACTATCGGCAGACCTTTGATTGCTTTGTGTTGGCTGATAAGGACAAATTGAGCTGCCAGATGAGACGATGACTTGCATGAAAGAAGTTGTGAACATAGTAGTGAGAATGTATTTGCTAAAATGCTTTTTGTCTTAAGTGTTTTTCAGACATGTCAATTAGGCAAATTCTGCAGTCAGCCTGACAATAGGTAGCGCAGCATTTGTTAAGATGGACAAAAGCAGGGCAATGGCAAATCTCACCTTCAACGACAAATGGGCTAGACTGAGCCCAGTAAAAGTTCTTTCCAAACAGAATGTCTCTAGAACGTAGGAAAACCTTTGGCGTAGAGCATGGCACGATGCTCTTGTACTTTTATTGTGACAGAAACAGCACAGTCTGACCAGAGCTGGATCACCTACAATGTAAGCCCAGTGACAACTCCGGTACTAGACTGGAGGTGCCTTTGGTTTAAGAACAGTACATTTCTCTTCTCTCATACGTCAAAGCTCACTGAACAATTTAAAGTTCTACAAGCCCAACTACTGTATGTATGACTATATGTTAAATGTCAGATCTGTGGAGATCAGCGTTATGAAGTTTTTTGAGCCATGAAACAGTGAAACAGATTTTACATATTACTGTTATATTATGTTTATTATGTTTATGTATGTTTATGTAACAAAAGTTCAAGGCAGGGTCATCCTGATCCTGAAAAAGAGCCATGGCAAGCATTTGTCTCTGATAACAAACAATTGATGTGGTGATGCAGGCTTGTGGTTGATGTCATTTAAGCAGCTTACATTAAAATGATAAAATAATAAATAAAAAAAAGGTTTTTGAGGGTCCAGAAAGGGCACACCTGCAATGTTTTCATTTAGAAGGCGAGCAGTAGTACTATGATTTTTCATATTCTTTTGAGGAGATGTATGATTTAAGAATTAAAAATTATGTAAGGAATGAGTCTGATACTGGGATTAAAATTCTCTGGCGGTCCAGTGTGGTAATTGGTCTTGGTAGCTGTGGTGCATTGACCTTTGCTTTGTGCTGGCTTGTTTGAGCTGGAGAACTTGTAACCTCTGACACCTGAAGACTCCAGACAGATGATGACACAGAACATGACAACTCATCTGGGCTGTGTATAACATAATGAACTAATATAGAAACTTCAAGCATCAAAGCCAAGCAAAAGTAGGCAACCACAAATCCAACCAGAAGACCTGTAAAGAAATAAACAAACAATAAAAACATGAGATCTCATTTTGGCATAAAGCTTGTATTGAATCCTTCACCTTACAAACATGAATGACAGATGCCCAATTTGATTCTTATTTAAAATTAGAGTAAAGTTTCTAGACGCAGGTATTAAGTTTCACTAGAGGCTCCCTGTGTACCTATTTTAGAATATTACCAACACCATTTGTATGCATCGATAAGCCTATTAAGCAAATCATTTAAAATAATCCCACTTAAGGGTGCAATATGACAGTGCTATAGGGAAAACTTAACATTAAAACCAGCCCAGTGGCTAATATGATCTCCAGGCTTCAGAGGACTTAACATGCATTACCGCTAATGGCCACCACATGAATGTTTAAATGCGTCCAAAGGTTATGTGCCCAGAAGAACTGTTCCAAAGGTTATCCACGCTGCAGGGAGAGCCACGGGCCGTTCACTGTCCTTCAGCATCAGACCACCAGACCCACTGCTCCTCTAAAGCTTTTCTACAGAGGCTTTAGGAAGGTTGGCCTTTTGTTTTCTCATGTCCAGGCACTTTCTGTTTTTAATTAAACACTTGAATAATTAATAGATAGGATGCTTGTATCCACCTAACACTTTCACTCATGTCCGCAAGAGGCATTAAAGGTTTAAATCAAAGTGAAAGAAATGGGAACAAGCTTTTCTAATCTAAATTCCACCGTGGCTCTTAAAATGTTTATTAGTTTGAAAATTAGGTTGTGAATAACGAAAGTGAGAATGTGTCATAAGGGAAATAAAATGTCTGTGTTTTTTCTTTTTTTCTTTTTAGTTTCCCCGAAGTCTTGTCTCAGTTTTTTCAAGTCAGAGGCAAAAATATTTCATTCACATTTACAACACACTAAGCATGGACAAACAACTCCCTCAGACTTCCCAGCATTTGAATTCCAATGATCCATAAAATATAGTTATTAAATCAAAGTACATTAGCAGTTAAGGCAGGGTAATAAATTAATTCACTGTTAGTAAAGAAAAACTGCTATGACGAGCTTCCGGTTTCCATGAGTAGTGCTAAAGATTGTGAAACTCTTTTTAAAAGACTCACTTTAACGAACAGCAAGTGACTCCCAGATCTATGTACAGTTAGTGAATGGAAGCATGACGTTAGTAAGTGTCACAATATTCAATAGCCTGATATTTACTTGTTTTTGATGGAAAAAAAAAAAAGCATTAACAAGAGAAAAGCTGTGAGCATACAAAGCCCTTGATGAGCATGACTACGTAACTTGCAGGAAAGTACAGGAGCTGAGTTACCATGACAATGACAAAGTTTTTTGTGTAATTTGTGTTACTTAATTATCAACAAAGTGGAGAACTACAGAGTCACAGGAAACTGAACCTGTGTGGCTCTGAATATGTCTAAATTACCTATATTTTATGTATTGGTGTATTTATCAATGACAATGTGTGAGAGAAAATTTGTTATAATAATATAGTCTAAAGCAATTTAAGTTATAATTGTAGGTTCTGCTTCCGCTCTTCACAACTTACTTCTTTCATTATTTGTTGTTAGTCTCTGCAGAGTCTTCAGTCTGTGTTTAGCTTGCTCTTGTTTAAGGCTTGAGAGCAATCAGATATAAACTACAGGAATTAACCAAAATCTCCGCTGGCCCGAGACTTGGTATGGAGGGTCAGGGGAGTGTCTATGTTTAGAATTGTATTAAAATGATTATGTTATTCACTCTAAAATCCTGTTCATCTCAGCTCTGTCTTGATGCAGTTTCTTGTCTTTTCTTGTGAGTGCATGTGCAATAAAAGAGTGACTCCTCAGATGTACAAAAACAGCTTCAACTAGTTTTGTTGATATCACGGGCACAAAGCACATTTAATACAACACACAAGCGTTTTACTAGTTTACTGACACTGTGACACTTCACAGAGACGGCTGAGCTTTAAAGGGAACAGTTTTTCGAGGAGTCCCGGGTTATCACGTTCAAATAAATCTAGCAGAAACACTGATATTGTATGCATTGCACATTTGTAATGGGTAATATTTCTAAACATTTCTTAAATTTGAAGTGATCTAAAACATTCTTAGTCAATAAAAACAGGTACTGTTGGTCAATTTGTGAATTTAAAAAGATTGAGGCAAATGTTGTCTCTCAATCAGCTGAAAAGATACCGCAAAAGGTGTTTAGAAGTGGAGAAAAGGAGTGTGTACAGGACACTGAAAACTCATTTTTATCTGAATAGATGCGTTTAAAACAGGTCAGTACTGGGGCCAAACTTGTTTTGAGTTATCACATCTGATACAGTGTTCGTAAAATCATATCTCAAACAAAATCTCCTGCAGCAGGTCATTCTTTCACATATAGACCCTTATATTCTAAATAACTTAATAAAGCTGAAAAATGCAGTTCAAATTCGAAAAAGACACCATCACCTAATGAATTAAACTGCTTTTTACAGTTCTGAAAACTTTGACTTTCACAGCAGATTGATTCAGTAATAGAAGAATTATTTGCAGAACAGAAGTGAAAAACAACATTGTGTGGAAAGTGCAGTTCTTTGTCTGTGTGCCTTTTCAGTTTGGATGGACTTTAACCTTGAAGAAGATATATAAAGCTAGTTGGAGCTAGTCCTGTGCACAACTCAGGGTAGTCTGCCCCAGTGGCATCATGATGGATGGGTTAAATGTAGAGAATAAATTTCCCAAAGGGACAATAAACTGTATCTCAACTTCACTTGGTGGATCTTACTTCCTCTCAGCATTGCTTCACTGGCTTTCAGATAATTTAGACTGCTTACAACAGACTTTTGACTGTTCTTGTTTCAAATATGAATTGAAAAACAAGCAGAAAATCAACAGAATTTACACCATATCTTTGTTTAGATTGGGCATTTTCAGCTTTCTTTGTATTTCCACAGTAGCATCACTGCACCTAACACTATAAGATAAGTAAAGCATATACACTCATACAAAATGTCAGTGATGATTGCAAAGAAATTTAAGTTATCAAGTTAATAACGTTTTATGATGAGATATGATGCCCAAAGTACATATTTAAACCTCTTATGCACAAAAAAGTAATAAACTATTCTGCACACTGTCAACTTGTCTCTACATAACTCTGTATAATTATTTGTAGGGCTGTAGTTCTTTAGTCGTTTAGTCGACTAATCGGTCGATGGGGCTTAGTCGACCAAAATTGTATTAGTCGACCCAGCCCGAGCCCGCGCACGTCGTGTCGAACTCGACGGAACCTGTGCCTAAGCCCGAGCCCGAAGAGAGCCGCCCCGCCCACTCACTGAACTGTGGCATTTTAATGACAGAAAAGGCTTCTTATGATGTTTAATGTAAGTGTGTCTCGCCGCTTCCTCCATCCACATTCCTCTCTCTCTCTCTCTCCCCTCTCCCGCCCTCCCGTTCTTCTTTTCTCCCGCGCGCGTACGTGAAAGGAGAACGAAAGACGTGCCTTCCCTGTCTTTCGTTCTCTCTCTCTCTCTCTCTTTCTCTCTCTCTCTCTATCTCTCCTCTTGTTCCTTCTTTTCTCCCGCACGCGTACGTGAAAGGAGAACGAAAGACGTGCCTTCCCCGTCTTTCGTTCTCCTTTCTCTTTTACCTGCTCCGCGCTTATTCACAAGTCTTCTCTCTCTCTCTCTCTCACTCAGTCTCGCGCCGTATAGTTGGCCACTTAAACACTGACTTTTTTATCACTGCGGTGGTTTTGCGCTGTGTTCTGACGCGGCTGTCAGTCATCCGCGAAGCGCACATGTTCAGTGCGGCTCTACGTCTTGGCCCGAACCCGGCCGGCCCACATTTCTCACGTAGTTGTCGGGCCTGCACGGGCTCGGCCCAGAATCTAAACTCTAAACCACTGTTCATATTCATTTTCTGTGTAATTGTTGTTTTTGCAAGAACTCCATTGCACTTTTGCCTTTTGCGTCAGATAATGTCAGATAACTATATTTTTTAGCTTCAGAGCTTTAGCCACGCCACTTTTTAGTCGACTAATCGTCGATGGACATTTTAGTCGACCAGAATTTCTTTGTTGACTAAGCTATTATTTGTCAAATTTTAAGGTTCAAACATGTAGAGGAATTTTTTCTCTACATTGAAAGAAGTGGACAGAAAACTAAGTTACCCAGTCATTTTTGCAACACAGTCTCCGCAGAAAACGCAGATATACGACAAATCTCAAAGCGTATGATAAGCACATTTTCACGCTTTTTTTTCCGTCAATATGTTACAAAAAGCCAAAATGTAAAATAACCACGAATTTAGGTTAAAGCCACGCTGCGGCATATTCTTTGGGTTTAATGGGTAAATTTAGGTTTCAAGTTACTAAAATGGGTAAGTTTAGGACTGGTGCTTGGGGTAGATTAAGATTTATCTGTTAAAGCCCCCAAAAATTGGCTGCAACCAAAATTTGTGCTTGTTTTATGTTTTGGCTTTTCATAACATATTGCCGTAAAATGGACTTTTTGTACGTTTTGTACATTTCTTTGTATATCTGCGTTTTCTCCAGAGATTGGGCTGCATTCTTGTTATTTTCTGCTTTTACTACCCATTCTGTGCACTCAATTCATCAGAGTCCTCTAAATCTATGAGTACACAGAAGTCAGATCAGTTCACTGTCCTCTCTGAGTCACTCTTATTGACATCTAAACACTGCCTTCTGTTTCCACAGTGTCATCACATTCAAAGTTTTGATGCAACTTTTAAATCCCTAGCTTACCATTTCTCAAATTCTTAAGACAAAAACATTACAAGTTCTTTTCAGTACCTCACACAACATGTATCATGTTTCTTTCAACTTATAAGTGATGTCCAGGGCTTGTCATCCAAAGCCACGCTATATTTATAACCATTATTTGGTGCAATAAGCCCAGGCAGTGCCGCGTCTCTCCAGGCTCTAAGTAATTTAAACACCAGCCTCATTGGGACCGAAGCAAAATATGAAGCTATAAACACGAGGCCTGTGCAGACGGCAGTATTGATTGTAACACAAGTATATCTGTTTCCCTAGGACAAGCACGTGTGACTTGTTTGCTCTGGGAAGGCAGCTATGAAAGTGAAGTTGGGGGTAACTTGGTAATACGGCAAAAAATGTCCTTGTTTATTATTATTTTATTTTTTTATGTGTCCCTTTACTGCTAAGCTCCATGGTAATATTTCATAGTTATTTTATGTATTCAATATTTGTTCAAGTGAAGTTGGGGGTAACTTAATAATATGACATAAATGTCCTTTTATTACTAATTTTATATATGTGTTTATTTATGTATTTAGTTTTTAAATAATGCCGCAATTCAAAATTGTACATTTGTTGGACAGATAATATTAATAAAGCTTTTAGATTTTTTAGACATGTTCTATTATATCTTCCTCATTACAAGCACAGCTAAAATTGTGTCTGTGTGATGTGAGTCTTTCCCTTCTGAGCTTCAGAAAACACTATTCAGAATGTCCCAGTTTTGTGAAGTCATAAATAGATCTCTAATGTCTTCTGCACTGTTAATAAGTTCATATATCATCCAGTCACTTTTGGGGCATTTCTGTAGCATTAGCATAACAGACAAGGTGATTTTTGATTATTTCCTCTGAGTTTCCTTTGTAGCCAAAGAAATAGAGCTCCATTTTAATTCCTGATTTGACACATGACTCGTGTGCATTTTTTAAGTTCTAAAATACGATACCAATGTAAAGTTTAGTTTACAAGAATGGAAATTATACATCATATTTGTACTTTACCAAACATAATGTTCAAAAATCAAACAATATAATTTGTCAGTGATACAGAAGCAAATACCTATTGTGTTTGCGATGGTGATGAGAGATTATGTGTCAGCTGCACGTAGTAAGACATATGTTCATAAATCAATAGTACTTCACTGTTCCTTCTCGCTATGTTCCCCTCCCAGCATACCCCATTTCCATTAAGAACAGCATCTAATATTGTTGTAAACGTTAACTAGGTCTCAGCTCCTTGCAAGGAAGCATAGCATTCCAAATAAAACTGAGCCTTTTTCCGAACACGCTGGAATTGATCACATTTGTAGGTGTGGTTCCTTGTGCTTGCTGAATGGATTTATCCTCGTATGCCCGAGCTCAACAGACAGACACTTCCAGAAATACAGTCACAAAGAGAGAAGCTGAGCCAACCCTCCACCTATCCAGCTCATCCCATCTGGCACGCTGTGGTTATTCCAATGCACAATTTGGAACTTCTATATCCGGTCCTGGGCGACAACAGTTACTGCACAGTATATGCTGGAGTCTGATGTGATTATTAGTAATAAGCTCCAGGGAAACGCAAGCCCTAAACTCCAAAAGTTGACCTTCTGTATGAAAGTTTTACTATTTCGAAAGTTGGATTGTATGTCATTGTCTGGAGGTATTTTTGGGAAAGCTAAAGCTGCTGCCACTTTTTTATGTGTGTGTGTAGAAATTTGAATTTGATTAGCTTATATTGATGTTAAGACATTCCACTATTTTATTTCACACTATATAATATCCTCATGGTTTTGTCTTAGGGTAAATGTCGTGTGCTAAATCCAAAAGAGCTTCTGCGTCACTAATTTCATATAAACATGAGCTGGTCATAATTAACTCTTTAGGTTCCATGGTTGTTCATTTGTAATCCACTACTGGAGAATCCAAGCTGAGATGTCTACAGCTGTCAAACTAGCAACCTAGTCATGTTGTATTTTTAAACAATTTTATTTTATTAGATAGGGTCAGGTCAACCTATTTCAGTCTTTTTTTGTCTTTTCTCTTATAAGAAAAAAAATCGATTTGATTTAGCGCTGAACATAATTCAATTTCTAAAACAAACAAATCGAGGACCAACATACTGTATATTCTCAATATTGAAATTGAGACTATCTCAATTGAAATTGAGAGTATTTCAATAACAAACGCCTCTCAATGCCTGGTCATCTCCTATTTTGATTTCATCTATTTTGATAATTATAAACTTCAGAATCTCAGAATCTTTTTTCAATGAAGAACATATAACAATATTTGTTTGGCATGATTCTGTGAGAATAAATAAAAGAATAGTTAGAGTCATGAGATTGGATTCCTTGTTTTATTTCCATGACGAAAAGACATAGAACCAAATCAAGCTTCTTAACTCACCATAAACTGGGATGTGAATTGTGCTGCTATTGTTCAGAGCGCAGTCATAGGCTGACACAGTTTGTTTGGCAGAAGTGAATTGCTGTGACGTGGAGCGTAGTTTGTGTCTTAGAGTGTGCAGGTGGCACATGGGTTACATGGTGTTTTTGCTGTTTGTGGAACGCAGCTCATGTCTTTGTAGACTGTACACATGTGGCATGTGGTATTTTTGTTGTCTGCTCATTGACATGAAGATTTAAAGCCAAGAAACTGAAAACTGGCACTAAAAGTGTATCATGTTTTCAGTTCCAGTATTTCTTGAATATTTTTGGTTTGGTGCCCAGCCCTAGTGACCAGATAATACATCTCTAGTTTGTATTCAAATACACATATGTATTTTTCAATTTTCTTCCAGACACAGTAAAAATGTGAAGTATGAACAGAATCCAGTATCAGAATCCAATACTTGTATGAAAGATTGCATTTTTTTTCCTCAATTCATGCCACCCTAGAAACAGGAAAGTGCTCATGAGTTTTGAAAGTGATCTACGTTTTAAGTAATTCTCCAATTGACATCAAACCCCTCTCTACACATGAAAAAACAAGACCCCACATTTGATTCATATTTGATACAATCTGTGAAGAATGCTTGATACGTTGATAGTTGACCACTTCTGATGTGTCAAGCAATTACTCTATTACAGTCAGGCTGATGCACACATGATTGATGGCAATTAAGTATGTGACACAAACTTGGCACCGACATACAGTATAAGACAGACTACAGATTTTAAGCAAAAAGAAATATCTATTTTGGTCTAATTTTATCTCATATTTGATCTTTGCTACAGTCCTGTCACAACACATTGTCTTTGTTGTGTAAATCTGCAGCCTTTGTATTCCAGTAATGATTTAAACAGCATGTGTCCTGGAGGAAGGCAGTGGAGTGGCCCTGCACAGCTGTACCAAGGCTGCTGAATCGCACTTCCAGTTCACGTCACTTAGGACACATCAAAGCCAGTGTCAGCAGAGAGCATGTCATTCCCATCAGGAGCCAGTGCATTCAGGTCAAGCTTAGCAAAGTCAACATGGCTGACCCGCTTCAAACAAGAGCTGACTGAGACTGTCTGCCTCCTCGTATTACCCTTACCAACTAAAACCAAGGTAAACAACTAATTAGGGTCTGACAGATTACATTTTTCAGAGGCCAATACAAAATAAAGAGAACACGATTTCCCAATAATCTGTCGATTTGTTTAAAAATAATAATGATGATGATAATTGATCCCCAGGTCTTTAAAAAGCTTTGCAGTCAAATATCCTGCATTCTTACACGCTACTATTCCAAAAAGACACTGACGTCCCATCGTCAGTATAGTGGTCACTTCCTTCGTTTGACTCTGAAAAAAGTAGACAGCAGTTCAGCCTCGCATTTTACACTCGCACAGGGACTTGCAGTGGCACTTGTGCACGTGAGGAAAGAGAGGGAAAGAGTCCCAAACAGACAGATTAGGACAGATTAGTCCTAAATCCTCCCCTTTTCAAAGATTTCTCATACATTTAGCGTTGTTTTTCATGCGTAAGCGAACTGTGCAGACCCGTGCCATCATGCTCTTACACACAATAGGACAGAATCTATGCAGAATCTAAACAAAATTTAACTAAAATTGTAAATTATTGAGAGAAATTGTAACAAAGGTCCAGTCCAGTCCAAAATTAGGTTTTAAATGTACAAAAAAAAAAAAAGTTATTTCAACCCAAAAGCCACATAAATCAAAAAGAAAAGTGTCTCCAGCCTTCAGCAGGCCTCTCTCTCAAAAAAACAAAAACAAAAAACAACAACAAAAAAAACAACTGGCGGAATAGCAGGTCTGTTTAACTAGAGGTTTTGTAATGATGGTCTTCCAGAATGGAAGTCTGTCATAATAGAGGTGTGCCGGAAAAAGGATGAACCCCATCCTGTGTTTACTTCAAGCATGGACTGCAGACTACATTTCATTGCACATACGTATGACATTAAAGTATTATTTAACAGGGTATTTCTGATTAACGATCTAAACTCAGGTGTCCCCTGGTCAGACATTACTCAAACGTGCATGAATTGATCCAAAAGCAACTTTGAATGCATGGCTAAAAACTCAAAACATGGCTAAAGGAATTTGTGAGCTCCTTTAAAGAAGAACTTTTGTCTTCTAAGGCTGAACAAAATCAAAAGATGTAGCAACACAACAGTTGAAATGTGACCAAACAGAATTGTCCCAACCCAATGTCACAATGCCTGTTAACGTACTGTAAACATAACTTTTCAATGTCAACACAGTCCGCTTCTAAAACCATTATGCATGTCATTGTCAATTATAAATAGAGCCATAAAGACTACGGCTGCATCATGGTGATCCGCTCAACAAATGCTGCTAATAAAATGTGACACTTTCAATGGACAATTGACTTTGGAGGATATTTTTGACATGATTAAAACGCAGCAACCTTTCATAATGCCATTTTGGTGTGGAGAGCCACACCATGTGGTCAGGCCAGTGAACTGTTCTGACCCAGACTGTTTATTTATCATAACCATCTGGACACGCCACATGCCAAGGACACTTTCCATCTCAATTCACTGTCAATTCACACATGTTCCAGGTGCAGACGTTAGTCTAAACAATATTACCATGAGCATAGTGATGGCAGGTCAAATTTGATTTAATTCTGTGTTCGTATAAAGAACATTATTGTGTTAAGTCTTGCCTGATGGCAGCCAGGTGTTACTATGTGTATGGATTGTCTTATGGTGTAGAGGTGCTAGAAGGAATTGTGGTCACTGTTGCTACAAGAGTGTTCCAATGATAAACAAAAAAAAAAATCAAAACAAAAAAATATATGTTTAAGAATGTTTAATAGATTGCCACAAAATAGAAATAAAACAAACAAAATAAAGTATTTATAAAAGTGGATCATAGTTGTAATTATGATTTGAAAAGGGCTGTAAAAATCACATGAATTAATTAATTAAAAGCATCATATTGAGGCATTAATTGGTCGACTATATATTGATATCTAACAAGAATCTTTCTTAAGCATTCATCATGACACAAAAAGGCTCAACCCTCATGTTTCTTTGCTCAAAAGTGCACAGACAAGAACAGCACTGTGGCAGAGTGGTTAGTCCTCATGCCTTTCTTGGTGGACTTAACATGCTTGTGTCTGGACACTTTGACATAAATCTCATCATATGTAACAAAAGAGATGAAAAGGCCTGCTAAGCTTGTCATTATTCTCAAGTAACGTCTGTGATTCATCATTTTGTTTGCATTTATCCATGTATGTTATGAAGTGAGGATGTGTGGCTGTATTTTTTGTGCACATTTCAAGGGCAAACTAACACAAGTGCATAGTGCTAGTGCAAATTTAGAGCAAGATAGATAAGAAGGCCTTTCAAAGCATCCTGAAGATACCATTGTGCATCATGAATACAGTCTTTGCCATCAAATGCAAACATGGCCTTGACTGTCAGCAGAAACCTGCACGTTCCTTAACACTGAGTAGTTGAATAGCTGTTGGCCACGCATCTGAGCAATAAGAACATACATTTAAAAGGTGCAATTTTCAGTGTAAATTATATGATAACTTCCTTAAAATATTTAGCTTTTCTAAGGCATTAATTAGTTGTATTGGTTACGGTATAGGTTTTGAATATACTTATACTAGGGTAGTAAAACTGCAAAAACTACTATGATGCAGCTTTGTTGAACTTTCAATGCTGCACAAGATATATACATAATTATGTTAAAGATGTTTATACACATAGAGCTATATATTCATCATTTAGTTGATATTGCGAATGCTGTTTTTAAAATATCAACAATTTAAAATCAGGTAAATTAAAACACATTAAAAAATAAAAACTGATGGTGGTGACAGTTTTTTAATTAAACTAGAGCGGTTTTGTAAAGTAAAACATTTCTGGACACACACATACATGCTGCTGCTGTGAGTGTGCATACTACTTTTAGTCGTCACAATGCAATGAATACCCTCCCACACACAAAATATCAAGATATTATTTTTTGTCAATATTGCCCAGGTCTATAAATTCTAGATATTGTTAAATATTTGTTCCAAAACCATGCTTGATTTAACATATTTCTACATTCTTTCCCATGCACATGCAGCAGAGAAATGAATTGTCTTGTCAAATATGGGAGCTCAGAGGCTTTGTCCACCTGCTCATCACTGGAACAGTTCACTGGCCAGAAAGTAATGAGATCATCGTTGGTGAAGTGAAGCTGAAAGCAAATCATCTTGTGCTTTTCCCTAATGGCACAGCGGGCACTCGGTGTAAACTCAGACACCATCCATCCTGCAGCGCACAGACAGACCACACCAGGCTGCAATCCCGACCAGACTGGACCAGCTGGTGGTGACAAAAGGACCCAACTCCCATATGTCCTCCAAGCACAGTGACATCTAGTGGTTATGTACACTATCGACACAGCTAGTGTGCTTTGAGTGCCGTGCAAGGAGGAAAAGCACTATATAAATAGAGAACATTTATCATTTTATATTTTTGTATGTATAGATCGATTGTAATTGAGATGTGCATTAAAAGCCCTCTATCAGTTTGATTTTTTTTTTTTTTGATTGCCATTTGCCTATGTAGTATATTTTACATGTTTGGTAACTAGTTCATTGTTGTCTATATCAAATCACAGATTTGATTTTATGATACAGTTGCAGTTATATGTTTGTATTGTTGTAGAGTGTGCATATAATGCTTTTAGATTTTCTGAATTTTGTTGGAATATGCAAACTGAATATCGAGTATATTGTGTGCAGTAGAATTTACGATAAATTTTAAATAAGTGATGCTGTATACTTTCTAATAGACAAGGTTAGTTTATGTGGAATTGTACATGAAGTAATTTAAAGTGTTTCACAAAAGAGAAAAATTACTTTACAAATTGTTCTGATAATTGAACACACTGGGAAAAAATAAATACATTAGAAAACAAGATAATTTGTGCCTGGAATAAGTAATGTTTTACATGTTTTGAGTACATTTGGATTAGTTTACATTCTTTTTCCTTTGCCAAAGGAAAAAGAATGTAATATCTTGTTTTATAAAATTTGAAAATTACACACTAACTTGAAATTATGAGATGAAAAAAAAAAAGAAAAAGTTTCTGTTCTTGAAATAAAGACTAAAATTACTTGTTCTTTTGGCAAATCTATAAGCCTTGCTAACTTCAACCAAAGTTAAACTTTTGGCATATTTAAGGTTGTTGTTTTTCTAGTACAGTAACAATTTTGAAGATGTTTTAACTTGTTTATGTTGGACTGACAAAATATCGTCCCAATATCGTAATTGAGATGTGCAAAAAATGTATCGAGATATTCATTTTTGTCCATATCGCCCAGCTCTAATTGTTAGCATGTTATGCTTGTTAGCATGCTAATGTTTGTTAGATCTGACAATGATTACAAAACTTGCCTGTGCTGCTAAAAGTGTTTTTATTGCAATGAATAATTTGGTGACTCAGAAAAAGTGACCAATGAAAAACTTTATTAAACAAAATAGTTTTCTTTTTTCATGTTTTAGGCTAAACTTCTTCTTTTCCATGAGAACATAATTGAAATAACTTCCGCAAAGTTGCATTAAATAATACAATTTAACCAGGCTAGTATTCAGTTTCAGCACCATAGACAGCTCCAAAGTTCAGTACTGACGACAGAGCTGAACTGACATAGCAAACAACACTGTAACTAAAGCTATGACAACACTTCCAATACTGTTGTGGATGGAAACAATGATTATTATGTCCAGAGTTAGTATTTATTTTGATGAGCGATTTTCAGTTTTTTTTTTTTTTTTTTTTTTACACTTAAAACAGCAGGTATACCGCTGCAAAAGAACAGAAGACTTGGAGAAAAGTATGTTCACATGAACGGAAACAACTGGTGGAACTGTGAGGAAAGAAAGACCCCTGCACATTTCCGAATCCATGCACAAACTTCGGAAATCGTTAGATTTTCACATTTTGATGTAACTCTTTTCCTGCCAGCCCTTATGTCACTTTGTACACTGTGGCCTGCCAGTGATTTTCGCTCCTTTTAAACAAGACAACTTTCTGCAACAGGATGCAATAATGTAGTACACATAAGCTACAGATCTCCCATTATTATAATAAGTTACTCTACACCAATCTGTTCTTTTTTTTACTCATATTAAAAATAATCTTCAGAATCAGACGTTTTGAGACATAAGGACAAGAAAAGGCTCTTGTGAGGTAAGCTTCATTTCATTTATTTTTTTTGTATCTGTTTTTGAATAAAAAAATACATGCAATGTAGTAAAATAATGTTTTTAAAATTATAATATGATATGTAGATAGTAAAACAAAATTGGATGTACTGTACTGTAGACTAAGTCAGTACCCTCAGAGTGGCCCCTATTGCCTCATAGTAAAATCCTTATGGAGGTGATTACTGTCTGGCTATAATCAGGAACTGAAAGACGGCAATTCCGAAAATTGGAAAAAGTAAATAATACCACCATCTTTGTTATATAAAAAGGGTTGGGTTAGGTTAAGGTTGTGGTTTAAAGGATACTTTAAAACCACATAACACCTATCTTTGCCTCGTGACTGAGATAATGGTCAATAAGCAATTATCTATCACAATTATTGCTAAACCATACAAGATCAATCAAATATACATGAATCAATGCACAACAATGTTTAAGTAGAGATAACGCTGCTACAACATGAGAAACAAATAAAAAAAAAAACTTTAAGTAGTAGAAGTAGGTCCCTTTAAAAATCTGTCTTGTCAACACAACAATTACATGCCATTTTCTATTTCAGTTTAACAACACTCCGAAAATTAGCTAAGGAAGGAAATTCTAATTTATAATCAATGTTCATAATCCTTGACAGTGCTGGAGCTACAGTGATAAACCTAATGCTGATGGAAGCCTAGGACAAAGTAATAAACATAAACAATTCAACTTGAAAAAAGTAGCACATGTACTTGAAGATCACAGTGGAATGAGTGGAATGGGGAAAGACAGTTTAAAGCTTTACAATAATCCACGGTATAGTCAGCAGTATTTTTTACAGTAAAAGCGATATGAGTCTTGTGGATGTCTTGGATGTCTTGTGCTGTTCTGAGCTGTGGGGTGAGTCATAGAAACAGTGTAAGTGACAGCCCATAGAGAAAGGCTTCTCAACTTCATCTGCATGAGTGAGAGTACAAATACAATCTTAAAAAAATAAATTACCCTATAGTAGGGTGGCATGGCATTAGTTAAAAGCACACATATACTTTATGTGCTGATCGAGTTTTTAACCAAAAAATATACTTATTTATTTATTTTACTTGGATGTTTCTATTCAGCTAAAAACATTATATTAAAAAAATGTGTATCTTTGAGGAGACTGGCATCTCTTTAAAACAAACTGTCTCATAGATAGCACCTGACGAAGTAACTAATGAAAAATGCCCCAAGTTAATGCATTAACTGTCTATTTCAGTAGGATTATGTAGTTAAGTTTTCATTTTAGAAAGTTAAACAATATCCCTTTAATAAAGTTTTTGGAGATTTTAGTCATGTTATTATCCATCAGAATAATGAACTTGTATTGGCTTAAAAGTGTAGAATTCATTGCTGAATAATTGTTAAGAGTTTGGTTTTCCGAAATAAAACCTCCCAAACTTGTCTCAAATGCTTTGTTTCATCCTGTGATGTCAGTAAGTGATAGGTAAACATAGTGCTGTCAAGTGATTAAAAAATTGAAGAGATTACTTAATTATGATCTGTAATTAATTAATCGAATGAATCTACTTTTAATCTCACCTATAAATTGCTGAACAAACACTCGACTTAAGTGTTTTTGTTTTGTTTTTATCCAATTTAATTAATTCTATTATTGCTGCAAATGGTAAATATTTATATATTGCAAAAAATTAAGACTTTAGGAAGTCTTTTGTTGCTAAGTTGTCAAGTTCGACTTTGCAACTAACATATGGAAACAAAGAAGTTAAAGATTTCAAAATAGATTAATGCGATTTAAAAAATGTACTCGATTAATATGTCTGTAATTAATTAATCTCAATTAATGCCCTATTTTGACAGCCCTAGTTAAACATTTATTCTTGGTTCTAGCTCTATTGAATCATTTATTTCTGCAAAATGCAGTACGAACCCCAGTTCCTTTACAGTTTGTGAATATTTTAGTTGTAGCCTTTGTTCAGTTTTAAATGAGGATAAAATGTTAGCTGTAGCTTCAAAGGCAGGAAAGGCTGAAAATATTGAAATTATTCTTGTGATGCATTTTTCCTTCAAGAGCAAAGCACCGGCTAAAAATATACTGGATTTGTGTGTTAATGCCAAATATGTTTAAGGGACATTTTAACAAGGATAAAATTGGTATTATAATTCATGCTTGTTTAATAAATATTTATTTCTCAAAAATACTCCATTTTGTTTTTCCTTGATGTGTGACATCACAGCACGAGCTCCAAAATATGTTGTGCTATTCTTATGTCAATATAGACCATTTCTGAGCATTTATGTCATCCAATATCAAGCTATATTGTAAATAAAAAATATGTTAATGAATGTTTATTTATGTATTTATTTATTTTAGAATGAATGTGATGAGAGAAGCCCTACTCAGCAACCAATGGTTAGAAACTTTCTCCGCAGCATTTGGGACACAGAGAGCGTGCTTCACGGGATGTCACTGTTTTGTTATGCATTTTAGTTGTAAACTATAAACCTTGTGTTTTCTTCTGAAACATACAGGCAGCACTTTGTGGAAAAAAATGAGACCAGTGTGTACTGTCTGAACTGATCAGAAGTCGAATCCTCTAATTGTCTGAACTTGGGTGCTTCACTTTGTTGTTTGCAAAAAGAAGTTTAGAAGTCACAATTGCACCAAAAATGAATACATTTCAATATTAACCATGTGTCGAAGGATTTATGAGAGGAAGTTGTCAGATTTAAACCTATACTGTGTTTGCAGTGAAAAACAGCTACCCCACCTCTACTACACTCACAGATGTTTAAAGGAGATCTATTGTGATTTTTCTCTGTGTTTAGGAAGGTTTAGGAAGACACTTTGGTATAAATAAATCAATAATTTACATTTTGTTCATTGTCAAAAAACGGCTTAGAAATAGAAATAGGTCCATTGACTTCCTGTTGAAAACTGCAGAACTGATAAGCCCCTCCTCTTCACACTAAAATTTATCTTTAATAGGCCACAGATGTAAAAAAAAAAAAAAAAAAGAAAAAAAAAAGGAGGATTTTACATAATAGGTCTTCTTTAAAAGCCAATAACAATACAAGCAATACATAGTAACTGTCTTTTAATGTTATGAAAGAATCCTCTAGCATTGAATTTGAAAAGTGCTTCAGGACAAATGCCATAATCATATCTGATCAGACAAGAATGACTCACTCACTCAATGACATTACTGAGGCTATTTGTGCTTCCAGTTTTCATATGAAGGTGCAGAGAAGACCGGTGCACAGGGTTATTGCCGGAGTAAGCAGCTCATCACATGACGGTTCATTGCAAACCCTTTTAGTGTGCAGTGCATTAATCATGCTCGCGGCTGCCAAGGTTCCCCGTTTATGCGACGCAGTAGATTAGACGAGAGGGCACCTGGAAATTCTGCTTAACACTGAGGACACAGTTATAATATTCTGCTAAGCATCTCTTAATATTAGCCAACAAACACATACTCACCCTATACTAACTGCATTTTACACTTACACACGGAACTCTCAACCTGATACTGTCTTGGCTTTGAAAAAAAAAAAAGAGAGAGAGAGATTGCTGAAGATGCCACAACTTTTGGGGATGCATTTCTGATCCATACTGTAGCTTTTATATGTTTGGTTGAACCCAATTAGTGCAAGAGTGTTGGATGTGGTGCATGTTTATATTCGGTCGACGTCACTTTCCGCCCTACTGTGCATGCTTAATGCAGAAAGACTCCTCTCCGTCTGATTACATGGGGAAACTTCTTTGAATTAAACAACAAAACGAGATGACATATTTGAGCCTCGAAGTAAAAAAGGTTAAGAACCCCTGCTATAGATGACCAAGTCTCAACAGGTTCAAATGAAAGAAAAGTATATTCTCCTAACATTTCTAATACAAAGCCTTGGGTCAAGTTTCTCAGGTTGTACTGCAGCTTTGGACAGTCACACATGTCTCCCCACCATGACTGCCTTGGCTCAGAGATATCTCCAGTCCTCTCCAGAGGCCAGCAAGGTCAACCTGCAGACAAAACACACAACTTCCTAGCAGTTCCTCCTAATTCAAACTACAGATTATGTCAGAGATTCTGAACCTTGGTGGGACTTTCCAGCTCAAATGAAGTTTAGTTAAAGAGTACAAAAGAGGTGCTTTCAATGTTTAATTTAACAAACGAATTATTCCAGTGATTATATAAAGTTTAATATAACGTGAGTATGTAATGTATACCTTCATTGCTTATACGAGTGTGTGCATGTGCATGCACCAAAAAATCTGAATTAATATGAAACTATCTTCAAAAGACTGACCAACAGGATGATGTGAAAACACAATGGTCCCTTGAGAAATAACATAATTATAGGAAAATAGTTTAAAACATACAAAAACTAACCAGACACAGTATGTGGCAGTCACTGTTGAGAATTACTAATGGCTTTATTTGACCTTGTTTGTCTTTACTGTGTCTTCTGTTACAAGCATATGTGCATTTGATCATTTGTAAGAACTATTGTTCATGAATACCAGTGTATTTCAAAATCAGTGTTTGAATAATACTAGAGGCCTTAAGCTATTTACCACGTAGCTATGTTGCCCTGAGCAAGCAATCAAACATTTAATATTACAGATTTTTCTCATAATTCATGGGAAATTGTTTCAGCAAGGGTGGTCACTGTTGAGCTCCCAAATCACAATATGCTGTACATCTTCAGATTTGCAGATTATAATTGAATTGATATATTCTTTACTTTTATCGATACACTTGTACCTATATTTCAGCCTGGGCTAGTCCAAAAAAAATCAATACACAGCTACTAATCAATACTAAAACTGGCATTGATATACAGTAGTAAACACTTATTTGAACATCTATAAATACCGGCCTTTTCAAATGGCATATAGTCATCAGATGCTGAAAAACTTTCAGAAAATGTATCAGAAAGATGATCTAGATTTGAAGAATAGTTGCTTTTGGTCAGTAAATACTTTAGGTCTCTAGCCCAGACATTTACACATAAAGTTGAGGTTAATGTCTAAATACTGAAGCCCAATGCTAGCTTTGTGGAATAATCCAAATAATCCGTCAACAATCATCATGTCTTTTCTTCTTGTCAGAAGAAAAGACATTATAACATTAGTTATAATCATTCAATTGAATTAGTCAAAAGGAAGCAGAGCTGAGTTAGCCGTGCCTCCTCAGTTCACATGCACAAGGAACAAAAACCTGCACTACGTAATCATGGATATGATAAAAAGGATGAATTACTGGTAATAAGGGACCAGAAGTGTGCATTTTATCAAATGTGTTTATGCAAAAATGGAACATTTTAGTCAAAACCGAATGTATTTTTTGTTTGCTTTTAGGAGATTATAGATCAAAATAATAATGTAATCTACTTATTGTTGTGCAAAACATTACGTCTTAGTATCAAATCTGAGCTGTAAGTTCTGACTGTTTATTAAATGATTATTTTTCCATTGCATGCCTAAAGAAAGTTTTGATTGTCAGGTAATATTACAATCACTTAGTGACAGTCACAGTTGATGAGCAAGGAACTGACCCATCCTACGCAATCTGGACCAGGACAGAATACAGATTGACACATACTGTATATGAGCCAGCGTTAGCGCATGGATTCACAAACATCACACATTGTTCGTCAGCATCAGATTGGGCAGCTGTGATGGATGGATGTGTCAAAAGCAAAGGCATTTCCACTCACTTATTTTAGCTGCTGTGAATACAAACAAGCAGGATAAACACGGTCGCCACACTGTATAAATGACAGTATGCTTTTTGAAAAGAAGATTGCTTTTAGAAGTTAAGTAATGTTATAGGCTAAAAGATAAGTGATAGTTGTAATAACCTCTGGATGGATATCTGTGCTACGCTGTACATAGCAATTTGACTTTCAATCACCTCTTTGAAAAAAAAAAAAAAAAAAAAGGAAAAGAGCTGAAATGCAGAACTGTGGTACTGACAGTTAGGGGTGTGCACCTTTTGTTGGTTGGTGTTTTAAGTACTATTGCAATTGTCCAAAATGTCCCTGACTGTAAAAAAAAAAATTCTGTAATGTTTCTCCTGAATTTCCCTGAAATACCCATTGTCATTGGCTAAACTCACGTAGTTCTGCAAAAATGCGTTTTCAGTCTGTTTAATCAAAATTGTATTGAAATTGATTTAGGTTGGTGTAATCCTATATTGTTCTGCATCTGGGGCCTACTCAGACAGTGTCTCTCACATACTTATACTAACCTTCATTTATTCCAGAAATGTTGACATCGGGTTTAAATAACATTGACTGCTCTTTTGAGTAATTTTTTTTTTTTGGCTCTTTTTGTGCAAACTTGCGAGTTTTGGTTCAAATACTCTCAAGCTAACTGTGTGTTCATTGCAGTCGGCAGTGTAAATTCTAAAATAATATTCTCTCTGCTCCTCTTCACTCTCACCCCTCCTTCATCACACATACTGTAAATTGTCTCTGTGTGCATTTAAAAAAAAAAAAAAAGAACTGTAACTCTGCTAAATTATGCAAGGTTTTTGTTCAAACATGTGCCTCCACTGTGCAGGTCCACTGCTGCGCTGTGACTGATTCTCAACATGTTCGAAGTAAAGCCAGATTTCAGCTCTATAAGAAATGTGCTTGTTGGTGAAGTTTGGGTGGATAGTGTAACTTTAAACATCAAATAAAATATCTAATATTTATTACTAAGCAATTCATGAGCAAAACATAAAATAATTAAGTGTATTTCTTCTAGTGTAATAGTAAATATAGAACTTTTCAACTTTTTATCCAACATCCGGCCTTCTCAATCTCAACCAGAAGCAATTTTTATCAACAACATCTATGTCAAAACAAAAATAATCTGAGAGTAAATATTTGTAATCATTTTGAGCAGTCTTAGGCTCAAAATATTTACGTACATTATATGTGCTGAAAATATCACGCAGTTCAGTCCCTCAATCATTCATTTTCATATTCTCTAAATCCATATCCGTCCTAAAACATCCTTTCGAAATAGTGTCTGCTTTCTGGTCAAAATTAATCACAAAATCACTCTTCTCTCAGACGAGCGACCTCCGTGAAACATGAAATAATCTGACAGCCGTGCTAAGAAGATTACTCTTAAATCATGTGTGTCGGCCGAGTGGTGCCAAGGTGGTCTTCTTCTATATGTGATAAGCAATTAAAGTCAGTTTATTGCAAAAATCCCCTCCAGGAAATGATGAGTTCACAGCCAGGTTCAGTTAAATTATTGAGTGGCAGAAACAGCAACTCTAGGAATAATTTATAAAAGCGTATACAGGTTTTCAAAAATGTACAGACGTAGAAAGCACTATTTTTAGCTCTGGGTAGTAGCGGAGAAGATGAAGGAACCTCATAGTTTGACGTAGTACAGTACAAGGTAATTCCATTCACCAGCCTTCAAAGGGACAAAAGAAGCTCTGATTTATTCATAGGTCTTCTGCCACCAAGCATCATTCAGAAGGACAGCGCTAAAAGCTAACTGTTCTGAGCGAAAGAGGAAAGCAGAGGGAGGAGAATCAAAGGCAGGTGCACCGGTGTAGTGCTGTGCAGTCACAAGTTGGTGAGCTCTGAGCAGGAGTTTAAAATTATTCTTGCGAAAGATATTATGCTCTTTTCGTATATGTCCAATGTGTTTTTGATAAAAAAAAAAAAAAGTTTGTAGCATTCCGCATAATTACTCTACAAATTATGACTCAAAGTCCTAATTTCATTGATTGATTGATTGATTGATTGATTCATGCATGAGTAAGTATTGTCCTGCAACTGAGGCTAGAGCTCTCATGGCTTTTACCCACTACACATGTTTCAAAAGTTAGAGTTAAAAATGTCACAAAGCCAATTTTCAATAATAAAAAGTGAAAAATTACAATTTGGTGCTTTTTATGTGAGATTTGAAATCAGTTCTGCAGTTTTAAACAGGAAGTCAATGCAAAGACCATGAGTTTGTAAAACACTGTCTAAATAGAAAATGAATCATAAGTTGTCAAAAAGTAGAAACATGTCCATTGCCTGCAAAGCTGATAAGCCCTAATAGTGACATTCCACTGTAACAATGGGTTGGGCAATTAATCAAAAGATTGTGGGATCACAATCCAGTGATGTCAAATCATCAATTTTTTTGATGTGTTCTTAGAATGGAAGCTCCACAGCTAGCAGCTGAAAACATGTGGTTTGAAGCAGAAGCCAGACTTTGGTGTTTAATGGCAACGATTATAGTTCTGTTTAGTTTACATTCTAGAAATCATTAGCAAAAGTTGTTTTTATTAGTTTTTTATAAAATCTAATAAAATAAAATTTTAAGATCAATCAATATGAGGGAAAGAAAAAATTAAAAATAATTTGTTCTCCAAATCGCCCAAGCAGAGAATTGTCACATTTCATTTGGCACAAAAAGCAATCAGAACTAAGCATGAGCATGGGCGGGACTATGAGATAAGGGAAATCAGGAAGTTCAATGCCGCATCAATTCAGTTCCAACCAAATTTGTTAAACCACACTTTTAAAAATTTGTTGGGGTTCAACAATAAAAAAAATAATAAAAAAAATGAAATGTCCATGAATAACAAACGTTCAGAAGCATCATACTTATAGTTTACAACATAGATTTTTTTTTTATCAATATAAGTTTTCTGTGCATTAAGTATACTATACTACTATAACTGATATTGTGAATATCTTTAAAAAAAATCTTTCCATATTATGCCCACTCGCACAAAAACATACTTCACTTTGAGACCTTTTGTGACATCCTCATTTAGTCGACTAATTTTCATGGCATGAAGTTGGTCGACCAATCAGTTCTTTACTCAATTACATCCATAAATGATTTTGCAGACTATATCTCCTTTAAACGTACAAATCCCTATGTCATAAAACATGCCACAAAATGCTAATAGATGTGCCTCTCTGGTTATTCAAATGAATGTACACGCGGCAAGGTGTTGGGACATTATGCAGGCCACGTAGGCTGGCTCCTGGAGACAAAAATAACATATATTGCTGCTAAGGGGAATAGTGTATGCATTAGCTTGTTTTCACTGAGAGAAGAACCTGCTCTGGGTGTCATTCAGTAGAGGTCCTTATGTATTCCAATGATGGTTCTCCTGGGTGTAATCTGCAGAATGACATGAACGTGGCAGCTTTATTAAGTCAGTGCTCAGAAATTAAGCTATAAAGTGGAGTATTAATCATCATTCCACTGGCCTCAATGACAGTGGAGAGTGGCTATTTAATACAATTTGGGAGGAGTGCATTTGAATAAGAATGGCTAATAGTGTATTTATGATGGAGTCTCGGTGGGCGGAACATGCAGGGTGTGAATAGTGTGTGCTGGTATCAATTGTGTTTGTGAGGATTTTTAATGAAACAGGCTTAAAATGGTCGGTCAAGCTACAGGTTGCAACACAAAACGGCAAATTGTGACTATAGTTGGAAGAACACTTTGAAAATGCACCTAGTTATAGAATTCTGGTTCAATCAGAAACACCAATGTAGCCTATATGTATTTGAAAACAGTTGTTTTTATGGATAATCAGAAAGAAGATATTATTAGAAGAAGCTATATTTCAGAAAGAGCAATCTTATTACAACATTTAAAAAAAAAAAAAGCATTTGCAAGTTGTTGTTGTTTTTTTTTGTTTTTTTTCCAAAAATCATGTCTGAAAATAAAGAGCCCCAAAATGCAACAAAAACAAATGAAAACAAATAGATACTAATTGTGAGCACAAAAGTAATAATGTCATAGATATTGCATAGATAGATAATTACTCACACATTCATGAAAATGTCATTAGTATAGTTCAAATAAAAAAGCAGGTGAGTTTTTAAAGGATAAATTGTAGGATATTGTTTTTTTTCCTATGTGTTTGAAAAACTGTGACCTGATACAAACCTTTAAACGAACAATAACACACACACAAAATAAATGTAGATTTTGGCTGTGGCGTAATAATGGCATAACTTAATTTCCAATACTTTCTGTCACAAGTGTTTAAAGAAATTGTGGCAGCATCTGTGAAAAAATAAAAATGTTTTTTAACAGTGTTAGCATTGTAAATGTAGTTGTGTCACACCGAAAAGTTCCTGGCTGAAAATGAAAACTAGCTCTGAGCATGTGCTAAAAAGTCCCCAAAGTGAGACCCTGTTCAATGCTCATTCACACCTAATATAGAGACATTTCTGTCCGTTTTTGTGCTGGTGTTTTTCACAGTTATTTGATTACAGGTCTAGTAGGCTTATGGGCTTGTCTGAAATGGGACAGGTGGAGAAAATGGTCACACCTAAGACACGTGTTGTGGTTGAAACCACATGGGGGACATTTGATTTGGCATTGACGGCTAAAATGTCTGGAAAAAATTAGTAGGTTTAGGTATGGAGCTTATATTTGGTTAATATAAGGGTTAAGATTTCGCTGGTATTCACAAATAAAACATCATTACATCAACCATTGAAATGTACTGGGGCAGCAAGGCTCGTAATAGATACAGTAGCCTAAAAAAAGACACGTCCTCATGCCACGATGTTTAAATTGCGTGGTATATGGATACGTATTTCCGTGAGATGAAGGTGGTATGTTACTCTGAATCCGAGACTTTCAAAGTGGTGAAAATCAAGACTAGAACATGTCTTATTTCAATTTAAAGACGTTCATTATTTGTGGACACATCTGACTGAACATGGGACACGCGGTTCAAAACTGTCCAGATCAGACAGACAGCTGGTCACTCGTCTGTAGACATCATTTAATGAGTCGCGGAGATTACCCGTACGTAGGTGCGTACGGACACACGCGTATAGTATATGCTCGCTCTAAAAAAGCACGATGTTTCACACGCTGACTTTTGTAGTTCAGCTTCTAGTCGTGCCGTGCACCTGCTCGTGTTCTTCACGCACACGTTATTACGCAGAGCTCACGACATTTCTCTACCTGTGCCTAAAATAACACCAGCAGAAAACAACCATAAAGCGCGAATAGATCGCTGTTTCTCTTTGGCACACGTTTACGCGCGTCAATATGTATACACAGTGACAACCAACCAAGCACACAGCGAAGCTTTAGAGACACAAACAAACTTGGGAGGACAGTCTTACCTTTTCAGAAGAAGAGCAGAGGTGCGAGAGGAGCGGGTGAAAATACGTGTAGCAAGAGATGAAAGCGCCTCGTTCAATCTTTCGTTACGTCCCGGCTGTGAACTCCGGAGCGCGTGTGCCTTTTCCCCCTCCACACCGCGAAGGGACAGAGCGAGTCAGACAGACCACTCCCCTCCTCCCCACGTGAAACTATTTCCAAGTGTTTGTCTGATTTCAAGGGGAAAGCACAAATGTGTTAACGGAAAGATGCCACAGTGGTCTGGTTTACAGTTCTACTAAAGTTAGGGGCTGGTTCTTATACTTTTTTATGCGAGACTAAAATCGTCAATATCAGATCATCAAAACAAAAGATCAGCATTTTGAGACAAAGTTTGAAGACTTGCTTGAAATAGTCTATAGATTATCATTATAAATAAATAACGTAGGTCGCCACGATGTGTGAGTGTGAGTGAATTTTTTTGTTGTTTGTTGTTGTGTTTGTTGTTCATTTTGAAATTTTACACATTTTATTCTAGTGATTTTCACTGACCAGATCTATTAACTATTTGCTGGCACAAAAAAGCGTTCTGAGTGGTTGTGTTGTGATCTACTCTAAGAGAAAAGACACACAAGGGTTAGTAAAAGCAAGAAACTAAAGGAACTGTGTTTAAGCGATTTGCAATTGATTCTTTATTTACCTATATCCGTGTATTAATCTGTAAAATTGAGCACTAAAAAATGTGAATAATAGTCAAGGAGTCTATCAGCAAAATTACAACATTCCATAACACAACCAACCAACCCTGAATAACTTGTTGACATAGTTTGACAGATTATTGCCTTTTTTAAATTTTAACTTAGTTTGGTGTGATAGACTACATTGGAATTATTTTACAGCAGTTAACTTGCAATTTATAAAGAAATTGACAAAAAAGAATAACAGTTGAAAATTATGTAATTTGAGTTCTTAAACAAAACCACCTCAGAGTATGAATCAAAAAATGTGAAAATGCAAAGACAATGTTTTCAATCAACTCCACAACATACTGGGCAATCAGATTCTAAGTTCTTCTGCTGGCCAGGCCGGTGTGCAGCTCCTTCTTAGATTACTGGTCGTCTCTCATTTAGAACAAACTCTAATTTTACTTAAAGGTGGCGTGAAAATTCTTCGATACATGGTTAATATCGACATGTATCTATTTTGCTTGCAACTATGGCTTAAAAACTTTTGCAAACAGCAAAGTGAAACTGTAGTGACTATCCCATGCACAGCCAATCAGAGCGCTGCCTTTGGTTCTTGATTAAAACTAAAATTCTTTATTATTCAGCTCAGACAGTACTCAGTAATCTTGGTTTTTTTTTTCACAAAGTGCTGCATAGATCATCTACTTTTTAGTGGAAAGCACAAAAGTTACTAATTTTTAACTAAAAAGTCAGTTACCACAACTTTAACTCATTTTTTTTTCTTTTTTTGCTTTGCTCATTGATTCTGCAATGTTTTTCAGTCCCTTAAGCTATGTCTTTTGAAGTATTTTTTTTCTTTGTAAGCAGCCATGTTTTTATTCATACGAAAGATTTGTGTCCCTGATTGGCTAATTAATCTGTCAATCATGTCCACTGAATCTTAATAGAGAGACAAAGACAAAAGAATTCCCTGGAGTGGCTACAAAACTCAATGTAACTTTGAGACAACTAGACCTAATCTTCCTAGACAAAGCTTTTGAGTACCCACACTGGCAGACACAATCCAACTATCATAAATGACTTCCAGCTACACTGTTTTGAAAGTTCTTGCTGGTGCTCTCACAATTCTCTGCTTTGAGATATGTTTGCATTTGTTTGCAGCTCTTTTTGAATCAAGGTGATGCCTTTGAGCTTCATGCTATTTAAGATGAAAACAAAGAGAAAATAGGCTTTCCACTGAAAAGAGATGAAAGCAAATCTGTTATAGGCATTCAAGTTAATTAAAACTAGACTGCAGTAAATACGAAAAAAATGTGTCCTTGGATTTGTGTGTGCAAACATTGGTTTATTAGTTTGGAATGGTAAACAAGTTGCTTTTCATCATGGTATTGGAATTGAATACAAAATACAGTGAGTGGAATAAGATTCACAATGTTGATAATTGGGTAATGTGGCTCATTTATGGATGCAGTGTTGTTTCTGTTCTATTTAAGCCAGTCCAGTTTAACTAACAAAAATTGGTTGAATACACCTGATTGATTTAATTGACCTTGATCAACCAGGAAAATTCCACTGAGATTATACAAAATATAAACGCAACACTTTTGTTTTTGCTCCCATTTTCATGAGATGGACTTAAAGATCTAAAATTCATTCCAGATATACAAAATTACCATTTCTCTCAAACACTGTTCACAAATCTGTCTAAATGTGTGATAGTGAGCACTTCTGCTTTGCTGAGATAATCCATCCCACCTCACAGGTGTGCCACATTAAGATGCTGATCTGACATCATGATTAGTGCACAGGTGTACCTTATACTGCCCACAATAAAAGGCCACTCTGAAATGTGCAGTTTTGTCTCACAGCAAAATGCCACAGATGCCATAAGCATTGAGGGAGCGTGCAATTGGCATGCTGACAGCAGGAATGTCAACCAGATCTGTTGCTCATGCATTGAATGTTCATTTCTCCACCATAAGCCGTCTCCAAAGGCGTTTCAGAGAATATGAAAATGTCCCAGTTCTTGCATGGCCAGCATACTCACCTGACATGTCACCCATTGAACATGTTTGGGATGTGCTTGACCGGCGTATACAACCAGTTCCCACTAATATCCAGCAACTTCGCACAGCCATTGAAGAGGAGTGGACCAACATTCCACAGGCCACAATAGACAATCTGATAAACTCTATGCGAAGAAGATGTGTTGCACTGCATGAGGCAAATGTGGTCACACCAGATACTGACTGGTTCTGAGTCCCAGACCGCCAATAAAGCAAAAACAAAATGCACATTTCAGGGTGGCCTTTTATGTGGGCAGTATAAGGTACACCTGTGCACTAATCATGATGTCAGATCAGCATCTTGATGTGGCACACCTGTGAGGTGGGATGGATTATCTCAGCAAAGCAGAAGTGCTCACTATCACACATTAGACAGATTTGTAACAGTGTTTGAGAGAAATGGTAATATGTGTATCTGGAATGAATTTAGATCTTTAAGTCCATCTCATGAAAAATGGAGCAAAACAAAAGTGTTGCGTTTATATTTTTGTTGAGTGTATATATATAAAAGTACTCTAAATGAATCTTTTACAGATTTACTCAAGATTGCATCAAGGTCTGTGGCCACTGATTCCAATGTGATGGACATGCACTGCATGAGGTCTGCCACACATTCAGGGTGGCCAGGAGGGATTTGCCTGGTATATTTCAAATCATACACAATGTCATCATTTGTTCATGAATGTCGAGCATGACTAACCTTGTAGATTTTTTTCTTTTGTGCTGGGCTTGTTCTCACTTTTAATTAGTCAATTGTCTGGGCACTTTGTGAATCTCAGGTTTTATTTTCACCTCTGAGATTCACAAAGTGTCCAGACAATTGATGTGTTCCAAAGGTTCAGAAACAGTTTCACTGATTTAAGAAATTTTAACAGCAACAGAAGTCAAGTTAAATTATTTCAGTCAGGCGTTTTAAGAAAAAAACAAAAACAAAAAAATAGGTCCTCGGTTCGACTCGGCGGCCCGAGGCCTTTCGATGTGGAGTCTGCATGTTCTCCCCGTGTCTGCGTAGGTTTCTTCTGAGTACTCCGGTTTCCTCCTACAACTAAAAACATGTCCAATGTGCCTCCTCTTCAGATGGAAATTAGCTGTAAGCTAGAATCTGGTACAAGCCATTGTGCTTAGTCTAATTGTACATTGTCCTCGATAAACATTACCATACATTGACTTGTTTTGTGTAAATTCAATCTAAAGACTTTTTTTTTTGCTCACTATCTAATGCATTCTGAGTGTCCTAATTATAAATGTATATCTGCTTTTTTCACTACTTTCAGAACTTTCAAGTTTCGTAGAAAAAAAAAATGGTTTCATAATGAGATATACACAGGGAAACAAATTAATTTTCTCTCAAATAGATGTGTGCTTACAATAGACTTGTACTTGGGTAAGAGTGATGCACTGCAAAAATTCACCTTTCCAAAACTAAAAAAAGTAAATCATCTAGCTTTTCCAGTTCAACCATAGCAACCCTCACGTACAACTGAGTCACTTGTAACTAAGGCAACAAGAGATCATCACCAGTCTTCATCTACTGCCTTCATGTATTAACCACTAGATTTCTTAAGTCTGTGCTGAGCAGTTTGTCAGCACCAATCACTCAAATAGTAAACATATCGCCTCAATCTGGAATTCCCCGGTGCCTTAAAAACTGCAATCATTAAGCTTCTCCTGAAGAAGAGCAGCCTTGATACCACAATACTAAACAATTATCGACCCATCTCAAATTTGCCATTTTTAGGAAAAGTTTTTAAAAAGTTGGTTACCAGGATCTTGCTGACTTTCTCTTAATAAACAACTCATTTGATGTTCTCAAGTCAGGTTTCAGACCCCATCATGGCATTGAAACTCAAATCAACTATTGGCCACTAATGGACAGTTTTTGATATGTGAGAAACCCATTCACTAAGTAATGTATCTTGTCAACTTGAATCTCTGCCCCTTGATATTTTGGCCTCTTGAACCATATTCATGAAGATCAAACCTATGTGGGGATTAATGGCAAGCACAAATTAAATAAATGCAATAAATCTGGTTGATCATGTCCTTTACTTTATGTTGAAAAAATGCAGTTCCAGATTTTTTTCTACATAATAAGTCTCAGGTTCACCTGCCATGTCTCTTCACTCATTCGTCCCAGCTTTATCAGGTGTGAATCTAGGATACGAGGTGTTCGCTCTCTATTCAGACAAAGAGGGCAGCCAGCATTGAGCGAACGGTCTCATTCTGGTGACCTGGGCCCGTTGCTCAGTAGATATAGGGAGAAGTCATTAGCGTTACCTATAATAACTCCAGGGGCCATCGGTGTAAGGGCAAATCCCGAAGGAAGCTACGCCTGCAGTGCGAACATCATTATCAATATAGCCCAGTCCCCTGCGATTCTCCAAGCCCTGAAAATAACAAAGGAAGTGGCAAGGGTAGATTTCAGTCTGATGATCTGTGGAGAATGTGCGCCAAATCCAGGAATACAAACGGCACCAAGGGCAAATATGTACTTATCAGAAGTATCTACATAATTAAAGTATTCATTTCATGTAATTATGGCCTAATCCAGCGGGACAGCCACTGCTACGTTATGAACTTCCTGATATTGAACAACCTGCCGAGTGTTGCTGTGTGGTGTAACATTAGAAGGATTCAATCACAAGACAGGAGGGACTCAGAGGACAGAAAAATATAGAACTATAATTGTGTGAGTTGTTGTGAGACAATGTGATATAAATAAAACAGAAATTATATCATGTATAATCGTAAATTGCATACAACTTGCTCAACCTAAATTACAAATCTTACATTCGCATACATTGTAGTAGGTTCAGATGGCCAGTTGAGAAAGCACCGTCAGAGGAGCCATGTGCACCAGAGGCATGAGGTCAAGACCAAACCAGAGGCTCACAAGGCATTATTTAAGATAAAAAAAAAAGCTATACATGAGCACAACATTTGGGAATGACTAGGAGGATTGCACGGTCTGCAAGGGTTCATAGAGTTTAAATCAGTTCTGAAAGATAAATAAACCCAAGACCATAAAAAACCCTCTAAACTCTATCCTTAAACACACTGCTATATGAGAATTTGTAATATGGTTGATCTTACTGTTTTCATCCAATCAAAATAACAAGTAAACCAGCAAGACTTGTTCGTTTTTTATAGAGACAAATGTGTCAGTTCAGCACACATGCAGTAAAACTAAAATAATGAAAAAGAAAAACTGAGGTTGAGCTCTGGTTTGTTGTTACTATATTGTTTAAACAATACAGTTACAAGCATTGTATGTGTTATTATGTTACTGTTCCAGATCGTCTTTGGTAAATCTCATTGTAAACGTGGCGAAGGTCTGGGTGTCAAGTGTGAGTTTGTTCTGCTGCTAGTGTCAGTGCTAATGGAAGGTCTGACAGCTTGTGACAGCTTGTTGCCTGACTCCTCCTCTCTACTGGCTTTAGTTAGCCTCTGAGCCAAACAAAACACTTCAAAACAAGCTTGTGTTCTAGAGCAGGAGTTTCTTAACTTTTCAGTTTGGGATTCCCAAAATTCAACTGACTTGGGCCATCTGTAATCATTTAAACACACTGTTATTATCTTGTTTTTACCAACCATGAATGCAAAGCGCTACCAACACATGTCAGATAGAACCTACTGGGGACATTATTGGCAGTGTGCTTAGCTTGGTACATTTTAGCTGGATATTAGTATTTCTGCAGTGTGCTAAAGATGTACAACTGTGTAGAGAATACTGTAATTGCTAAGCTGTCTGCTGATGTCACTGATGAGCTCCCAAAGGGCTGAGTCGAGTCCTACTGTGAGTTCAATTACAAACTGACAGGAATCCAGCCAGGCTTTTTTTATCCAGACCTTTTCATTTGGATGTGACCTATCTTTAGGAGCTGACCTGAAGCTCAGAGCTGTCATATATGAGAAGCTTTGACAAATTGCTTCACTAGGGACAAGGCCCTTGTCTTACTCGAGCACATACAACTCAGAGAGAAAGTAAAATGAGAAGAAAATGGATGTAAAACATTCACTCAGAATAATTGAAAAAGAAGCGAAATTTTTTTATTAGACTTCTCTTGCTCTGGATGAGAAAAGTGCAAGATTGTGAGGTAGACGTTTTAACAATATCTGATCTAATCAGATCTCAGAAGCTGAGCAAAAAGTGTCTGGTTGGTACTTGGATGGGAGACCATTGGTACAACAGGTAGCACAGTGGGATGGAATTGTCATTGAGTTCTTGGGCAAGATTTACCACTTTCCACAAAGAATAATTCATCATAAAATTGCCAAATTAAAAGAGAGATTGCTTTTAACACAAAAGACACTTTTCTCTCAAATAGTCTTCACAAATAATTCTAAATCTGTTAACTTCTCCTTTGCTGAGATAATCCATTCCACCTCACATGTGTGGCACATGTTGTGGATTATTTAGTATTCAAATTTAAAAATGAATTCCTTGAGAGTTGCCTGAGCTCAAAAGTAATATTTATTAACAAAAGTACAATTATGCATAATCGATAGTCCAGAGAGTCCAGGGTCCTAGTCATTGTTGTTGTGAGAGAGAGAAGTCCATATTGTTCAAATGGAGGTTTCCCTCCATTTCAGCTTTCCCAGTCCATTGTTCTTTAGCTCATGCTATCACATGAGCTAAGGCATGCTAGGCCATAAGGAGAGGCCTGCTTAGTGGTTCAGTCTCCTCTTCTGTCTCCATAGTCTCTGTCCGTGGTCTGTTCCATGTGCTCGGTCCAAGTGGTCTGGCCCCCTGCTCTCTGGCTGCGTTGTCTCTTATAGTCATCAGGGGGGCAAACAGGCCAGACGGGCTTAGCATTGAAACTAAAGTGAGTTTACCATATATAGTCAGACCCTGGGAGCCTCCTGCTCACCAGGGAGTTTAGAGTCTTTTCACATGCAACAAAGCCTATGCAGTACAAGGTGTGGTCTACATTAGCACATGCAGAGACTTAAAGGCTCCGAGAGTCCTGTATGGGTTTTCCCAGACTTCAGTTTCATCAAAGTTACATTTTAAGATTTCCATAACACACATCAAAGTGCTGATTAGACATCATGAATGTTGAGCCTTTAATTGGCCACAATGACGGGCACATTGTTCAATTTTAGCGATTGTGAATGAAAAAAGGTAATGCATATACATACTATACGCTAGAAGATTTGAAGTCTGCTAAGACTTTTTGTATCATACCACAAGTTCTCTTTTTACCCCTGGCAACTTCACATTGATCTACTATCTTGTTTTTGATGCCAATAGTGCATAAAATGACTATAATACCTCATGGTATGATCTCTAAATGGGAGTGACTAATGTATAAATTCAAGTTATGTGCTTTGATACAGCCTGCCATTTTTTGAGTTACACTTTCAGTATGACTCACAGCATGTCACACTCACCTACCAGTCACATACGTTTTCTTCATCTAATTGCCTCTGCAGGGAGGGTCTTCACATGTGAGGAGCAGCAAACAGGTTTCTAACCTACTTTCACTTGCCTTCCACCTTTCAGGCTCTGTTTGCTTTGAAATAGTTATCTACAATCAATTTTAATAGAATGTGGAGGCAATTCAATTGCTGAACATGAGATGCAAAAAATGTTTTATTTCTTATCAGAGAAAAACTGCTTTGCATTTGGCTGATTAACATAATTGTTTAGGTTAGATTAACATATTTGTTTAGGTTAGACAGAAAATTTAAATTAATGCAAGAGACAGTCCAATATATTGGCTGGCCGATATTTTTGGGTCTCTATTTAGATTTTGGAATATCACAAAACAACTTAAAAGATTTGTAAGACTAAATGAGTATTTGTAGCATTACAGCAACGTTATTCTCACTGACTGTCAAAGCATCGAGTCAGTGAGAAACATCAGAGCAAATATACATTGTTTTCATTGGGTCACATGTTGAACCAGGACAGAGGTAACCTGGCCAGCCAGATGGTGTATCTCGCGGTATTTGTGAATTCAGAAACACGAGAGAAACCATCTGGCCTTCGTCCGGCTCGATTGGTTTGAGAGTCCGAAACGGCCGTGGTTCGACCCACTCACATCAAAGCAGCGTGGTTTTGAGGCCCAATCACATTGTAGCAGGGCGGGCTAACACGGGCTGTTAGCTCCCCGATGCCTGCAGCCAAGTCTGATTCAAGCTAAACAAAGACGGCGGCTTCCGTGGATGTACGTGTTGTCGGCTGCTTTTGATGCGGTTCCAGCAGAATACGGTGTAATTTCTTTTTGAAACAAGAGCGGTATGTGTGACACATACTTGTTCTATCCCAAGCGGACATTGGATACACCATTACGAGTTGTTGCTGTGATTGGCTAGCTCAAATAAGGTAGGCCCCACACCCAATCAGCTCGAAGAATTTCACTAAACGCCCCGCCTTTTCTCGAACGCTTTCAGCGAGTCAAGTCCCAGATGGATATAGTGAGAACTCAGAGTTCAAAAACATATCCATCTGGCGTGAGCCAGGTTAGGACAGAGGTGTCTATGGCAGGAATGACCTCAGGGACATTTACACCTTCGGAGGTGCAGCATCCTGCACACCTGGGAACAAGATAACCCCCCTTAGAGTTTCTGACATCCCTCACGATAACATAGTCTTCCCCATTGCTTTCTTAAGTGTTCAGCTGTACCTCCATTATATATATACTGTATATATAAAGGAAATACATTTTTAATAATGTTGCTTGGTATTCTTAACACAACTCACTGCTGAATGTACATTCCAGATAAAGTAGGACATCGTTTTGAGTAAAATCACAGAACAAGAAGCACTTTTCTCTCTTATCCCTCAGAGTCCAGAAAATGTCAGTGTAATGCCACGGGAACTGAAAACTTGTATTGAGATGACATTTGTCTCATAGGTATTACCACCTATAAAAAATATATAGTACATCGAGCTGAAAATGGACTTCATAAAAGGGTAACCATGGATTTGATACAGATGCAGCAATGAGCTTGTGAAAATTTGAAGAAAATTAGCAGTGCTTTGTGGCATTATTAAGCTAAACCAAGCCGAAGATTAAACAAGCAAGACCAATGGTAAAAGGACAGATTATAAACTACAAGCTTCAATAAAAAAACATAAAAATGTGTTTTGAAATGGCTGAAACTTACAGCTTAAGATGGCAGGAACCTGACATTTATTTCCTCTTTGCCCACCATCTTGTATTAGGAGCCAACTTCTTATTCATTTCATATTCAGTATATTTAGTCTGATTAATCTGCAACAAAGGAGGAAAACAAGCTTTAGAGCCTGAAAAACTCACCTTTGATGTAGAGTTGCACTGATGGACTTTTACGCACTGTTTTATCAAAGCCTGTGGCACCATAAAACACAATTTTTAATAAATGCAGCTTATTTATTTTTATGATTTAATATTTTACATTTAGGTGAAGGCTATATAGGGCTGGGCAAAATTGTGATGGAAATTGAATCGTTAGCGTTAGTTGTTTTTTTTAGCTACTTTTCTCAGGTTGCCAAGTTTTCTTCTTTATTGTGATTATGGGTTGGTTTGTTTGTTTGTTTGTTTGTTGTTTGTTTGTTTGTTTTTTTGTTTGTCTTTCAAAGTCTCTTGAATTTTGATGGTTGTGTTTTTTGGGCTGCACTTTCATGTCATAAAAGAGGTGTAACTGAGTTATTTTTCAGCTGTGATTTAAAAAATATAATGGACTTTTAGCATATTTTCGTGTCTTGTTGTTAATGTTAAAAATTGCTAGAAACGTGTTTTACACAACTTTTATTTAAATTATTATTTTTAATATATTTTTAATGAAGGGTTGACGTCATTTGTTTTGGGATTGGTCGCTTGTTTTTCTCTGAAAATCTGGCAACACTGACCTTTACAGCTTGATTTAGGTGTTGACCGTGAAGAAGAAACTTTCTAAAAAGCAGATGATTGTATTTACCTCAAAACAATTTAAAATAGACAATTTACAAGAATTGTGATCAAATTGAAATTGGCTCCAAGAAAACTGTGATCTTCATTTTTTACTATTTCACCCAGCCCTAGCTGTAAGTTACTGAAACATGGGTTGAAAATGTCAGTAAAGGTTTTATAAGTTTTATTTTGAATGGTTCTTGTTTTAAAGTTGCACTGTAACAGTTTTCCGGACCACATGTTAGCTCTATAGAAGTTGTGTTTCTTGTGTTTAATAGATGTATAAAGCATTCAAATGCTAGTTGGATGGAAGGAAAGAAAAATAAAGTTTCAACCTTCCAAAAGACACAATCTTATATCCTTCTTTGTATGTCGTTAAACAGTAAAGTAAGTCAATTTAGCTTTTTTTCCCTCCAACAAACTCATCCTGTTTCTTTAGCTTGACACTGAGACAAGACTTCTTTTTTAAATTTGTATTTGAACTGCTTTGTGTGTTGACACCGTGTAAATTCTTCCTACATATTATTCCACAATTTTACACCACAAACTGAAACACAAAAGCTTTTTATTGTGGTTCGAGCCTGAGCCACTTTAAACTTAGAAGTGCCCCTTAAATTGTGTTCTGTCCCTTTCTTAGAACAGCTTTTAGTTGTTTTATTTGTGCTTCATACATAACTTGTGCTGTCTAGTTTAAGTATTTTAGACTTTATAAACACTGAATTTGTGTGATCAAGGAAATTAGCCTTGTCAATTGTTCTTATTGCTCTTTTGTGTAGCGTGACTAATGGTTGTATTACTGTTATATAATTGTTGCCCCAGATTTCTGCACAGTAGCCTATGTTAGATAAGGCAAAATCAGGTTGCAATAGAGGATATGGAGTGTCTTGTAATCTGGGACATATTTAGGCATAGGATATCCACAAGAATTCAGTTTCATTCACACAATTCCCTTTTATCTGAAGCTGTATTTGTTTGTCTTCTTTGCAGTTGCCAAATAACATTATTTTTGTCTTAGTCAGCATAAGTTCAGTGGGGTTCATAAAGGTTTCTGGTCTCTAATGCAAGCTGTCTGTGTAATCACATAATGCATCTTCCTAGAGAGTTGCTCAAATGCCACTGCCATAACCGTATTGCTCCACAACTGTGGGGAAGTGTTGTACATGTTCTTGAATGACACGCTGCTAATAAGTCATCCAAAAGCAGCCAGCATGGACCTGTGTGAGGATTGGAGCTCTGGGCGCATAGATTATCAAAGCATGACAGTTGGTTTTACATTTCAAATAACCCGTGGTGCATTACCAGCAGTTATTTACAGTGTAAGCACCGCTCATTCATTTTAAACAGGCCCTTAAGGTCTGTTTGACAGACAAAGCTGGTGAGCAAAGTAGGAGAAGGAGCTGTTGTTGTTGTTGGACTTGGTATGAAACATAGGCTTGGCATTGGGGAAAGTGCTGGAGGTTGCATTATTAATGTGTAAATGATGCAATAATGTAAAGGTCACGGCCTCTGCTGCTCACAGACATGGATCATGCACTGTTCCTATGTGTAATGATCCCATGTATTGGTCTTGTATTTCCATTTAAGATGTTGAGCAAGCTACAAGGATCAACAAATCATATCTGTGAATGACAAAGTATCAGTAATATATTTCCTGTTGACAGAAGAGCTAGAATGGTCTGGCAAAGATGACAAAAGAAACTAAGTTTCCCGAATAGGGAATAATGCAAAACAAGAGAACAAGCAAATGTTTAAGACATAATGTGTGTACAAAGAAAAGGTAGTTTTTCAGAGAACAATTTGTTTGCAAAGTAATTCAAAGTCCTTTACAAATCAGGCAAAGATGTATTCAGGCAAGGCACTAAAGATATTAATGCATTATTATTTGATAGTGGTACATTTTTAATCTTTGGTCATTGGATTTGTTTTTTTCTCCCCCACCTGTTATGTCTATATTTGGCATAACATAATTTGCTAATATAAGAAAAGCTTGTAAGCATTCCCTCGAACATTCACCTCCTTTTGTTCTGTTCTTTAGAGACTATAGTTTTGCTTGTTTGTACAGGTGTGTCTCTGCTCTATTCACACTGTGGTTTCCCTATAACAAGCACACACCTGGTAATCCTGTGCTGTCTTCCCCTGTAGCAGCCCTGCGTATAATCTCATTACCTATGCATGTCTCATTAATTCTGCTCTGCCCCTACAGCCCTGTGCAGCGAGCGTCACCACCTCAGCTTCCCTTCAGCCAGTGCACACAGACCAACATCTCGGAACAAAGAGGGGAGGTGAGCAGAGAGATGGCGTCCGTTTCGTCTCGTCACAAATCATTGATGAGGGTCGGAGCTCACCTTGGACACGATACATAAATGAAGACTGGGGGCTCTGTGATGGATGGAGTGGAAGAAAATAAGAAGGAGCAGGAGTCCCATGAAACTTGGGACTGTCTGTGAGCCCCTGTTGTGAATTTGATCTGGAGACAGTTTGTGGAAGAAGTATAAGGCCCAGCTAAATATGATGATAAAACAAACAGACAAATGAGTAAATCATTGGAGGTCAGGAGGAAGCTCAGCATCTGTGTTAAATTCTGTGGAATGACACAGTTACATTTCTTGTCCAAAATTGCACCCAAACCACAATACGCTGTGATTGGGCCACTGCTACATTGCAACTGGACTCTCAGCTGCTGTCTTTAACCGTTTGGGATCTCTCCACATGGAATCTCAAAACTTTGCATGCTTAGCTTATAGTTTAAATGAGCTTAATAACAGTCAACATAACACTCTTTTATGTTATTGATTTAACATAAATGGTTAAAAAACTTGTGGTGCACAAAACTTTCAGGAACACACACAACTTTTCACATTGTCAAAATTGTGCATCAATCATCTTTGCAAATTGTAATGGCACTTGAACCAGCCTGTTCTCACAGACAGTCATATGAACGCAAATTCTATTTTTTGCGTATTTCACGCTCTTCTGTCCCAGTTCATTTCTATGGTGAATGTAAAGACGTGTTATTATTTATAAATACCAACACAATACTAATCCTAACCTTAACCAACTTCAAGCCATGCCAGAAAAAACGGGCGTGTAATTGCACGCAAAAAAGGCAGAAGCGTCGTCATGAATTATATACGTATTTACACGCAGCTAAAGTTGTTACTTTTAAAATATGCCAACAACATTTCAGTCAGCAAATATGTTGCATTATATTGCAACATATTTTAACAAAAATAACACTGATGACAACTGCAGTATTTTGCACGGTCCAATTAATGTCTAGTTTATGCAATTAGAATGTCACGTGCATGTTTGCCAGAGATGCCAAAAACAACATTGTAATAAGTTCAGCACTTTCCAAAGTTAAAGTGCGTTCTAAATCTGTTTTTGCACTTTTCTAGGAGAAACAACAACCCCAGACCCAGAGGTGTATAGTTCAGTTATGATGCAATGCAAAGTGTTGTCCACAGAATTTCCATACAGTACCAGTGCCTTTCTGTGTATGTAAATGTCTGCTCCGTTTACAGCGTGCCAGGATTGCACTCCACTTTCCGTGATGTGATCATGTTTTGACAGACAGTCCCACAACAGCTCTGAGATGGGGAATATTCCACTGCACTCAGCCATGTGGCTAGTGTTGCAGCAACCAGCAAGTTTGAATTTGAAATGTTTTCAAAAACACGAGTAGAATCTCTGGGTCTGAGCTCCAGTAAGTGTCAGTGAAAAATTTGGACGCTCTTAAAATTATACATGTTTAATTTTAAATGGTTTTACTTGGGAAAATAGAATTTAGCATTGCATTTACTTTGCTCTATGCAATGTTTTAACTGCAATTGTATTTTGCTAATAAATAAAACAATTTACAAGAAGCTACAGGCAACTAAGCACTTTTGAGTTACTTCTCAAAAAATAATACAAATAAAATAATTATTGAATTTATACGTTTACTTAAGAATGTAAAGTATGTCAACATTTAAATGTTTTGTTCTAACTGGATTTTATTTGAATTAACTTATTTTCCAGGATCATAATTTTGTCTCACTCCTGTGACAAGATTAGGCTGGCTTTTCACCTGGGGATTACACTGCTGCATCAAAACTGTACAATTATTGGGATTGACCACATGCAGTACCCACCATGGCCTTTAGGGAGCTCCACTCTAATCCCCAGAGTCGCATGGCGTTGACGACTGATGTAGCACAGAGAGGTCAAGGTCCCTCATGTTCACAAATGTAAGAAACATGCTCCCAGGGGTTCACAAGGCTTTTTAATATGACTGTTTGTTCTTCTTATAACTGCCGGATGAGACTTTACAGCCATGATTCAACCATGACACATTTATATTCAGGAACATACATGGAGACAATAAATATACACTATTCACATAAAAAGCATGATCCATGATTTATGTATCATGTAGTTCGCAGGATTTTAAAGGACTAATGACTAAAGAGCGCAATCCTAAAATCTCCAGAAGCTATAATAGGATAGCATAAGAGTAAAAGTAATAGAGTGTGTGTGTACAGGCTATTGAGACCATAATATCTATAATAAAAACCATCATCCTTTGTGATGCCGCTCAGGTTACAGCAGCAGACCTGAAGATAGTGGAAAAATAGTTATGTTCATGACCATAATGTAATTGACACTGCGGCTATAGTTTGGTTTTGGTATGTTTAAAATGATGAGATTAAGGCCATAAATCAGGAATCTTATGAACTACCAACTCAAAACCCTCTTCAAAGTCATTCAAATTTGATTCAACATAATCTTAATGCATTCTTAAAATGCTCAGGCTTACATTCTTACTGTCACATCTTTTCTCTTCCAAAGGTGATTCAGTGTCCAATAAATTAAATCTATATTCCATGTATAGTAGAAGTCTTCAAAGTAGTCATCTGGACAGTGTTTCCGAAGATCAAGACGTTTCGACTCTCATCCGAAAGTCATTTTCAATCTGATGTATATTCCATGTAGTTTAATGTACAACCACATTCATATAGAACTATGCACTTTCACAAAAGTATATAGGCCTATACACCTTTTTTTCTTGTCAAAATTACTTAGGCAAAGGAAGTACTTTTTTCTGAATATTTCCTAAAGTAAATTAACTTTTCTCCTTCTAAAGTAATATTTCTAAAATATATATATAAGTTTCTTTTAATTTCATTGTTAATTGTTCTATAAACCCTGCCTAAGACTAGTATAATGGCAAAAAATAAATAAAATAGAAAGACATATTTGCCCTAATTGGTATTCAACTAGCCTATAATATTTACTTCTAAAATAAACACATAAACAACCCAACACAAAGTGTGCTAAAACACACTGCCAACAGTATTTAAAAAACAAAAACGAATTCTCTAATCAAAAACTGCACCCACAGCCTGTGTGAGAACAACCTTGTCTGTTTTGAATTTGTAACAACACATCTGCACAAATCATGTCCTGTGACCAAAGTTATTTTTATTTGGAGCGTTAAAAAAAAAAAAAAAAATGCAGCGGAGAAATAAAAACAAGTATTTGTGTGTCAAAACAAATCTGGTAGAGTCAAAGTAATGAAACTTCTAATTCAAAATATGACTTAGAAAAAACGAAGAACCGTGTAAGTATCAAGTTACTGACCACTTTTAGACAGCTAAGGGTAGAGAACTACAACAGCTTTTGTTCCCTACTCAAAACTTGCAACATACTATTTAGCATTGTACTGTGCTCTAAAACTGAACACATGGTGGCCGCCTGGCACACAGTTTGTATGTATGTTTGTAATGTATGCTGTCAGCATCTTGGGATGGATTATCTCAGCAAAGGAGAAGTTCTCATTCCAGATTCGTGAACAATGTTTGAAAAAAATGAGTCACAATGAGCACAAGGGACAACATTACCACTTTTGAATCTGTACTTTTTCATTTTAAATCTATTATAATGCATTTGTATCCATTAGCATGTAGTCCCTGTCAAATAAGTAAGAAGTGAAACAAATAAAAGAAGACAACATCAAAATGCAAGGAATACAGTTATGTTGAAATGACATATTTAGCACAAAGTATAAACACTGAATAAAATTACTTATCTTATTTTTGATGCATTGACCTATTCCCACATGAAACTGTGTAGTGCCGTTTGTAATTTCCTCTCACACTGCAGGTCACAGATATGCTCCACCGCACTGAGCCACAGGGACCTTTTGTCAGAAAATGCTGATCTCCAGAAGCCGTTGCACACCTCCACGGCTGATGAAAGAGCTCTCAGGTAATCTGCCAAAACTAACAGCTTGCACAAGATGAACCGTGTGGGTATAGGGTTCGTAGTTCTGCATTGTTAGACACACTGTGATTTAAGTGGCGCTCACTCACTCTGAGAAATAGCTGAATATATATCACAGATTCCACTTTGCACATGACAGTAGAAATAGCTTCTTACTTTGATCAAGTAGTTGAGGCCTACTTAAGATGATGTGGAAATTGTAAAGAAAATCTGAAGCTGTCTGCCTGCAAATAAGGTGTTTTTTATATTCCCTCATGTAAAAAAAACACACACACACTTGACAAATCTTTCTTTTCATTTTGTGCCTCTCAAATCGATCTCACTTCCTGCAATTCCGCTGCGGAGACATATGTGGGTGAGCGATTCAAAGGGTTGACACTGTCGAGAAAAAGGCAGCCGATATCTTCAGGATTCAGAAAAGCACAACATATTTTGGAAAGTGACAAAAAGTCCAAATGGAAAGTTTTGAGCCAGCCAGTGGCCTCAGAGCCTTGGGAACTGGACTGTTGAACATTAAACACATTTTTTTCTCTCTCTCTCCAGAGACTATTGAAGCTGTCCCAGAAAAGAGGAGGTGCAGACGTGCTCTCTGTGGCAGCTCAGAAGGTGCACACAAGATAAGAAAAGTGAAAAATGACATGGCGCTATCATTTTTAAAGTAAAAGTTCTCTTAAAATAAAGTGCTTTCCTAGAGCAGAGCCAAAACAAAGACATCAGAAAATTCAGAAAGACTACAAAGTGTGTGTGTGCTATGGAGTCAGTACAGGTGACTAGATTTTGTCTTCTGTGTTGAAACATGTGGTGCACTGCAAAAGCTATATCACTTGGAATCTGAATTTTAATCCAGATTTGAGCTGTTTTAACCCCCATTTTTGTTAAAACGCCTGACAAAAATCGTCTAAAATTCAAATGAAAACTGTTTCTTTGGAGCACAAACAATTGGCTGGGCTCTTTGTGAAGCTGAGGCTCTGTAGTTTTGCCTCTGATGTCTGATTAACTTTAGTTTTAAGAGAGAAGAAGGCCTGGACAAAAAAATCAGTTTTGAATCACCTAAATTTTTTGGGATAAATGTAAGAATCAGTATAGCTTGTGTCACTAGCCTTGGATAGATTGACACTAGATTTGGCAAATTTTGGGTTTTGACAATTCCTCTTCAGAAGCTGAAGCTATATTCACAAAAAAATATTTAAGACTGTATTAACTTAAAAAGTTTAGGCGGAGCTCCTTAAAAAGTCCTACTAAATTATGAAGAATTTTTGAGGTATTTTTTGTTTGTAAGTGCAGAGTAAACACTGATTCTGATCCATCTCAGAATGATTGGTTTGACTGTAAATAAAAGGGTTTCAATTTGATTTTTATCCAACACATGCCAGGGAGCTTGAGAGTTGATTTTTATAACATGGTGGGCAAAAATGAATTCATTAAGAAAAAGTGGGAGGGCCGGTGCAAAACCCCTCACCTCGTAAGGGGTTTTTATGATTTAACTGCTTGTGTAATGTAGAATTTTCACTGGTATCAAGACATTTTTAACTGGTTATAAGAGAATCTGTCTTAAAATAAGATTCTTACCCACTGGCAAATAATTTGGCTTGAAAAAAGAAGCAATGTCTTGAAATCAGTTTGAAACACTTTGAAACAAGGAAAACAAATTTGTCAAAATACTTGAAATTAAGTTCCTAGAATCAAGCAACAACTTTAACTTGTGTGTGAGAGTTACATAGGAAATTAGAGACTTTCAAAATAGTTGAATGGAAGCACAGTTTGACATAAAACATATATTATATAATCATTAAGAATGTGCCAAACTTTCTGGGTCTTATCTCGTGGATAACCACAATAGAGTGTCTTAAGTCCTATTTGCACGATATAATATTTACCTAGGGACGTCTGGAAACTTTAATTTACCGCAAGATTTTTTTTATAGACATCCACATGGGGATAATCAATACCTGTAATTTGATTGTTTTAACAGACTTTATTCCAGAAATGGTGACTGATTGATTGATGATAACAACCTTTTTGCTTCATTCATGACTTGAGCCTTTCTTGTGTTTTCGGTTTGTTTTAACATGAATGACCTAAACTTTGACAGTGTAAATGTGGCTCCTCGTCACGTTGTTGAGTTTGTCAATCAGAATCACGTCCACATGATCGGATATCTTATGAAGCAGTTGTATAGTGTCTCTTTTTTAGTCTATTTACGGTGAAAAAAACAAGCAGAGATGAACCGGACAAAGTGCACACAGCGTTACGCATTGTCTCAGGCATTCAGGCTTCTCTGATGCCTCTTGGATCTGGAGTGCTGACTGCTGCACATCAGATTGTGCCACTGCATTAGTGGAGTTCTCAAATATGGACACACTCATGAGATTAATTGAACTATTCTATTTGTTCACATTACTATAAATATCGAGGATTTATCAACTGGGATTGCGGTGAGTAAAGTTTAACACATGTTCCACCGCTGTGCGCTATGCAAACTTCAATCAATAAGTCAACCAACACTGTAATCAAGTATTCTATTCTTTTTATTTGATTGTTTTCATTTCCATCATTTGATCACTCATATGGATAAGGACAGTAGGTAAAGGACAGTTAAGGACAGTTTTGAAAAGCATGTCCGTAAATTAGAACAAATGTGCGAAGCGAACAAGCTGGCGAATCTTGTTGCATAGAGTGTAGATGCAGTGTGTGTATGTGCTGTTGCTGCGAGAGGCCATGTCCCACAGAGGAGTGTCTGCCCTGAATCACTGCTCTGCTCTCTGAAAGGCTTCACACAGGTTGTGTTAGTCTCTGTGCTGGTGACTTTTGAAGGGAATGGACAGCATCTGCGCCTCCAGCTGAGTTAACTCAGGCTGCACGCCAAGCTTTGATTTGGAACACAGCACTTTCACATATTTCTTTGTTTGTTCTTGCATCACATGGTTGTTTCAGTCAAACTTTGCCACTGAAGCAGAAGAGACAGACACAAGCAACAGAAAGTGCTTCAGAAGAAGAGGTTGCTTAGCAACAATAACTCCAGCCAAAGTAAAATCTATTTACCCCAAACCTTATCCAGTGGCACAGGCAGCAGAGCTGTAGAGATGTCCTGGCCCAATTAGGACACATTCTGCCTAAGTCTATATATGAGGTATTATTAAAAAGGACAGCATTACATTATAACAACAATGCTCAGACCTTAGAGTCTAAACTCTACAAAAGCTAAAGATAAAGTAGAGCCATTTAAACCTAAACTATCAAAATCAGTTTATACGGTTCCATATGAGAAGAAAAGTAATGATTACAGTCATGAGTAATTATTCTGGACACACTCACACATAACGGCTATACTGAGCTATGCAGAAAGCCTCAGAAGTTTCAAATGATGTTAATATGGGATAAGGGGTAGGAGTTAATACGTTTACAACTCTTCCCACACACTTTTCAGCAATTATGCACTATTGCTAAGCTTAATGTGATGGAACTTACAAACCAGCCAGATGGTTTATCTCGCGATATTTGTGAATCCACAAACACGAGATAAACCATCTGGCCTTCCAGCCGCCCGATTGGTTTGGGAGTCCGAACCAGGGTGTTTCGGTGGTGTTAACACGGCTGTTAGTGCCCTGGCGCCGCCGCCGAGTCTCATTCAAGCTAAACAAAGATGGCTGCTCTCGTGGATGTACGTGTACGATGTACGAAGGCCCCACACGCAATCAGCTCAAGGCAAGGCAAGGCAAGGCAAGGCAAATTTATTTGTATAGCACAATTCATATGAATGCTTTCAGCGAGTAAAGTCCCAGATGGATATAGTGAGAACTTCAACACATATCCATCTGGCGTGAGCCAGGTTAGGAACTTATATGTGGCACAAATAATATAACTTGATTTCTTTATAATACCTATTTGCCATTGTTTTGGCTGCATTTGAAACACAAACTTTTCTATGGGTTACAAATGTCCCTCCTCAGAATACTGATGTAAGGAGACTGGTGTACAGAAGACATTTCTCAGAGATGGTCCAAGCCCACAGTGTCTGAGCTGCTACACTGTGATCAGAGCCTGGAGGAGATGGATGATGTGAGGTGTTCTAGTGGAGGCTCTCTGTTTACTGTGCTTTAGTCACCATAGCCACACTCATTCATCACTGCACTGCTCCAGTGATGTAAGGCCCGCTGTACCAGCTGCACTCACCAATGCATCAACTCAATGTGAATCAAAGACTTCTCACTGAAATTAGACTGCAATGAATAGAGCCATGGTATTATACCGCTACACAACAGCCTTTGTCATTTTAATGTCTGCTTTCATGACCCGCAGCTGCGACAAGGCAAAATCTGAATTCACCAAATTAGCATCCAAATGAAAAGCACTTGTAAAAATAATGTTATTATCTTCCACTATGATAGCTCTATCATGTTTGTTTCCTCCTCCTCCAATATAAATCTAACAACACACCCCTAGAAAGTCAGTCCCTCGTACTTATTGTGTGAATGCAGGACCTTTGGTTTGCTATATTTTATGTGGTTTTGTTCAGTCAGTGTAAATGAATAAATACTATAAGATCAGCTAATAAACTGTACATCGAAATAAACTCTTGTTTCAATCTCCCAACCCTTCACACCGCACACCACCTGCTTATCCATTTAAGCAGTTCATATGACTTTTTGGTTTCTTGCTGTTGAATATTTGCCTGTGGTGATTTATCTCTATCTATCTATCTATCTATCTATCTATCTATCTATCTATCTATCTATCTATCTATCTATCTATCTATCTATCTATCTATCTATCTATCTATCTATCTATCTATCTATCTATCTATCTATTATCTATCTATCTATCTATCTATCTATCTATCTATCTATTTATCTATCTATCTATCTATCTATCTATCTATCTATCTATCTATCTATCTATCTATGGCTTCTCAAGTGGTACTGTGACAGGTTTGTGCATGAGTATATAAGCATATGCCACTAAAATAACTTCTTGTTGTCATTCTTTCATGTTTCTTGTTCACAGATGGTCATTGTGGTGGACCAAAAGGAGCTAACCAGGAGGTTAGAGGATCTTTGGGAGCACTTGGACTAGGCTGTAATGTCTTTTCATTATTCAGGGTTCTAATGTGCTCAGTGCTGGCTCAGCAAACACCAAATGATAAAAGGGCAGCTGAAGCACATTTGATAGTGAAATCGCTGCTATAATAGATAGAATAAAGTGATTCTAAATCAACCATAAAATTGCAGATGTTATTCCAGTTTGCGCTAGTAAATATGTTAAATGACTATGATCATTACAGCTTCCACCGGTCTGACCCGCGGCATACATCATTACCTCAGCAATGAGATGGAACTTCATCTTTCTTAGAGGAAAGTATTGATTTTCACAACAAAGCCCTAATAGTCTTTGTCCCCTATATTGACGCACACATTTGCACACACTGCTTTGGAGATGATCGAGTACAGACTTAATGTGTGGGATTTGTCATGCTTTAAGATGTGGGAACATACTTTCCCCTCCACAAACTATATCAAGCATTTATTAAGAACTGATTAGGCTATGCAAGATTTTGTTGTGGCCCACAAAGCATCATGCACTGTTATAGCACTGTAAAAAAGGTGGGCAAAGGGGCCAACGTTGTTGCAGTTCTAGACTGGAGAAGTTAAGACAACAAGTTTAGAATGGAACCTGGGTGCACGCATGCACTTGCCTCACGCCATTACATGGAACCACCATTCTGCTCTACCTAGCCACACCGAAAATCACTTGGAAATATTGGTCTTTTACCGACCACACAAGGCCTGGGTGCCCCCAATCAACCTGCACCAAAATTAACCTCAGTAACATGTGTGGTGTACATCACAGGGTCCCTGCCCTGCAGTTGCAATAAACAATCCCAGGTCACAGGAAGACATAAGTGAGAGACCACAAGACACTAGAGTTGCTATATAGCAATATTTGTGCCCTCTATTGGCCCGAGATGCACATCACTACACATACATGTTTGAGTTGATGCTCAAACGCACTGTTTTCAAGAATGAGCAATTGTTTCCTTGACACAGTCAAATGCCGAATTTCCAATAATTTCTATCAAATTAAAAATACTCGAGTAACGTTTGAATCTCCAATCTACAATGCTTTATCCAGAAAACTATCCTTGATGGATTTTATCCTTACATAATACCATATAAGATAATAGTGCCAAAAAAACCCCATCTGGAGTGTATCAGTGAATATTTTGAGATATTTAGAGATACTAATAGAGTATGCAATGGTTCTGGGTAATTTTAGTGTCCAGGGATCTTCTTCAAGTTTTCTGAAGAGTGGACACTTTTTGCACGGTCCAAATTTCTAACATGGTGTCTAATCAGATTTGTTTGTTTTGCATAACAGATACGAAACAAAGGGTTTCATTGCTCATATGTGTTTTCTTTCTGATGGGCAAGTTTTGCAATTTGTATAAAACTTAAAGATAACCAACTGATTTATCATTAGCCCAGTAATTTAAATAAGTTGGTGCTAATCTTAACCTATGGTGAGAAGTGTTACTGTGGTATGGAACAACCAAAGCTGTATCTTTTTTTCTATTGCAGGAGTTGGATCTCAAAATACACTTCTTTGAATCCTTGTATCTTAAGTTTTTCATCTTAAATTTTTCTTTTATAGATTAACCTTTTACTTTAACATCCCCAGTGCACAAAAATACCCACAAAAGCCTCCCATTGATTTATAGGCCCAGATCAAGTGAAGATATATGAGCTGTGCAGAAACCAAACAGAAGCAGCAGAATTCCGGTCAGTTGGACAATGAAATCAGATCATCAGCCTCAACATCAGATAAGCGGCACCTGTTCGCCTCATACGTCTCCTCCTCTGCACCAATCAATGTCATCGAGGTCATCATCGGTGAAAATAATCTGTGTGACTGCTGCCGTGGGGCTCGAGTCATGACGAGTCCTCAGACTGTTGACAGTACGAGAGATAAAGGGAAATACACACAGTTTCATTTTGTGTTGTTCAAGAAGAGTCTGGTACTGACAAATATCCGTCATGTGACAATTTGTTGAATTTTAGATAGTATTGTGTTTGTTGTCTTATATATAGAGTATTTCGTTTGTAGTAAAAAGGCAACAAAAAACGGTTAAAAACATCAATATTGTAATCGAGATATGTAAAAAAAATATCAAAATATTGATTTTTGTCAATATTGCCCAGCCCTACACTGCATCCACAATTTAGCACATGGGTTAATAAATTTGGCCCTTTATATTATTTTGGGGTGCACGGTAGCAAGTGGTTAGAGCTCTGGCTTCCATAAGGAGGTCTCGTGGTTCGACTCCCGGGTCGGACCATATCAACATCTCACGATCTCTCTGGGTGAGTTTGCATGTTCTCTCCGTGTCACGTGGTTTTCTCGGGCACTCCGGTTTCTCCCACCTCAAAGACATGTATGTTTAGGTTAATTGGGCATCATGCAATTTGAAATTCAAACACAGAGTAGAAGAGTAGATTATGTCCACTGAGCCACTGCCACTAAAGCTGATCTCGTCAGTTCTCAGAAGCTAAGCAGGGCAATGTCTGGTTAGTACTATGGATGAGAGACCACTGGAACACTAGCTGCCACAGTTGTACAGCTAAAGTGGATTGTCACTGTGTTCTTGGGCAGGACGTGTAACCCACCATGCCTGTGTCTGTGTATACTGGGTGAGTGCCTATATTGTATTGTAACTTTCAATCCCATTTTGTTTATTTTCAAGCATGTAATGAACAATCCAATGTGTGCATAATGCAGGAGTAAGAGGAATGCTTCCGCCTGTACAAAGCCAGCAAAAAAAAGTTTGTGCATACACTGTCTATTCAAATGCAGGGCTTTTGTATACATTATTTACTCATCAGTATCCCAGCAATGTAAGTTATTTCTACTTTAGTTGTTTAACTGTGAAAGCAATGCTAAATTATGTAAAAGACAAGTAATGATGTCAAGTTATCGAATCTCTCTATTCGGCTACGAGTTTGTTCTGTTGAGTGTGTCGATCATTCCAACTACGACACTCAATATGTTACACATTAATTGTTAAGGAAGTTGATACGTCGATATATACTCAATAACTAATTAATCATGCTTAAACATACTATGCAAGTTTGAGTCAGTATATAATAAATAACGCTAGCCTACTTAACAATGACTGTCCCACGGTACATCATCCTACATTTAATCATTATACATTCAGGTATTAGTACTGACAGTGCAAACTATTATACTGTATATAATACTACTAGTCACTTCTTTCGTGTAATAAGGTATCTGACACTGAGGTAACTAGAGTGAAGTACTCTTGAGTAGCTACTTGCCACAAGTTCAACTCACACTGTTTAAATTAACATATCAGCTGTCACTATATACTAGCTAAACGAATACCAAGCGGCTAGGCTTACACTATGTAGCCACATAAATTGAGTCCAAAGTTGGTAGCTCCCTGAGTTGTTTACTCACGAAGCTCACTTTGGTATCATCACCTATGACGATGGTATGTTCACTCTGGAGAGTCTACATACTGTGGGTACTCACACACCACTATTTAGGATACCCAAGCAGTCTCAATCTTAGTTATCACCTGACATCATGCTGTATCTATTTTGAGTGCTCATTAGTTAATATATTGTAGTCCATGAAGGGCAGCGTGAAAGAACTGACGATTGTGGAAATCATAACGCATGTGGAGTCGCTCCTCAGAGCAGACAACACCCACCACTCTCAACGATAACACCAACGCATATCGTGGCATACAGTGGTCCTCAATCAGGCTCAGTGATGGGAGATGCGACGGTCTAGAATAAAATATTGACAGAATAAGTGACACAAGAGCAGTATCTATTTCTTCTTGAATACGACTGTCTGAGAGAGTGAGGTGAATGATGGCATGGGTGTTTTTTAGCATATTGATCGTGATAACATCAGGAAATACTACTATCATTCGAGTTCCTGGGCCATAAATGAGCATCCATGTGAACAACTAAGCCTATAATCATACAAAAGTATAGATGGATCTTATTTACTGTGTTTATTATTACTGAGAAATAGGAAAAAATACACGTATTTGTCTATCCAATTGAGCCTGGGACCAGTGACAACTATTTCATAAGTCAACTGACTTCTTATAGTGTCGATATCAATTTTGTGTTTTTACTTAAAAAATTATAGCTTAAAATACTAGCTTTTGTGTGCTATCTCTCTAGTCTTAAGATTTCATTGGTATGCGAAGCCTAACGTCATGGTCCACATATCACATACTGGCTTGATCTTGCACATAAGCACTAACTCTTTATATAACAGATAAACCTACTACATAGATACTTGACAAGACTCCTAGAAGATACACATTATTTATGACTCGACTGCATAGAACAATTGGCTAACAGCATAGCCACTCTATGCATTAACTACTATACTTGTGGGAGGCCAAATGCCTTGGTACTATATGGAGTGCTGTGACTAGCCAGCGTGCGGTACATAAGATGATAGATTCTTTTGGCAACAGGAGATGTGTGTCATACCAATATTATGTTTTCTCTATTCCTTTAGTGAATATTTGATGAATATAATATATGCAGTGATATGACCGTGCATCGATAATCAGCATATACGAGCTCCTGCACGAACAGTGATACTATCTGAGTCTGCATTTGATGTCGAACTGTGCACCCTTTGATCACTACTTATGCACACAATGAACAATATTCAAATGATTCTACGTGCCATCATATAGAAATCTCACTCTGAATTTGCTTCTATCGTACATAATGGGTGAGGATTGTAAGGTGCGTTCTCCTCGGATAAAGGTTGTACTGTCACTCCGTTTACTAAGGCCTTTGTTTACCATGGCTATAAAGTAATCTCGAACTAGAGACAATCTATAAATTTGTGAGTACTCATTTGTGTCAGCTCTCATAATGTATTAGCGACACCATCATACCTATAGTCATAGTGCCGATCTAGTTTCAACACTTATTGAGACATCATGACAATTCACTATCTAGTGCTCTCCTATCTACATGTAGCTCTCCTGACTCAAAAGTCTAGATGCATTAGGTTTTCGTACTCTGCATCAATAGGACGTAACTATATTGAACTGCGAGACAGAGACTTAACGCATCGACTGGCATCTAGGTTTATTCTTTATAATATTGCACGCCAGAATAAGGCCAGCAACACAAGAGCAAGACACAAGAAGACTTCTCAATGTGTTAATGTCATCACATCCTATGCACTCACCTGCCATAGAGTGACAGACCAATATTACCGTGTCACAATTCTGATAAGCCACAATAACAGACTACATACTACCCTGTCTTCAGCTCAGTTGTTTAATATCTAAAGCTAGTCACTTTTTTCAAGGACCAGAATTCTTTCAAATGCATGAATATCTATTTAATGATTGCTATAGTTGTTTTCATTTAACCTTAAGTTTTGAAATAAGACTAGTATTATCTACCTACTCGTAGTGATTTTATAGAATGTCTTGTGCAGATTAATCACTTTTTTTCTGATTATTATTATTGAATTTAACTAAAACGTTAGTATTCATTCATATTCCGCTTAATACTCTAAAATCTCTATTCACAGTGACTCCATTGATGATTAATAGCCTGCACTGACATTTTAAGTGAACAAAATCATGAAGACCACATACATATTAGGATCAGATTGGAAAATAACTCTTCATCTAATGAAGTACATACTGAGTACATTCAGCATGTCGTTGTCTACTATAAATAGTAGAAGCTATGAATGAGGAGATTATTTGTGAATGATGCAGAATGGGAGGAGATATGTTGTTTGCATGTGTAATCAGTCAAATCTATGTTTCAGTGCCTGAGTTTACCTATGGCTGATGATCACCATATCGCTACTGAGCATCTAATTCGCTTGCAACTACTGAGAGCTTATGTCCACAGTCAATAGCTAAGGACGAGTTATTCATGACAGCCAAGCATAGGGTGGTAACCAGTGGCTATTACGCTGGTAGGCTGTCTGCGCATATGTGAATCTGTATACAAGTCAGAACTACCACAAATAAATTCTAAACAGTTAAGTGAGAGTAACGACGCTATGAACCACCGCAGAGGATGGATGATTAACGTGACCAGATAGAAAGCTCATGTTGACAAACACCAAATATGTGAGATGTGATACCAATCGTTCACCACTATCACATGAGCACATGCAGAATTGTAGTTGTCTTAGCCATAGAATCTTGCTGACATCTATTTACGCAGCTGAACTCATGCTCCTGGCACTCAGTCCGTATGAACGAAGCTTACATTGACCTAGTAATATAAATATGTAACCACATCCATTTTTAATTTTATAGCATTCAGCACTGAATACTACTATTCTAGCGCCTATCACAGACTATCCAATAGAAAATTGACAGTTTGATGATATGCTCAGATCATTCTGACATCTATCTATATTAGATTTTCAGCGAGAATATAGCAATGTCTAAGCTAGTATGTTTCAATGACATGACATTGCCTATAAATAAAAGACATCTGAACAGCTCTATGTTATGAGAGTCAGTGAGTTATGACATAAGAAAGGAGACTCTTGGTATTTGACTCAAATCTCAAAAGACTCTACTTATGATGTAATTTACTACATTCACACACGAACCTACTCTTAGGCAGAAATAGGCTCAGCATTGTTGCACTCTGGTTCTCCTATGATTCCAGTGATTGGTAACTCAAAAATACTAGTGTTCTCACTGGATTTATTATTGTTTTGTAGTTAGAATTATTACATTCTGATGAATATAGAATAGAATAAATACAGTTTATATTATGGCTACTGCTGAAATCAATCAATACTATATGACAATGAAATAGAGTCGTATTATGTAATTCTATCTTGCAGCTCAACAGTCAAAACAATGATTGATATATGTTTAACGACTAACACGAATGTTCAACTTTAAATGATGGGCATCAATAGCCCAGCACAGTATGTAACTAGGACTCTGTGGGTCACATACCCGCTACATCTTCCCAAGCATGGCCTTTAAATTGAACAACGTACAATAGCGCTGATGACAGCCAACTGCCTAATTCATGAAATGTACTATTAATGCATCGCACAAACTTCGAGTGACCTGAATTATATGTGTCACTTACAGAGGACTAGTGACATCTAATTCTCCTACACTAGGAATAGAGAGTTTGTAAGTTTCCGATGAGTCTATATTACTAATGTGATACGTTAGACAAAGTCAAATTAACATGGTGTGTGTAGAAAAAAATATGATCAAGGACTTAATTGAGAGATTAGGATGCATTGCAGCAATCTTTCTTATTGAAAACTACTCCCAGCCAAGATATGTCGATGTTACGATGATTGAGAGAGTACTATTTTTTTAGATATACCATACTGGTAAACTCTGTGTTTTAAGACTTATAAAGAAATGAAAATAGCATTACTGTTGTTAGTAACAAATTATGAGACCAATGACTACTGTTACTGAAATGACCTCTGCGAATGTTATGTCATAAGAATTAGTGCATAGATCTAGTGTAGTCGTCAAATGTGCTCACAGGTGATTGGCATCGGTGCAGCTTAGGTTTACACATGTTGTTTGATTGCTAGAAATGATCCCACTTATAAGCCTTATACTCACACCAGATTCATCAGAATGTCTCACTCTAGACATATACCAAGTGTCGAAATATTATTGAGGATCCGCACAGATTGTTTCATCATAGTGACTGAAACCTCCAACATACATCATGTTTGCAGCTACCCACCTTTTAAAACACAATCGTGGATCATCTATGGGATAACTAATAATAACGAACTATTCATTCTAGATATACTGATACCCAATGTATCTAATTTTTAAACACATGAATATATAAAATGGTTGAATTGTGTAACTCTGAAATACCCGATGGTTGGTAAACCTGAACTGGATTAAACATAACGATATCTGAAACGGGTATGCCTTGTTCACACGCGACAGATTGTCTCATGGTGCTACCTCACAATCTCAAAGAACAACTACGGAAGTTGCCTGAACGAGCGTAGCATGAGTAGCATGCTTGCAACAGTCGATGGTTTCCGAATATTTTTTGAATTGGGGCATAAAAAGGCTTAAAGTTTACTGCATGATGGGCAAGTATTCTCGATTCCCAGATATCTTTAAATCGATTAACTGTGGAACTACTCTGATTGATCTAAAAAGGTAATCCCCCACCATGGGCCATCGTTTAATGTATATAGCGAGTCCTGCAGTCAATATATTAACTAATGCGTAACGATATCATTGCCATATCAGAGTCAGTATTTATTTTATGTAACTATATATATTATTATACTATTTGTAATTTATATTACCTTTGACTGCACTATAGTCGTGTTATGTAAATACACTTCAGCTGAGATGCCATATCCTGTTTTTCACCATGGTAAAAACCCCTTACTGCTGTCACTTGCCTTTTTTCTCCATCCTCACTCAGCTCGCTCTCATCGATCTCTCTTAAATTCAAGCATGAGCACACCTGATGTCGACTCATCAGCGATGATGACGTATTAAAGCAAAAACCATAGTGTGACGCCACACGGTCATCGGAAACTCTTATTTCTATATATTCATAAGTTTATTTGCCACGAGACGAGCATTTGTCATATACATCAATAGCTGGATGTGACCAGTTGTCAGGAGAAAACGTGGTATGATTCGGTCTAAAAGCCTACACACTCTCTGAACACCACATGCACACCTCGTCTCTACTGACTGAACGCTGTGAATTTAGTGTGCTTAGATAGAACATATAGCTTAGGTTGCCCAGTTTATCTGTCAGAATTGGATGGCACACTAGTGAGAGAAGACTCTTGCACATAAAGTGGTCTATGTGATAACATAACTATTAGTGAAATTATACTAGAGCCTGCACACAGTGATAGACACACTCTGATTTCTCAAATTCGCCTTTCATCACTCACATACGCTATCAGCTCTTCATTTGATCGAAATACACACTCCATCGGTAGAACGCAGTTATGCTCAAGAAGGAGCTGAGGTTGCTAGCGTCACTTCAGGAAAACAACTCTCGCCTAATTTGGAAAGAGTTCTCTCTTGTACAAAATGGTGACGATCAAGACGATCCGTCACCACTTGACTCAAGATTTTATTACACGGATATTCGGCTGGGTAATGAAAAACTGTATCAAGGATTCAGAACAACTGATTCTTATAGTTCACACTCTCCATCAGCTCTCACTCTCTCATTTATCAACTAATATCTATATACTATTTAGCTACATAGGTTCTTTTGGGATAGTGAGAGTATACAAGTATGAGAATAGGTGAGTTGATCAAGACAAGATAAACTGGATTCATAAATCATGTGTAGAGCCCACAACGTGATAGACATGTACCATATCTAGCAACTTGTCTGATAAGCGCATTAGAGCATTGCACAAATCATATTAGGAGAGATGGTGTCAAATCATATATTGTGTAGCACAGTACACTGCCATAGTGGTGATGGCTGTGTTCTTGCCAACCTCTATCCATATGGCATAGAGACATATTATAACTCGACAACAAAAGACTTACACACTAACTCACAGCGACATTTTGTATATAATACCAAGTGCAAAAGCCAAACGTGAACTGTATGATCATAATCTTAGTGCTCAATTATGACAATGCCTGAGTCTGTACTATGATTTTGTCTTCGATCATGTGAAAGAATTCGGATTATAAATAGTTCGAATGTTACATTGGGCACTAGCCTTACTATTACTCTATTATCAACCCTGAAATTACCTGCCATGGAGCTAACTTACACCAGTAATCTATCTAGAACTCAGAAGGCTGCAAATCTTACGCGTGGTGAAGATAAGATCATCTGGTTTTCCCGAACGATGAACTCTAAATAGCCACTCCATTTGCGGCTTAATATGGAGCGAAGTTTGCGCGCTCTTAGAGTATTTTACAGATTATAGTATATCTTAACATACGTGGTATTGATGATCGATAATGCTTATCGGCTGAGGCGATACAGCCCAGCCACAGACTTGTCTGCCTAAGTTTCTTCATTTTGTTTATAGCAGCATCAGCGTTATATTGCTCATAGACACATCTTTGTATTGTTTAAAAAGAAACTGAATATAAGAATATTCCTTTCCCATTACGTATTATTTACCTTTTTTGGTTTAATACATTATGATAATTTTAACTATGTCCTTGACGCGTTGTACTAGCTCACTGAAATTATTTAGCAACGATATTGCAGACAGCTCTACACTTACAGACCAGATTGTTTCTAAAACAAGATACCTATTTATCTGTTGTTATCATCACAACTTTAGAAATAAGAATTTCGCATAGTAATGTCTGCCTTTACTTAAAATCTCACTTAGAAGCTCTGTAGTCAACGATCCCTGATAACCATCCACCTAATAATCTCGATGCTCTAAGCCTGATAACGTAAATAGACGTATTATGAGATAAAAGTTTTGACTATTGAAGAGCAGAGTGAGCGACATTCAGATATCACCTACACTCATTGTATTCTCCATAATTTCTAGTCACACTACATCAGTTAACTGATGAATATTCGAATTCCTAAAGATAAGTCTCATATCATTTATCTCTAAAATAGATGAAAAATCCCCTCTGAAAAAACTTTTGTATCTAACATGTAAACAAAATAAGAAATAGATTTTAACTTTTTTTTTAATGCCGGATTTTTGAGTGAAAACATAACATGACGTGAAAGTTAATTTTTCTTCCATTCATGCGAGTAAACTACAAGTTTTTGAAACTCGGGGTGTAGTGTCGCTCCACACTACAAGCCAAGCTCAGACGGTTCAGCAAAAATATTTTACCTAAACCACTAGTTCACACAAAGCAGGCGTTTCAAAAGTCTGAAAGCAACTAATTCTGAAATCACACACCAGGTTACTGTCTACTTTTTATGGTGACATCACTGCCACAGCATATGTTTAATCTGCAGAATGTACTGACCTTATTGCATGATGTTTACAACAGGATCACATTGTTCATTTCTCCAAAGGGAAAAAGAAATCCAGAGTTTGTCTGTATTTAATTTGTTTTGAATCTTGTCCCTTTGAAGCATAAATCCACTTTCTGTGACCCTTCTGTAGGTTCTAGATTAATGTTTTATATTCAAAGAACTTGCTGAGTTTAGAAGAAATCTAAGCTGATTTCCTGCTTGTCTTTCTCTAGTTTTGTGACTTCTGTTTCTGAGTCACAGCTCCACACCCTGGTCAGTTAGAGGTATTGCAGTGGTTTCAGGCTATATATTAGTGATTAAAGCGGATGCTCACAATTTTGAGCCATCTCTGTGTTTAAGCAATTTGTTTTCAAACTTATCATCGGTATGTCTTTGTTTGGACAAAGTTAAGGCCACATGTAAGAAAGAAATCTAAAAATAGGTTTTCTATCTTTCTTAAGTGTTTGCATCTGAGGGGAAAAGAATTGATGAATGAAGCTCTCATACAAAGTGAGTGGTTGTCAGGTCTAGAAACCAGTGGGAGCCATTCATTTGCAGAGTGACTGTGATATGTGGGAGCCGGGACTCTCATATACTTTTCCACAGCACACCAACACAATGCTTGTCTACATCAAAGGTCCAGTAACATGCAAATGTAACCTCAACAAAAACATACCCAGTGTTTTTGTTTCATTCACAAATGTTTGTAAAATGTACCATTTTTTTCTACCATTGTCTGTCTACAGAAGGAAGGTCTTGTTGCAGCAGCAACAATCTGGAGCTCAACACTCGGGTCTTTTCATTGCTCAAAGTGTGACACCTCCACAGATTTCCACTTCTGTTCCTTTTAGTGAGTTTCATTAAGACTATTCATGAATAAGTGGGCTGCATGTAAGATGTAAAGATGTTTAAGAGCTGCTCTTGACCTCATTTAAAGTAGATCTGGAGAAAGCACTGGTGCCCTTGTGGTGTCCTTTGGATGGTTCTTGAGAGTTTGGAACCGGGAGTCCTTTACTCCGATCTGTCCAGTAGCAAGAGCTGTCAGACTTGTTTACAGCAATTCTATTCATTGTGTTAGGATCTCATCTCTGCTGTTTAAAGATGATGTCCTGATGGCTTCATCAAACCAGGATCTGCGTGTACTGGAATGGTTACAGCAATCTAAAAAAAAGGAGGAGACCAAGTATCTAGGGGTATTGTTCACGAGTGAGGGAAGGATGGACAGTGCGGAAAGTCAGCAGTGATGCAATCACTGTATTGGTGAAGAAGGCAAAACTCACAATTTCCCGGTCACGTTCTTCAACCCATCTCTGGGTGGTTAGGTGGTCCCCTAAATAATCATTGGTTAGTTTAGTCACAAGAGAGGAGCTCGGAGTAAAGCCATGATGTCTTGTCATTCTGCCTTGTCCTAATGACCTTAGTTGAGAGTGCTACATATCAATCTGCAACAACTAATTACTGAACAACAAAACATTCTCCTCCCATTGCATACATTCCAAATCTCAGTTTAGACATTTATAAACATGTTGAAAAGTATTTTTTAATGATTTTTAATTTGTATGTTACGTGTTTATTCTTAACAGTCAGTGCAGCTAAACATGTGGTCAACTTTGAATAGGATCAACAAAAAAATCTAATTTGATCTTTTCACAAAAAATTTTCTGCCCTTTCCAACTTAAGTAAGTAATGAACAAGGGATTTGTCTTGTCTTTAATATTCATATTGTAAAATTGTGAAATGTACTAAATAAACAATTGAGAAGTGATTGTAGTCTTTATTGTGGCTGATGCCGGTTTTCTTTTAATGGCCTGACAGTGCAACTTGTTTTGTTTGCTTATGTTTGTGGGCATCTGTGGCCAAATACTCGCATTTTCTGTGGATGCCTTTGACTGTCTGCATCTTTTGCCCATTATCAGAATAGGTCTAATGAATAATTCAGGGCAAGACAAAAAGGGGAACATGTCCTGCTTAAGCTGACATGCAGGTATTCTTTTAATTATCAAAAGAAAAAAAAAAAAAAAAAAAAATTATATATATATATTTATATATATATATAATATATATATAATATATATAATATATATATATATATTATATAATATATATATATAAATATATACGAACTGTGCCAAAGAATCTTTACCTGAACCAGTGCATCACACATTTATAGTAAAGATTGGCCTCCAAGTTACTATCACACATGGTAACCTTAGAATATTTTCATGATCACAAAATATTTTTTCAGGTGTCAAAATATAGTTTATCTACAAGAGAAGTGTGCAAATCATGAATCACATTTGCTAACAAAACTTAAGTAAAAAAACAAAACATAATTAAGTGTAAGAATAACCCCTATAGGTTGGATTTAAACTCCTTGTCTTGCATAGTAAGTGAATTTCCTCATAAATAAAAGAAGTCATATTTTCTGAGGTGTGATGGAGCAGCAGGGTCCAAGAGATTTTTGTTCAGACATTGCTAAATGTCTCACACCAGGCGCAGATGTTCTCATTGTTGCCAAAGGTCTAAACAGCTACCGGAGTCTTATTTCAGCCTGAAAGAGGACATAATTATGCTTGTTCTGTCTGCTCTCAGTCATGGTAGATCCACTCTCAGCCACCATCAGCCAATTAAACAAATGATAGACTATACATGACAACTTTGAGATGTTTATGGGTTAAATGGTTATGGTCAAGATGTGACCTAGAGTGCATGGAAGGGATACCACTGGGAACACTAGGGACAACTTTGACTTTTGTGCAATTTGTTGTTGAGTTTTTAGCAAGACATTCACATAATTTAGTGTGAATCTGGTGTAAATGTAGGTTGTAAGCATGCCGTTAAAGTCTTGGTTCAGTCAGTTTATTCCAAAGCAGCAGTGGCTGTATTCATTTAGGTTACCAGTGTAAAGTAAATAAATGATGCAATGTAAAGCCAGATATTGACTGACTCAAACTTATAAAAACAGAAAAAATAAAAACAAACAAAAAATAACAGTTGCATTGGCAAAGATGAACTGTGATTGTTGTCAAACTTACCTGACAGTTTTAGAATCTTCACAGAGTGTGACCTTATGTTGCTCCCTTAGATAAAACTTTATTTCTCTTTCTGCAAGCACTGCAGCTATGTTGTACTAGCCTTAGCTATAGCAAGTAAATTCCAATGATTTTAGTATTATGGAGCCAAAAACTATTGTTCTCTCTGAAAAACTTCAATAAATCAAAATTATTTCACCAGCTATGGCCAAAAATGTGCAGTGACATCCTTATTTGTTTACCTAATACCAGTGACAACAGAGACTATTCACACAAGTAGCAACCAGTAAGAAAGTAAAGCAATTTAATGACATCAAAAACACCAAGTAACATTATCAACATGCAATGAGGCAGAATCCTTAGAAAACACAGAGTGGGCACTGTCGCACAGCTTTAGGACGCATGGCAGTGCAGTGGACGGAGTAAGGCTTGTTAGGACTGAGGTTACAGTGATACAACTTTCACCACAAGCTTCAGTGTGGCAGAGCAAAGTCACATAAAAAACTACTTGCCCTGGACATATTCTTCAGTTTGTAATAATGCACATTATTGATAGCACAGCAGACATTCCATCTTGCATTCTTTGTAATATTGTTATGAAAAAGAGGTTCAGACTTTGATTATCCTTTACTTCATTATTGACTGATAGTATTTTTGCCAGCAGCTCTTGTGAAAGACCAAATCAGCATAGTCTGATGCATTTCAGAACTTCTGAAAAATTATGTTTGTAAAAACAATGACATACATGTGCACACTTTTTCTTTTTTCAAATTTGTAATACAAAACTGACAAGGACCATCAAATTTATTTTTTTCATCTTTTTATGTTTTTTTAACAACTCCAAAATCTTAAAATTGTAAAGGTAAGTAGAAAAATGCCTACAATGTACTAAGTATAACCAGGGAGTAACCTAATAAAGGCCTATAATTGTTTGATGGCTCCTTTTTTCTTTTTTTTTTTTTATAATAATTAGCAAATTGGGCAACTTTTGGTAAAGAAATAATCCTTAGCATGAATACAAAACTGTAGCCACAATACTATCCAGTCCAAGAAAGTGAAAAACAAAACAAAAACAAAAAACAGGTGTGGTTTACCGAGGAACCCCTGAGCCAAAGGGAGCAGTCAAAAGGTACTTTATACTTAACTAACTGTACGTTGTAGATTTCCCCAAAGAACTTTGAATATATTGGTAAAAATAATGAATAACCATAACCAGTCACAAATGTATCTAACATAATATAAACAAAAGCATACTGTGCATGATATGTGACAATATGGACATTTTGTGTTACTTGTCCAATATAAAACCTCAGAAAAATAAGTTAATACTCCTCCTTTGTAAACATCATACATCAGATTCAATGCATACATCAGTACACTGCAAAACACGCATTTCTAGATCAATTAAAATTTCTTGAAATCAGGACCTTTATCTGAATGCTTGCCACAGGCAGACTGAAATAAAACAGTCTTCAATTAAATCAAAGTATAACTGAGTTGTTGATTAGATTACAGGTATTATGTTGGCCTCCCATCTTCTAATAAACGTTCTTATAAACACACACACACACAAAAACATTTTGGCATTACAAGTTTGACAGGCAAATCATTTGAGTGGTAAAAAACAGCTTTTCCATCTTAAATTCAGACTACTCCGATTGTGATAAATATATCTATACTTAAGCCTTATATCATATTTAAGTGTGTTTATTTTTCTTCATTTAGTTTCAACTTAAAATATCATACAGAAATGTCAGTGAACAACAAGTGACAAATTCTAAATCACAAAATTGGTAAAAAACTTAAATCTTACCAAGGCTAGAAATGTAATGTTTGCAGTGTAGAGGCATTTTCTGGCTGTTAATACAGTATGACATCAGAGAAAACCTGTGCCATTGACATGACAGTCTAACATTGTACTAAGAGAAGTACTGAACAATTGGCAACGGAAACAATTATAATTATAATCAGGAAAAAAAAAACACTTTGCACATAGATATACACTATATATACACAGCATTAAAGGGGTAGTCCGGATTTTTTTACAAGGAGGTCTGGAATCTGTAGCTTATTCTCTACGATAGGTAATTGTTAGTCAAGACTCCACTCTATTTTCCAATGAGACTTGAGTTGAATTTGCATTTATTTTTGGATTGTGTTAATCATGCTTGCCTGTATGTTTTTGTGATTAGCTATGACAATTTTCAAGTTTTCCAACCAACAATGAAATATCATGATCTTGTAAAATGGTGTATGTAAACAGTCACTAGGTCTGTTACTTGTTTTCTAAAAGGAGTTCTAATGATGGTTTCAGAACATTAAACACTTGTTGACCAAAGAACAGTGTGGATCCCTAGAGTTGGATTCAGGCAGAAGGTCTGTGCACTTGGTGATGGCTAGACAAAACGTGTTGGGCCAGATTGGCCAATGTGCTATTTGAGTCGAACCGGGTCGTGCTCAGATTGGACTGTTCGTATGTTACGAAGTGCGCTTTGCAAGGACGAGGTAGCCTGTGGTGTGCTCCGGGACTGATGCAGAGTATCGAGGCGACGGGACAATGCAACTCGGGGCAGAAGAATAGCAAGGATACTAGGAGAGATGTAGAACGAGTGGGGGAAATATCAGACACGTTACTGACATTACTATGTTGTAGAGATTCAATTTCAAAAGGGTCAATTCGTAAGCCAGCATTTGATTTGTTTGGCGTTTATTCTCAATACTTCATTTCGCTTCTCCTGAACAAGCCTAAGGACAACAACATCACACATCCATTTTCATATTACATGTGCAGGGACTATGGTTGTAAACAAGAATCTCTCCTGTGAATGATCTATGATCTAGGACTGTGAATCTGCACAACTTTTGACGAGTTCCACTTCTGATAGGCTCATTAAAAGAAGGAAAAAAATAATAATAATACTAATTGTTTAGGACCATATGTTGAAACATTTATACCGAAAATCACTTACAATTTTAACATCTGTAACTAAGTCACTCACATATGCCAAGGTATTTCAACCAATTGACAAAAGACTTAACAACAGGGGTGTCCAAACTTTTTTCACAGTGGGCCGCATTTTGAAACCTATATGGAGCAGAAGGCCATACAATACAAGGTTGTGAGATTAATGATTTAAAATTTTGCATTTGACCTCATTTTAATGACCCACAACACTTTTAATAAGGCATTAAACGTACATTTTAGGTCTATGAAACATCAAAATGTTTGTTATTTCAACTATGATAGAAGAATTTCTCAAAATGTACATTCAAAACTGTTACTTTTGCAATTTAGGCCAAACTAGCTGGAAGTCTAAGGGCCACAGAAAATTAATCCAAGGACCGTATTTGGCCCTGGCCACAGTTTGGACATGCCTGCCTAACAACAACCTTCTGTAGAGAATAAGCTTCTCATTCCCTTTAACTCTCTTTTAGACCTCCCTAAATCCAATCACAGACTAACATGATAAGTAACAGCCAACTTGCGACTCGACAAAAATAGGTTGTATAAAATGAGGATGGCAGTTGGCAATGGCGCATTACACGTTTGACACCGCGGTTGTGCTCGGTATGTGGGTACAATGTCTTTTAGCGGTCCCCAGCAAATTGCCTCATGCCGGAGACTGAGCCGTGGATTTGACCTCCGCAGATGCTCTCTTCTCCTTGCGTCCCGTGTACTCCCCGATGAAGGAACCGTCCTCGTTGAACTGAGCCTCCTCGTCCCCGTAGTCCACCAGGCTGTCCCCGCTGTCCCCGGCCTTCATGTCTCCACACATTGAGCGCTGGCTGCCCTTCAGTGGCTTCTCGTCGTTGTCACTGCGAAGAAAGAAATGGGGACAGTGGATTTAGGAGCACCTCATTTCACCCATGGTTTCACACTATGGCTTATTGGGGGGGGGTTTGGGTGAGTGGATGGAAGGAAGCAGAGGTGACACGCTGATATTTTCGGGGATCGACATGAAGCCTATATCTGGATGGAAGCGATGTCCAGCAGCTGGCAGTAATTGTGCTCCTCTGCTGGACATGGGTGTGCTTGATAAAGTCGTGCCCAGGGGATATGGAGGATCTGTGGAGGATAGAGGAGAAGTCACCCCCATGCAGTGAGCCGGACCAAATTGTAATGCTCGCCAAGTCAAATAGTCAGTAATAGAGTGGAATATCCAGGCGCTACGTGGTGGGTTTGTAGTGAAGTTTTTTATGTAGCTTGATTTTATTTTTCTATTTTTAATGCACATTAGGGCTGAAGCAAGTTTATTGAATAATCATAACTAATAGTTTTGTTTTTTTCCCAAATGAAGCTCAAATATTCTAATAATTGGCAGAGTTTAAATTCTAGAAAATTTGGTAAACAGTGATTGTCTTCAACACTTTTTTTCCCATTTGATCAAAAGGGAACAAAATTTAAATAGTTGACTACTAAAACATTGTTAGTTCCAATTTAATCAATTTAATTAACTCCTATTAAGTCACAAAGCATAGACTTTGCCCATTACGCTTGTAACAATATATTAATATTCTGGATAGAGGTCAGAAGGGAAAGTTGTTCTCACCTGCAGGCAACTCTAGTTAAAGTACCTTTTTTAATCACCAAATTGTTGATGATTTATAGCAGAATATATATTGTTAAGAAATTACTTTAAAACTATTTTTAAGAGAGATTTGAGCTAATTATTTTTTGTCTTTTTCCCTCAACTATTTTTTATGGTTACTGAATGTTTCATCTTGTGTTTTGTGGTTTGGTGATTGAAACGATTGAAAACGGATCAAGATCAGTCAACTCAGCAATCAGAAGTGACCGACACCAGCCAGCATCATTAATGCTATTATTTTTGACAATCAGTAATATTTTCAGTTGATTTTCTTAAGACATGAGGTCGGCCCAAACGTACATTTAACAGGGGGCATAATTCTTGTCTCAATCACACAGACATGGCTAGTGTCGTGCAGAGTACAGTGATTAGAGAGGAGCACTGGGGCTAATACAGTGCCAGACTTTTATGAATCGAAGCGCTACAGGATTAATGAAACACAGACAGACATCAGTGCCCTGGAGATGAGCCGCTTTCAATTACACTGATTGGTTTTGGCCTCCTGCTGAGTGCTGGCTATTCTGTGTAAAAAGTCCAACTGGTGCAAAGAGCAAAGGAAAGGTGAAGGACACAATCACAGTATCTATGACAACAGTCAAATGGAGGATGTGCTATCACTCTGGACATGTGTAAACCAGTGATGGGAATCTCAGAGCTTTGTCTGATAAGATGTGCACTTTGATACACTTGCAGCCATGTGATTTATTTAAGATGCATTTCTAACAACTAACAAAGTGATTTGATTCAAACTATGTCCTGATCACTAAAGCAGCCAAAAATTCTACTCAAGTAAGAGACTTTTAAACTTGTAAATAATATTACTCAAATAAAAGCAGCAGTGCTCTAGGAAAGCACTCAAGCAAGTAACTGTCCTGCATGTAGGTTGTATCTAGCTTTTTCATTGGTGATTGAACATGACAATACAACACATCGCCATGTTAACACATTTGGGGATCTGTCTGTTCTTTTACAAGTTAGCTTATTAAAAAAGTATATTCAGCTCAAAACAGGTTTATTATATAAATTGTCATTTGTTGAGTCTGTCCCACCAAATCTCCAAACTTGTTCTCTGCAAGTAAGTTTTCTTAATTAGAAGAACAAAACATTAAAATACACACTTTTTGTTTCTTAAAAACAAAAATAGGTTTCTCTTCCAAAAGTTTCCTGGTCTGACTGGAAAGTAGCTGTCCCAGAGCAGGAAATGTGGCCCTAGTCCATAGTTCCTGCTCTGTTTGAAAGCTGGTAGAATGGAACTAAAAAAGGACAAGGTACTGAAAAAGGTTTCAACAGGCCTAATGAATATACCAATGCTGTTCTACCCCCAACTATATATTTTTTATTTTATACATACAAGTTTTCTCAAAAAAGGAAATATATTAAGTTAAAAGGATAAAATCTCAGTGAAAACAACACAGGCACAAGAGCCTTGGTCAAAAATGTTTTTAGCAAAAACTTTCTTCTTGAATGTTATGTTTTAGCTGCTTTTGGAGCTAGAGATGGCGTTAGCAGGACAGAACTGGAAAAAGATAATTTTATGCAATCTTGTTTTTATTTTTGTAATACAATGCATTTGTGTAAAACTAAGTTAATGAATGAAACAATAGAAAGTACACTGCATTCTATTTTAGTCAAATATATCCCACCTATGTAGAATTTTTCTACTGACACACTGTCAGTGCAAGTTGTGTATCAGTGCAGATCGGTTTAAGTTCCCATCACTAGTATAAACAGCTGTTACTGTTCTTTAGCACGTACGATTCTGGTACTCATCCAATCAAATGTGCTGAACCAAAGAGGTGGCGTGAGGCTCCGTTTCAACCTCACACTTGCCAGGTTGTCTTTTGGCAAAAGAAAAAAAGATGGAAAGAAATGTTACAGAAGAAGAAAAGAAAATGGTAGAAAAATCTCCAGAGAAGTGCAGGCCTTAAAATGTGATGGTGAAATATGCTTTGCTTACCTGTATTCACAGAAAGTGTCATCATTCATGCCCTGGGACTCTACGTCTGGGTGAAGGTCTTCTTTTTCTTTCACTGCTCACAGAATGAAGATGATATCAGTCATTTCCTCCGCAGAGATTGACACAGCCAGTGACATCACTATGTGCTCAGACTGTTTGCTTTTCATGTTTTCAGAAAGAGCCATTCCCTCGTTCCCCCAACTATTTGAGTCACTCTTTATTCAAAGTTTGAAGGAAAAATATCAGTCAAACATGGGCACGAGGAATTCAAGGAAATTTCAAATGCAACACTTACAACAACATCAAGAAGATAATGGTGTGTGCTATATTTCATTTGTATTTTTTATTTATTTGTTTTTATAGATATTTTTTAACTTTATTTTGTTTTACCATAAAACTGTCAGCAAGAGTATCCCACTCTCTGAAATCTGTATTTTAACCAATCTCACTTGTAGCAAACAAAGGTTAGTAATGTTTAAAACAGATGGCAAATAAAATACATATTGATTAAATAACGTTATTTGTAGCAATACAGAATGTTAATGGCCCAAGAAATCACTTTGTGAAATTAGTTTTTTTAAGCCCTAGAACAAAACTTAAATATATTTCTGGGAGAATGCACTTCAGTAGACAGAAGTGAAATTGGACAGGATCATGAAAAAATAAATGTTTTGTTAAGATAACAATTCAGGTACATTCATGTCCTAATTTCTTCCTTATGAACAGTTATACTGTGTTTTATATTAGTGAAGTGGAAAGCTTTGATTGCACAGGATTAGTTTTACTTTTTGATTTAAGATAATCTGCAAATACTACTGACATCATATGCGTTTCTAGTTTTATAGGCATTTACTTCCTTCCTACTGTTTTCAGCAAACTGACATGACAACAGGTAATTCTGATGCAATCTGAATGCTCATGTTTGTGTTTTTAGTCTGTGAAATGAATGAGTGTTGATTCAAAATAATTGAATGATCTATTTTAGTTTTGAACATTATGGTAATCCTCCGCGTATAGGCAAAACAGAAAAACGCTGAAGCCATGAATGATTTAAAATGTCATTATCATATTTCATTTAATTACTAACATTGTGTTACACTGCAAAAACTCAGACATCCCTAGGCAAAACTACTCTTGTGCAAATAGAGATTTAGAAAATGCCTAACTAGCAGAAGAATAAGATTATATTCATAAACCTTTATTTTAGACAAATGAGCCCACATTCTCCACATTAACGTCGAGAGTCTGATTTACTAACATGCCATTCTGGATTAAAAGCATACATCAGTGTCTTAACCCATCCTTCTGCGGCTGATAGGGACATACGTGTGACATAGATGTAAAGGTTCTCGAGATACCTGGCCAGGGTAATGAGGACTTAATGAGAAAACAGAAGACAGAGGATGCACTGCACTTTTCCGCTGATGAGTGGAGTCCAGGCTACTCTGCACCCTCACTGCTGCTGCTCCTGCCCATTAGCTAGGAATAATCAAACCTTGTACAGAATCACCAACAGGAGGGATAACATTGAGATGGCACCGAGCTTATGTCATTATTCCTGCTGCGGCCTCCCTTGTGCCACATTTGCATTTCATCTGGCTCGCGGGCTTGTTTGCATTGTCGCTTCGAAAAAGGCGTCTAAATAATGCAACATCCAAACGCCGGACTTGAGAAAAGCTCATTTCCCTATCAACACAAATCCTATTTATGTCAGAATTTGCATGAAAAAACAAACAAACTTCCAAACAATATCGGCTGACATATTCAAGTAATGGCTTCTTGGTTGTTTTGATTAATTCTGTCTTATAGCTACAAATAAAATTGAAACGGTGCTCTTTGAAGCGATTAGCATTGAGCAGGTGAAGAGTATTTGAGTGAGATTACCTGAGTATTTGCCGCCCCGGTTTCTGTTGACGAAGCAGGCGACCAGGACAATGAGAGTAAGCAGAGCGATGGCACACATAAGTCCGATGAACCAGCCCTGAGTGGAGATTCCTCCGTGGATACTGGCTAGGCCTGAGGAGAAAAGCATATAAGGGACTAGACTCAATCACAGTGATCATTTGATAAGTGCAGGGCAAACTGCTTTCAAATTGTTTCAAGAGAAAGCATAAATAGAAAGGAGCAGGCGTCTTATAGATCAAGGACATCCAATAAGTACATATAAGAACTCTTGAAGAAGGCCACTCAGTTCAGAATGATTACTCAAGAAGGACACTGTGGAAAGCAATTCATATTCCATTATTTACTTGCGATGAAAAGTGGGCTTTAAACATTTGTTTGTGGCAGCAATTTAAACTTTAAATTGAAGTTAAAAATATAAATACGCCACACAATAAATCTATATAAATATTATATCTATTCGAAATATAACTTAAATGACCTCTTCTTCTACAATTAATAACTAATAAATGCATTCTTGTAGCCAAAACATGGTTGGAAAGCTAGGTTACATAAATAATGTTTCAATGGCATTCATTCAGTTTAATGCATATCTGAAGTACACAATACTTCTCTCTAAGATGGTGGAGCAGATAAGCAATCCCTTAGTGAATATTCTCCTATGGACGTGGGCCAGGTTTGTGGAGAACAATGCGTCTGACTTTGACACACCTTGGCCTTTTCATCGGGACACTTGATTGAATGTTTACATCGACACAGCCTATCTGATGCTGGGCAGCGCAGCCGTGGAAGCCATCCAAAATTAATATTAAACAGCTAATCCGCTTGTCTAATTAATCAAGTAGGGAACGCTGTACAAATTGTGATTCCTTGCTGGCTAAATTAAATCCGAGCCACACCATCAAAGACCACACGCGGAGACTCAAGGACACGGCTCAACAAGTCACACTTCAGACAAATACCACTGAGTCATGAGCACCATGGCACATACTAAAACAATACTAAGGAGAGGATCTGCTGAGCTGTGTGAAACGCCAACACGTCGATATGGTGAGAGTAATGATTTGCGTTTCTGAATGTGGCTCTAGGACTCATGCGTTTCCTGGCAGTAATTGGTCACCAGGTGAAGCCTTAGCAAAAAACAAACAAATAAAGAAATAAAAATAAATAAAAAAAAGTTTCTTAGTGAGAAGTGTGGTAGACCATATCTGTAAACGTTATAGGTGAGGTCCAAGTATTGCACTGCCAATAAACGGTAAAATTACCACAAAAGTGCAGAAAAACTTTTATTTTATACTACAAGTTCTTTTTTTCCATTCTTTTTTTTAAACACTAAGTAATGTTCTAATTTTGCATGTCTCTAGAAGACATTTTAAAAGTAACTAGGGTTGGGCAAAAAAAAAAAAAAGAAAAAGATACTCTTGAATACGTTATTTTTGGCAAATCTTGATAACATTTGGACGATTTTGTCAGTCCAACATAAAGGTGTTGAAATGTCCTCAAACTTATTGCTAATTATATAAAAATGTCACATTTTGTCAAAATAGCCACTGGAAAATATAATCATTAAAAAGAAAAGTGAAATAGTGCTTGAAATAAGTAGTGAGTATATATTTTTAGTTTGTTTTGGTTTGTCTTAAAATGAATTGCCATTGGAACAACATGTTCTTACTTAAAACTGGGAAGAAAAGACGACGACACTAACAAAATATTCTAATGTTCTGTTGGCATTATCTTTGGTTTACTGTAAGACAGCAAAAACAAGATAAATGTCACTTAATGCAGCACTTACCTTGACAAGTTTGTTTTAGACCTTTTTGAAGCTTTTTTTTAATTTTTTACTACACACATATCAGTTCAATGTTGAATTATTTGCATATCATTGAGAGAAAACAAGATTCATAATAAAACATGTCTAAAACTTTGACATACTGGTGCCCAGTTGACAGTCAACTGATAGTAACACATTTTTTAACACTATCAATCAGAGTGGGAGTTGAACTCAACCGACAAACTGGCTGTTCCAAATCAGGTGAGTTAGAGTCGAGTCTACCAAAACAGTCAACCTACTAAATCTCACACAAAACGCTACCTTGTTAACTGTCAACGTAGCTTACACCTTCTTCCTTATGCATTATACACACTTCGTTTTGTCTGATCTTTACATTTGTCAACTATTGTTGTGACGGACTAATTTGCATTTGCACTTTTTATTCCGCCGTGGTAGACGACACTGCTGACGAAGGTAGAGACAAAGACAAAGTAAATCAGGTTAAGTAGGTTGTTACAAAGTACATACAACGTATTAAGAAGTTGGAAGTGTTGGGCGATGTCTCTGTTCACCTCTAGTCTGACAAGAAGCTACAGACTCTTTAGCCAATTTTGTCCGAAGCACTGGGCATGAAGGCATCAATTACAGCTGAGAACAGCGGCTAGTAGGGAACAATAAGGGTGAATCCCGTCTAGTAGCAATCACGACAAGAATGATGTGCCTATGGAAATATGGAGTCACAGGTGGCGCTCGCAAAGCTAAATGAAAATCTACATAGGTTTCAATGAAGGAGTACCTCAAATACCAGTATGGATGTGCAGGTGAGTGTCTCATTGTACACCAGCATATATATTCTTCATTGATGGGAATAGTGTAATACCACCACTGTATGTGTGTGCAAGATATTCAGTCTAATGCACGTGGTCTTATCTATGCAAGGTCTTAAAAAGCTTATTTTGTTCTAGAAGTGTGCCAGTTCACTGATTACTGCTGTCATTATAAGAGTTATAATATAGTGTGCGGTGATTGTAGGTATGGATGAACTGGCCAGTAACTGCTGCTCAACTCAAAGTACCAGCACAGTAAGATCAGTAACTGCTGGTACAAGTGTGTGAGCATTTACAGTAGTACCAGCTACGCAGTAACTGCTGGTACAAGTAGTAGTAGGTACCAGTGTAAGTACACAGTAAGTACCACCAGTTATGTACCAGTAACTGCTGGTACTACCACTCAAGTGGACCATGTAAGTACACAGTAAGTGGTACTAGTAAGTGTCACTGTTAGTTACTAGTAACTGATTATACTTTAAAGTGCTACCGAATATCTTGATCGTTTTTTTGGCAAATCTCGATAACATTTGGACGATTTTGTCAGTCCAACATAAAGGTGTTGAAATGTCCTCAAACTTATTGCTAATTATATAAAAATGTCACATTTTGTCAAATAGCCACTGGAAAATATAATCATTGAAAAGAAAAGTGAAATAGTGCTTGAAATAAGTAGTGAGTATATATTTTTAGTTTGTTTTGGTTTGTCTTAAATAACATTGCCATTGAACAACATGTTCTTACTTAAAACTGGGAAAAAAAAGACGACGACACCTAAAATAAGAACAAAATATTCTAATGTTCTGTTGGCAATCTTTTTGTAAGACAGCAAAAACAAGATAAATGTCACTTAATGCAGCAACCTTGAAAGTTTGTTTTAACCTTTTTGAAGCTTTTTTTTTTTTTACTACACAATTCATTCAATGTTGAATTTTTGCATATCTTGAGAGAACAAGATTCATTAAAAATGTCTAAAATTTGACATCTTGCCCAGCTCTGATAGTAACACATTTTTTAACACATCAATCAGGCTCAAATGGCTGTTCCAAATCAGGTTTAGAGTGATCTACCAAAAATCACCTCTAAATCTCACACAAAACGCTACCTTAACACGAGCTTACACCTTCTTCCTTATGCATTATACACACTTCGTTTTGTCTGATCTTTACAAAACTGCGGCTAACATTTGCACTTTTTATTCCGCCGAGACGACACCGACGAAGGTAGAGAAAAGACAAAGAAATCAGGGTTAAAGGTTAGTAAAATACAAAGTACGATTAAGAAGTTGGAAGTGTTGGGCGATGTCTCTGTTCACCTCTATCAAAGAAGCCAGACTCTTTCCTGTTTCCGAACACTATTGTGAAGGCATCAATTACAGCTGACAGCGGCGGGGACAATGGGTGAATCCCTCAGTAGCAATCACGACAAGAATGATGTGCCTATGGAAATGGAGTCACAGGTGGCGCTCGCAAAGCTAAATGAAAATCTACATAGGTTTCAATGAACGATACCTGGGATGTGCAGTGAGTGCTCAACACAGCATATAATTCTTCATTTGGGAAAGTGTCAGTGGAGGAGCTGCCTGATCTGTGCATCTCCAGTTCACTGATTACTTGTCATTATGAGTTATAATATAGTGTGCGGTGATTGTAGATGGATGAACTGGCATGTGCTCAAAAAGTACAGCAGGATCAGAGGAGTGTGTGAGCATTTAGTAGAGCTACGCCAGATAAGCTACAAGATAACATTAAAAGATCTTTACTATCTGGATTGGACATTTTTGGTCAATATAGATGCAGTTATTATATATTGTTTAGTTTATACCAAGGTGTTTCCAATTTCAAGCAAAATTGACTTCAGAAGTTCTTTGAAATCAGGGAAATTCTCTATAATACATCCAAGTAAGTTTAAGTATATGAACATTTTTGCAATGAATATTACAAGAAAAATGGTAGATTTTAGTATTTATATTATTTCTCCTGCTCCAGAACTCCAGAATAATCCTCATGTGGATCCACCTTATGCGTACACTTGTCTAGATTGAATGCTAATGATGTAGACTTTTGATAATCAGCAGGGGCAAATACAAGAGAATTAATAATAGAGTGAGTGATGAGGATCATTAGTATGGGGAAAGTCTGCTTTGACAGCAGCTGCCTCAGGCCGGTCAACAATCTACGTCTAGTTCATTTCCCCACGGCAAACATGCAAATCTCCCGCCGGGCCTCCTGCTCAGGTGTGATATTAGCTCCCACACCAGCACCTGCATCTGCGTCGCCTTTGCAACCACTACAAATGACACCAGAACTAATGGTGATGGATAAGCCTGCAACTGTGCTCACTCCCACTAACTGAGAGTACACGGAAAGTACAAAATAAACCCTTAATGGTGTTGTACCTAATTTTTGTGATCTTAAACAAATGTAAAAAAAAATGAACTAGTTAGTTAGTCTGCCTAATCCAGTTTCCACTTTCCCAATCCGGTTTGTGAGTTATTTTTCTCTCCATAAAGATTTAAAGGACAAATATTATGCATTTTTTTGTTTTGTTCTTGTCTATAAAACATTCTCCACTTTGGAATTTCATGTATCAGAACCAATAAAACAGTGCTTTAAATCACAACTGGCAGTCATTTAGTTTCCTCCAACAAAAAAAATTATTTGAGCTCTATCTACAGACTGCAAAGGAGATTACACAGGGAACACAAGCAAGTCAATCTTTCCTGATACGCTAATGCTGCAGAAATGCTTAAATTGAGTGTGGGCGATTTATGGAGTTAAAAACAGAGCAAAGGTTTTCAGAGATCTATCTGTGACATCACAGATCAGGAACATTCAGAGCAGTGTTTTTGGGGAGAACGACACATTTTTCATAGGCAAAACTTCAGCAGCGTTATTGATGAAGAAGACAATTTAGATTAAGCTGAAAAACTCAAAAAAGTTGATTTTGCATAATTTGTGTTCTTTAAGACATCTGAAAATCCCATGACTCCTTTAAAGAAAAACAGCAACACTTTTTGAAAGTACAAAACATTTTGCATAAGCTTTAGCTCACCACTTTGTGCTTGTACAATCCTAAGAAAGTAGTGTTAAAAACAAAACTTAAGACTGTCTCCACAGAGATGTACGTATTTGCTTTATGCTAATGTAAATACATCAACTATTTGTGTTAGCCAAAATACAGTGACTAAAGATTAACTTTTACAATAGTGTATTTTAGTAGTACAGAAGTTGTTTACAAATTTTAATGAAATTGGTCTGTTACTTACCAAAAACAAAACATAACTGTAGTAAATTATGGGGATATTGCACGAAGTGAGATAAAGCCAAAGCATGGTTTAATTGGCCAGTGGAGGCTTATTAAATCTTAATTTTCATTCCAACCAGTGTGTTTAGCCGAGCGGAGTTACGAGCAGGTATAAACCTGGTCAGAACATAGCTCAGTAGTCATTATTTTAGCTCTGCCTGAAAAAACAAAGCACATATTTTTAAAGAACACATACTGAAAGTTCTTCACTGAAATCCAAATGCTGATATTTGAGAGCAGTTAGGAAAAGTGGTTTTGGAAAAAGCCTGAGAAAAAGCCAGCTAACACGATTTCAGTTTTTCATGAATTTGTGTTTATCACAGAACTTTTATAGCAATTTTCCAAAGCAGTGAGATTTTCAGAGGCGACAGGGTTGGAGTGTTTGTCACCAGTGCTCTTCTGTGTGCTATTATACTCTGTAGAAAGCAGATGCTAGCCCAGCGGGAAGTCTGTGCCCTAAAAGACGCCCCCTTCAAAGTCACGCCGCTTTTTTAGTATATGAAAAAAAATGGTAATATAGGCTCTATCACCCCTTTCCACTTATCCACTTATCTCTGCATGCTGTAAATACCATCTTCCTTTGAGATCGCCCCCCAGGAAGAGCGTTTTTCTGTTTCCTCCTGTCCACTCAGAGGCTGCTGTGTGGCTGAAGATTATGGAAATGTCAGGCAGCTGTTTGGGTCAATACACGGACACATACAAGGGGAAACTAGGCCCCAACAAATCAATCACTGACAATTAAATGTGTTTGTGCTGTTTAAGTGACTGCATCTAGTCTGCCAGAGCCCCGTATAGATCTGCTATTGTAGATTTCCCCAATGGCACTGCAGTGGAAATGAAGCCAGGTGTCCAAAACAAATGACAACAAAAGTGCAGAGTGTTTCCATCCATTTGTTTCTTCAGTTTTAATTTCATTCTTTGCACTAGAAATTAAATAAAAAAAGTATGATATACTGTAGTTTAGACTAATCTAGTAAAACAAATTGTCCTGTTAGAAATAGAAATCTCTGCATTCTGAGTAATGTGGTTTAAAGTTTTGACATGCTGTATAGAAAACCCCTGCACTCTCACACTTCTAGATTATTGCCATGATCTTTAAGTCCTTTTGATCTTTCTTAGGTGTGAGGGTGAGACTCGTGCTGGGTAGTTAACTAAAGTGAGACATTGAGATTCTGTTATGAATCGTCAAATGTTTGTTGAAAGATCGATGACTAATCGTTTGTCACTATAAACTTGTGGTTTGAAGCAAAAGCCAAATATTTTGGAAAAGCTAAAGAAAATTCAATCAAAAATTCAGATCAATCATTATGAAGGATCTGATAGTGATTTTTCCCCAGATCACTTTTTTAAAAAGCTTTAAATGAGATACTGTGAGCGGGAGTAAATCTGACTACAATTTTCTGCCGTCAGAAATGTTTTTGAAATGGAACATATTTTTCTCAAACGCTCCTCAAAATTGCACTATGCTCTATAAAAAGTAGATGTAGTTTTACGGAAGTGACCCAGAAGCAAGAAGGGCTCAATTTGGATACAAATGTCAGATAGCACTTTCTCATTGTCATTCTACGGGGACAAAACATAGCAAACTTGAGCTACTATTATACTATTATAACTCGCTAACATTTGGAGTTTTTGTGCCTGCGTTGTTCAGGAGCGGTGTGAGTAACGAAGCAGAGATGCGCTGCAGTTCTACCTATAATGGAACGCGTGGGTTTGGTGGCTGGGGACTTGGTAGTGCTCGAAGGTGAGGGGGAGGCTGACTTGCCTGGAAAGAAAAACAGAGCTTGTGGTTATCAATTGAGAGATCTCTAAGGAGCTACAATCTAAAGTTAGCACTATTGTAAGCTAAGGATGTTAAAGATATTAGTATGTACATATCTACTGAATGGGATCAATAATACATTATAATGTATATGTAAAAAATGGTCAATTGTGTGGCATATTGGCAATGCTTGCTTATTTTTATAGGCAGATACTCATTTAATGCAGAAGTTACACGGAGTGACTTGATTTTTTTTTTTTTTTAAGATGCCATATTTATTTTTTATATGAAATATATACATTTTAATTTATGTTGTGATATTTATTTTACCAATAGTATTCTTGGGAACAAACGATGAGAGACAAAGTGACTTTAATGTTAGCACCTTACAAGGCGCTTTTAGTGCCTTACAAGGTGGAAAAGCGCTATATAAATAGAGACCATTATTACCCGGCAAGCATTTTTCCTGATTGGTCAGTAGCTTCTAATCATCAGTGTATGCACCATGTCACAGACATGATTGTAACACCTTTTTTAAAACCACTATTTGTGCATCTTACATTCGGTTTCTTTAAAGGTGCACTGTGTAACTCTTTGTCCCAAAATAAACTTGAATGTAAGCTTGTTTTTTTGTCATTTTGATTTCTTTTCTGAGTTAAAACAATAACAACAATCAGTGTTTTTACTTCTCCTCAGCCACAATATCCAAATGTATCACTTTATGGCTTTCTAGTTTTCAGAAGTTACACAGTGCATGTTCGTGAAAAATCATGTTATTATAGGAAAATGTGATGAAAACCATAATATTTGCTTTTGTTAGGTTTACCATTTATGCAAGCAAACATTAAATTATGTTTTCTGATCTGTACATTTAAGATTTCTTCCAATTCAAGGTCTGATTATTTTTGATTATTTTATATTCGATACAATTGTTTTATTATACACATTACACAAATTATTTTTGGTTAAACTATGACGTCAGTCTGTGTTTTCCAGACACAGAAGAAAATAAAGCTTTATGTTTGGTTCATAGCCTGGCCATCTTTTCCCCTCTGTCTCTGCAGTCACATGGATAAAAGTCAATATTCGTTTAGAGTCACTAATGAGCCAATATAAATATGAATTTATAATTAGGTTACTCATTAGCATTGTAATTAGTGAGGATGCCACAAACTTTATCTTAGAGGAAGTTGACATTTTTCTAATGAAAGGAGGCATCAGAGTGCTCTCCGCTGATGGCAAGGGCAAACATTAGACAAGGTCAATTATGCACAGAGGAGCCCACTGTTTGTAATCTGACACTGGCGTTATTACAGTAGCTCTTTCAGGCCTAAGAGAGGATGCTCCACAAGACATGCACATAAACATTCAAAAACTAATGCAAATCTGACCTAAAATAGGTTAAAGAAGTAGGCAAGAGCTAATGTTAGTTTAAAGCCCTGTTTACACGGCAATTGTGGTCAGAAAAAAAATGCACCATTCTCACCTTATGTGTCCAATGTATGTACTTTGCCTTTGGTTTTAGGCGAATAAGTATGTATTGAAAAAAAACAAAACATGTAGCTTGTTGTAGTGTAAAAGAGACGGCAAACAAAAAACTAAATCTTGTGGATTGGTAAAAACCAGTTGCCGTGTAAACTAGGCTTAAGCATGCCACTACTCTAGTATACATTATGACTACTCTACATACTGGTGCCAAGCGTGGAAGAGGCCAAAGTGGGGGCTGTAAACAAAAAAATAAAAAATAAATCAAACAGAAAATAAATCAAAGCAACACATTTTAGTAGGATAGACAAAGACAAGACTGGTGATTACTGGACAAGCCAAGCCATGGTACACAACAACATCAACTGCATCAACCCAACTCATGCACAAGTGTAAAGGAGCAGCAGACAGGCCATGGAAAAGGTTGGTTTGGTTAGAACAATCTTTTTAGCATAGAAAAAATTCTGATCTGGAAAAAGACCTGAAGACACAAGCTTCACACACAATACATAGATAAATAAATATAAATAAATACAGAAAGTGACTCTGCTCAGAGTAATCTCTTAAGTGGTCTCTTCCGCATCAGCTTCTTTGATGGTAAAGATTGTCTGTGTAAACACCTGGTTTATAGGATCCTGAGTGTGTTATATAAAAAACACTCTTTAGTTGTGAAACATCAACAAATCTCTGCTGAAAAGCGAAAATCACATTCTCGATGTCAATATATGTAGCATACAGAGAAAAAATGAATAAGGTTAAATTACACAATTACATGGTTTGGACACTAAACACTGATATGGCAGATGTGTTTTTTGCTCTGTTAGTGAAACAGCAAGGTGCACGCTAGTAATCCTAACACTCATGTTTTTTTTTGTTTTTTTTTTTTTTTAAGTTAATCAGTTTAATAACCTTGAGAGGCATTTAAGTTTTGAAATAGCTGAACAATAAGTGTGTTTGTGGAAATATATAATACATTTACACAAAATGATCAACAATACTAGCAAAGAATGAATAAAAAATATGATTTACAATTATGTTCAAAAGGATATGGTCAAACAGCAAATGCGATCATTTTACACAAAGCTCATTTATTCACCACGTAGGAAACCTGTAAATATAACCCCAAAAGCTAAAAATGTGACATAACATAAATATAGTCATTCTCAATGTCCTCATGAACAGGCATGAATAAATGAGCCCAGGCCACAGAACTGTTGTCTCATGTATTGTGATGTTTTTATTGCTTCTTATAAATGAGATGTGGATGGATGTCTAGATCCTTGTCAAAGACAAGACAATAAAGTTTTTCCAAAGTTTTCTATTCTAATAAATAAATAAAAATAAATAAATAAATAAATGAAAAACTAATCATACAACATAATCACTAACCACACATTTTTGTATAAAAAGTTGAGTTTGGTTATTACTTAAATTTGTGAGGATTTGTTTTTGGTATTTTTTTAAAGGTATTGAAAACAATGAACTGTATTACATTTGACTTCAGGCGTCCTGCATACATCCTGAGATAACCAGGCCTAATTTAATAAACTCGACATCGAATTTCCCTGCTGCCTGTAAAAAAACGAAAACCTTCCTCACACAACAAATGCTGGGCAATTGTGAAGAATATTACATTCTAGAAGCCATATTATATGCTTGTGCGTCATTCATATTTTCTGTACTGAACAAAACCCCGTGGTTTCCTCCTGCTCAAAGCAATTTTCTCTCTTAACTGATTGTTTCATTGAACTTGTGCTCTGTCCAATCAATAAGCACTTGCTTGTCCATGACAGTGACAAATGAAAAGCCCCACTTTGCCGATATGAAATTGTTTATCCAAACAAAAATGACTTACACAGAGATATGAAAAGCTGCTCAGTGTATATCATATCCTACCAATTGAATGCTATTTTCATTTGGTAATAAGCTTTTATGCTTTGTTGGCTTTTCTGGGGCATTGCTGGCACACTCTAAATTAAAAGTAAGTCATAATTCATTGCACAATACACAAGTAACTTTCACTTTTTCTTGCTAAGTGACTATACATGTTTATCTTGTATATTTCAATGCCTGAAAGTGTTTGTGTGTCACCTCCATGATGGCTGCAAACTGCCAATTAAGGTTCAGATAGAGTCTGCACAGTTTGTCTTGTGTATATTCGCTCGAAATGGCCTCCTGTGTCCATCAAAATACTTTGCTATACCGTTTTCAGCAGCGTGTACATAGTTGCCAAGTCTGCTTCTTTATAGCGACTTTGAGCTTCCCCTCTTTTTAGATAACTGCAAGTTGCCTTTTTTTGGGCTTGTTCCTGATTTGCACTTTCCTGACATAAAATAGGTTATTTCTTGCCCTTTTCCTGATGGGTTTAACAAAAATGTACCAACTAAAAATTGAAACATGAACTTTCAAAGCATTTGTAATGTAAATGCATTGTTATTGTTAGGTGCATCATTAAAATATTGACATATCATTTGCACACATTCTATGGTGGCACAGTGCCTGTTTTATGTAGTTATTTTTTGGGGAATGGAGTCACTTGTTTTCAAGGGTATTCAACATAAGGACCACTAAACAGTTAAATCCAGCCTATCACTCATCTTCTAAACATTTTAAAACATTTGGTGCAAAGTCTGTAAAAAACTAAAGATAAATTTGCAAAAAAAATAAATAAATCATTTAATTTGACCACCTCTAAACTTGTGTAATGGTCTTCTCTTCTGAAATACGCCCAAAGCCCATCTGAGTTGCAGTACAAAGACTAGATTGCTTTGTGCTGCTCTTGTCACTCACTTGCTTCCAGAGTAGTGGTGCACTCCTCACTGACGATAGGACCGCAGCCCATGGTGGTGCAGGAGCGCAAGTAGAATTTGTATTTGCTCACAGCCTCCAAGTCCCGCAAGAGCCATTTGGTGGTGTCTGGGTTGCTGATGTCAATTGTCTGCAGTGGGCCAGCTTCTTCTGTGTCGTTTACTGCAAGACATGACAAAAGCTGGGTTGCAACATCAAAAGCGGCTTTGGAAAGACAGATTTGCCGATGGGAGTAATAATAATAATAATAATAATTTTATTTGTATAGTACTTTTCATACACAAGCAACTCAAGTGCTTCACAACATTAAAAAAATACATTAAAAATACAATACATTAAAAATACAACTGCAACAATATAATAAATATGAATAAAAATAAAATCACATGTTAAAACATAGCATATAAAAAATTTAAATTTCAATAAAAAGCATGTTAAAAAGGACTGTCTGAGCTCGATTAAAAACACAAAGAAGGGGCCTGTACATTTTATAATAGCTTTAAGGTAGGAATCTTTGTTGAGTGGCAGCACCCACCTATCAAATGAGTTCAATTAGGAAGAAGTGAAGAAAAGATTAGGAAAAGAGAGGTATTTACTTTAGCTTACTCAGTGCAATCCAAATGCCCTGACATGTTTAAAGGTGTTTTGTCGCCTTCACCAGTGTCACCTGGTTGTAACCTGTTTGTGGATATTAACTTGTTCACCAGAATAAAGTACTGATGTAAGTAGGGAAATTTCGCTTTTTGGATATCAGTCCCATAAAATTGATTCAGCTGATATACTGATTGTGCCTTTTAATTGGACATATTAAGACTTATTTACAGGCTGATGTTGATTCAGAGCATTTCATAGTATTTAAAATGATTTTCAGATTACAAGTGTTAAGTTGTCACTTACATAAAATAACAGATACAGGTACATAACCATTTTGTTAGGTTTTGAGAAAATAAAAGCCATTTCAGTGTCTACACAAGTATCATTGGTACGTATATAAGCAAAATAAACAAACAAATGAATAAACAAAAAGTGTTGCTACCTGAATTTTTTTGATTGTAAACTTTAACTGTAGAACTTTCTGGAAAAAATCTGATCAATGTGTACTGTTTGAATCTAGTAGCGCTCTGATTGGTCTGTGCTTAGGTGGTCCGTTCCAATTTTACTTTGCGGTATGTAAAAAGATGTTAAGCTGTAATTGCAACCAAAAGTGAATGTGTGTAGATATTAAGCTATATGTCCAATCATTTGTGAGAGCTACAGAAGTTGAAGGAAAGAAAAAAAAAAAAAACCTTCAGTTTAGTAGCGTGAAACTCAGGTACAGTACTTAATTAAAAATACTAAGTTACTCCTCTGCATAACTCTGTCTAGAAAGCATGTGTTTTTGCATCTTCTCCAATAAAAAAAAAAGTCCATGATGTTTCGTATGCAAAGGGTCACATGCATTAACCCGACAAAACATGGTATACATGAGATACTGACGCAGCCTGCACTCTGCTTCTGTTGTGAAAGGATGTCATTTCTATTACTTAAAGCGTCACTGTTGGTGGAGAGGTGGCATTTATGTTCTTTTCAGCACAAACAAACACAGCAGGTGTTCTGCTGACCTTTACTATGAAAGCGCTGCCACATCTCGCTGTTTGGAAGCAGCCGCAACAAAGATAAATATGTTTCCGCCTGCCATTTTTTTTTTTTCTTTTTTTGCATGGAACTACCCACTGTTATCAGACAACAAAGCATTGTAGCCGTTTTATTCAAACAAGGGAGATGTTGGTGAATTATTTAACGATGCTATTCTGAAGTTGTGTAGTATTTTGGGTCACATGGATAGCTTTTAGGGTTGTCAAAAGCATTAGAAATTGAACGATCAACAGTGTAACTATAATATCTAAATTATATATTAATTTGAACAATTATTGATGCAAATGCTTCCTAATTTAAACTGTTTTTGGTGTTTGTATGAAAACAAAACAAAAACTAATATGTTCAGAGAGCAAATTATTTTTTACATAATTTAAACCTAAAATATTTAGGATCAAAATACTTTTTAGTGAAAAAAACAAAGTTTATGAATTTGCAACAAAGAAAGTCAGGTAGTTAGGTTATTATTGCAATTTTTTCTTTCAAACAGTATATTAAAATACACTGAAGCAGTATCAGTATCAGATGTTGCTTATTTTCATGTTTTGTGCCAGCCTAAACAAAACGTGAAACCGACAACCTGAGTTCTTTCATTATCATTGTTTCAAAACTGGTATTGAGAATCGAGTCTATTCCTTGGTGCTGAAATCTAGTTTTAGTATCCTGAAAACAGTGATAGCTGATTCCAATTAAAAATGCAGAACCTTGGTAGTTGGTAACATGGTCTCAAAGGGCAAACCGGTAAAAGCTCCACATGCAATTTGCAGACCATAATAATTTCAAATGCTTCAAGGCTGCGGGGCTGAGAGTGTCTGGCCTTGTGCAGTGCTAACAGACCAACAAAGATCTGCCAATGACCTGACAGCCAGCGTGGGCCTCCAATCAAATGGGCAGAGTGACGGAGTTTAATAAAAAAACAAAAAACAAGATTGCTTCCAATTTCTAGTTGTCACAACAATATGTGATCAGCGTGAGCCAACTGGAAGCTCCAGTGGATTCAACTTCATCTGAATTATAACTGGGGAACTTTGTCTAGCCAAGCAATAATGTGATATAGGCAGGCACCAGTAGAGAAAATTCTAAGGGTTTTAGGGGTTTATTGTTATGCTCAGTGACTGCTTGGAATGTAATGAACCAATCAGAGCACAGCATTGTGGGCGGAAGCCAAAAGTGACAAAACCAAAGCTTCTATGAGACTTACACTGCAGCAGTCAGAGACAAGTTAGAGTAGCTTCTAGACAAAAACTATTCACCTGCTCAACATCTCCTGCCCACAGTATTTAGGCTTTTCAATCATACACTTTAATCAAACTTACAATGTCTAATATTGCACTGAATTGTCGAAGCAGTGAGGCAGATACAATTACTGCATTTACAGTATATTGGTTAATCAAAATTGTATTCACCATATTTCTAACACCACCTTCAAGTTATGAATGGGTGTATCAATAATGAACAATTAACATACCAATATTAATGCCACAAATGTTCAGTATCATATGCAAATACAGTATCTACAAATTTGCATGTGCAAATGTTACAAAGAGACATTCATTTTAGACATGTTGGGCCTATTTCCTCATTATTCTATGTCAAACTCAGTTTAAGGCAGGTAGGCAGCATTTTAGGCTGCCTACCTGTTTCTGTGGTTTGTCTGTCTTATTAGAGACTACCAAAAATGTGGAATTGCTCATCCCAACCTAAAGCCTAAAGTATCTTGAACAGGTATTTCTGATCCCATAAAGTGCAACAGTTTGAAAACAGAAGACACAAGGCTAAGAGCAACTGTGATACATTAATTATTTTATCAGCAATACAACAACAAAAAATCTTTCTTCAAAAGAGACACTATTAAAGACTCTTGTAGTGGTGGGCGTACCCCTGGAGCATCTGTGCAACATCTTGAGATTCCAAATGCACCACTTAGACCATGCGCTGACAGCTGGTTGCATTATCCTCTACATTTCACGCACGGCTTGCTTGAAGGGAACTTCAAAAAAAGTCACACTTCAAAGGCTCCATCAGCTTTATTGCGGTCGCACAATCAAAACGTCCTCGGCTAAAACACTTGGAGAGACTTGGCCTTTTTGTGCAGTCACCAAATCAAACTCAATTAGGCGAGAAATGTGCCGCTGAGATGCCGATGGAAGTTGGAAGTCATTAGCTTTGTTCAAACTCACGTTTAAGGACAACAAAGAGCAAGAAGTCCCGGTGCGATCGAGGTGAAGGCTGCTGGACTGGGTCAGAAGACTAGCCTTAGCAGCTCAATGAACATCATCTTAGCAGGGTTTGTGTACATGCAGCATGTTCTCATGTTGACCCTACTGTATGACCTCTATCTGTGACCCCTGCGTGACCCCAGCGTGATCTCAGCCTAACTTGGAACACCTTGATTTCCCCTGCTGCATGCACGGTCTGAGAGGTTAGATCAAGTCCAGTGAACTGTATATCCACCCAGCCATGAAAGACTGTTGTACAGGTATACATGGAGTTATAGTCGGAAACAGAGACATACTGTATATGTCAGGCCAAAGTCAGAAATAGATAGTTACAATAGGATATTTTAACATTGTTTGACCTCAGATTTATTAAATACCTTGTGTTAGTGGGGCAACTGAAAAAATGAAGATTATTTTTGCTTTTTTTTTTTTTAACTGAACTTAAGGTAGAAATTTAGTTTGATTAACCAACTAATCAGTGGGGCTATATAGTGCCTGTATTGCATCGGCGTAAATTTCCACTAAATAGTCTAGGGCTGGTGAGATCATCATCATCATCATCATCATCATCATCATCATCATCATCATCATCATCATCATAATAATCAATTATGTCATAAAAATGCTGTCTCTTAGGAGTTTTCCAAAAACAATTTTAACTTTCCAATTCCAAATTACTTTTCACCATCGAAACATTGCAGTGTCATTTTAATGTAGTAATGTAATGACATATTATTCTGTACAATTTGTTTTATCATTTGCATTGATAATTGATTTACATCTATAGTAGACTGCGGTTTCAGAGGTGGGACTAAATCTTTTTTTTTTTTTTGCAAGTCTCAAGTTTTTGGCTTGAAGTCTAACCAAGTCCCAAGTCACTGACCTTCAAGTCCAAGTTAAGGCCCAAAACAACTTGTCACAATCCAAGTCCAGTCCAAGTTTTTAAGTTTCAAGTCTTTTCAAGTTTTTACATCAACTTATCAAATACAGCTTGCAAGTCGACAACTACCATCGCTATTTAGCCGCCTTGGCTAGACACTCAAACACTACCAATCGTGTCTCAATGATTTACTGATTAAATGCACCTGTCTTGTATTTATTCAATTAGTATATTTATGAATATTTTTGCTCATAAATACCTTCAGCTATATAATCTTTATTATTATAAAGATTATATAGTTGAAGGCATTTATTGGGGCAGTAGCTATGATAGTGTACTACACATCCTTCTCTTGTTTTGTGTCACACATGTTAACACCACAATGAAACAAAGGGATGGGTTGCACATACTCAGCTGGTACTCCAGGAGGTATCCCGTGAGAATCCCATTTGGCTCCAGCGGCGGGGCCCAAGCCAAAGACACACTGTGTCTCTGTACGTCCGTGACCCTGAAGATGGGATTCTGCTCTGGGACTGCGGAGAGAGACAATGCTCACAACATGCTCACACAGTCAGTCAGCACATCCCAGCCTGCCTATTATTAGATTTTCCCCCTTAGAAGTTGTGAATCAATACTCTCCATGCTGTTTTTCTGCCAGTCTTCCTTCCTTACCTCCCTCTGGGGTTTTGAAGTTGACGGGGTGGCTGCCGGGACCGTTGCCCCTGCCGTTGAAGGTCATGACCATGAGGCTGTACTCGGAGAAGGGGATGAGCCCGGCACTGTGGCGTGGGTGTGTTCTCCCGGGACCGTCACGGTGTGTTTTTCACCGTGTTGTTTCTTGGAGTCGACCAAGCTGCGCAGACGCCACCAGTTTATCTGAAGTAAGGAGAGTGAAGTTATTCTCAGGCTTGCCGCAAAGTTTCAAATATTTATAAAGTAAAGAATGAAGTGCTAAATGTTGCAGAGGATTGTCTATTTTGATCGATATGGCTCTGTGGAAAAGAAAGGAAGGATCTAAAATGTGCATGTATTGTTGCAAGCACAATTGACTGAATTCATAACGAGGACAGCATAGGCATATATTTGAATTTAAAGGCCATGAAACAGGTTCTTATGTTGTTGTTTTTTTTAGTATATCAGTAAAGTTGTAGTTTGTGAACAAAATCTGGAAAAAAACAAACAAACAAAAAAACTAGAATAAAATAAATAATTCTAGGAAGTTGACAGAATCAGTTGTCAATATATGTTTTTACAGTCTTTACATTACGAGCACCTCTACATTGAAATTTGACATTCATGAATAATGTCAAATGTTCCGTCGGCTAACCATTGTCTGCCAATGACTGTCATTGACCTTTTACTCTATGAGGTGATAGAAGGCTCTCTGATGCATGTGCCAACTTTGTCTACAATCAAATACATTATGCAGTTTTATAGATTCACCAGGACATATTGCAATTGGGTGAGCACTACGACCCAGAGGACGTCACATGATCGGGAAATACAGCACAGTCGAGTGTGTTTACGTAATCAGCTGATTCTGGAGGTGGACTTTTTTTTTCAGATGGATTACAGGCAAAAAATCTTGGACTAAAAACATTGCTGAGGATGCTTAGAGCAGATATTTGACCTTTAATATGTAGAAAAAAGATTTCTACAATGGAGAAAAGACGATCCTCCTGGACTAGGATGCAGCTAAAATAAAACTTCCTCACACAGCTTTTGTTGGTTTAAAGATTAAAAAAACATCATCTTCATTTTTTAATCCTCTAAATCTTGTATTTATTATAGAGCTCATATTCTTTCCCCAAAAAGTAAAACAAAGAAAAACAACACTGACATTGTATTAGAAAAAGGACGTTCTCTCAAAAGTTTGTCATTAAACGCTGAAATCTAATGTAAACAAAAAATTCCAAATGCCTATAAAAAGGGACAGAAGAATGTAGAATACATAACAATTCTTTTTTAAAAATGAAAGTACACATGTAGGTCTCATTTGATATACAACATGTTATGATTAATGTTGCACAAAGTTTTTTTTTTTGTAGAGCTGTGAATATTGTTTAAAATTAGCAGAAAAGACTGGCAGGGAAGAAGGGTCAAAGCGAGAAAAGGGCTGGCACAGAAAGAGTTAACTTGATTCAGTCACTTTAGTTCCTCTCTATTACTTTCTCAGTAGTACAAGATCTCTCAAACTCAAAGGGCTCTGGCAATTTCTATTTTTGTGAAGCTATTTCACTTGCGTCTTTTAAATTTTACAATAAAGTTCCTCTGAGTCCTCTTCCTCACTTTTAGTTTTATCTCTTATGCATCGTTATCATCTTTATTTAAACTCTCCAGATCTATTTTATATGACCTATGCACTTTTCCCTCCTAATAGAAATATTTGAGAACATGAAAAATGAAAGGTCCAATGAGACTAGAAGTAATGACTATTTCAGCAGTTGACTTGTCAGCAATTATCTTTTGATGTATCGACTAGTAAAATCAGCATTTATATTCACCTTTGAGAGATTTTAATGAAATACACCAAACAAAAATAGAAATTCAACACTGGCTAGTTATCTGAAGTGCTTTTATGGCAGAGAAATTAACACAAGCCAACAGCCGCTGGACAATGCACACTCACTTAAAACTTGAGACATCTGTGTCATTGTGATGTCTGTGCAATATCCATGTGATCTAATTAGCATATTCCTACACATATAATGGTCTATCTCGACATAGGATAAGTCCTCATTAACAAATATTTAGACACATGTGTGGACAATATTTGGACAGTGCTTTGTATTTTTGAGTATTTTTAAGGGGAGCAAAAAAAGAAACGTGTTGCATGTATATTTTTCTTCTGTTTAGTCTGGCAGATAATAAGGAAAATATGTGAATGTTTTTAACAAGGATAATATATAAGAATAAAATATATTAATCTTTTAAAGTCTGCATAACGTTTCTTTAAAATTCAAACATAGAATCTAAAATGATTTATGATTACAAAAAATAGAGAACTTTTCTATGTAAACAATTTATTGAAACAAACAAGAATTTTCATTGTTCTGATTTTGCCAAGCCGTTTGCAGTATAAAGACTTTTTTTTTCAACATGGCAACCAAGATGCAGGCACACAGCTTAGCAGCTGCTGTGTGTTTGCCCCAAAAAATAAATGAAAAAAATACATAAATAAATAAATAAAATAACATAAATAAATAACATAACATGAAATAAAAAAATAAAAAAAAAAAAAAAAAATAAAATAAAAAATAAAAAAATAAAATATAAAATAAAATATAAAAAATACAAATTCTAAGTAAAACATGTTTGGTTCAAAAATGTCATGTACCAATTTCTGAACAATAAATAAGAAGTTATGTTAAATCTGCTGCTTTCTTTTACTTGGATTTTACTATTAAGGTTAGGCTTATCAGTTCTACGCTCTTGAACAGCGTCAATGGACCCCTTGAGATTTGTATGCATTTCTAAGCTATTTTAGAAACATAAACAGGTATTTGCAATAAAAAATAACTACTGCTCAGTCATACTTTACAAAAATACATAAAGAAAAACACAATATGCCTCCTTTAATCGAGAAAAGTTATTCAGAAGTGCTTCATATGGCAGGTTTCATATTAACCAATGTCACCTAACAAATTATCCACTCAGAAAGATAAAGCAGGCCAAGTGAAGGAGCCCAGTGGGGTGAAAGAAGTAAACGTTTGGTGCACGGTCAGGCCCTTCCTTTTAAGCTGTGTGTGAAGCCAAAAGTGCAGTGTTTTTGAAGCATTACCCTGTAGCCGCCCAGATGTCCATGTAACTTGTCCTTGTGCACAGGAGCCCAGCTAACCTTGACCAGCGAGCCGTTCATCACCTCCACACCAACATCGTCCGGAGCAGCGGAGGGAACTGGAATTAAAACACACATCAGCTGCAATAACTAGGACAAGTTCTACCAGAATGGAGATATGCTATTCACACTGACCAAGCTATTCTTTATACAGGGAATAAACTGTGGGATACTAGGGAAATTATCTGCTAAGACTGGTTTGAGTTATGACCTGTGTTGACCTCCTGAGGGCATGTCCAAAGAAAGCTAAGCAAAGGAAATAAACCATATGAAAGTGCAATTACATATTTTTTATGCTTTATGCTTTTTATGCTTATCCTTTCTCAGTGTGATTAAATATGTAAATCTACACTGAACGAGTAGCAACTTGGGTGAAAAAGCACATGAAGTCGAGCAGACTCAAAGGTTCGGCACGATTTACAATAAATAGTGTATATATTTTAACCTACTTTCAAAGTAATACATTTTCTCTCACTAAAACAAGGTTTTAATTTTAATCATATTTTTTTCTATATATATTTATTACAAATGGGCCTAACTGACAGCTGCCAGTAAGTGACAGCAAATAGCTGCTTTTGTGCTTTGAGATTGCTATAGAAAATGCTTTTTGCAAAATATAGTCTAACATTCTGGGCTTGTGTGTTAAACATATGTGGATGAAATAAAACAACCCCAGAATAGGTGGGTTATTTGTTAGCTTGTTTGCTTACATGCTTTTAATGTGAAAACAATAAAAAAGCAAAATTTAAGTCCTGTAATGCCAAATTGAAACTAAATTATGAAATATAAGTGTTGTCTTTTGCACGTCTGTTGGCACACCCTGGGCTTCTAGCATCTGTTTTTTCTAGTGTGTTTGTATACTGTAAACTGATCTGAAAATAATCCATATTTATGTCTTGTCTGGATTACACTGTAACATTTGGCAAAACAAAGAAGCAGACGGTGATACATACAGTCCTCTCCTGAGTATCCCGTCACAATCTTGGGCTCCGGTCCCCAGCCCTGGTTGTTCTTGGCTTGGATCTTGATTTCATAGGGGACAAATGTAGGCGTGTTCTTCACCACAAAGGAGTGCCTCTTCACTGTGTGCTCATGCCAGTCCTCCTCAATATCCTGCCGCCTGTAGCTCACTTTGTACTCCAGCCCAGGGCCGTTATGTTCAATAGGTAATAAAGGCTGCAGACAGAACACAGAGCAAATATCTCACTTATGTTTTATAATAAGGAGACATGAATGCATTGATTATCACCATGAATTCATGATATGTTTATGAAGAATTAATGTGTGAATTCATGAGAGGGCAAAAAGTGGAAGGTGCCAAAACTCACTGCTATCTCTAGATAATACTTGCTCAAGTGCAAGTTGGATAATGAATCCAGCAGGATCTGAAAACATGCTCATTAGGCTGTTAATCAGGATGAGTGGGTCTATCAACTTTCTCACACCTGGGGTTCAGTTCTGCATATGGTGCATCTTGCCCTACTGTCCAAGTAGAAAAAAAAAAACACCCAAACTGTATAAAACAGTTAGACTAGATATGTCATTAAAAACACAAGTGACACTCCTGAAGAAGACTACAGACTAGAGCTGTAATTGGACTCAAAAGCCCAGGCCGAGCTGACCCAAGCCCACACAGGACAACTCGGGTTCTCATTTATCTGAGCACGACCTGGTCCAAGCCAAACACTTGTTTACACTGTAGGCTTTCCAAACCATAGCAATGTGTCAAGATCAGTCACACCAGCAGCATCAGCTGAATGTGTGTGTTTGTGCGTTAATGTGTGTGCGTAGCAGGGCATCTGACATACATTGGATACACATGGACTGACAAATCTCTGCAGCACTACTGTGAAAAACATGTAAGGTATTTTTCTTTCTTTTTTTTTACAACATATCTGTCTAGCCATTATTAAAATTCACAAGCAAACAGTGAAAAAACAGTCAAAGATTTCATAAAGACTCTCACAATTGCATAAGGCATCTGTTGTATTTCAATGACTATCTCTGTGGAATTAATGTGACAAGCTGGTCCAGTCAACTGTGCTTGGAACAGCAGCAGCGTTTTATCTTGCTACCTAGTAAAACAATGGGACAATTGACCCCGACTTACAGCTCGGCTCCGCTTTGATATAGGCGGCTTTGCAACGCATTGTGGATGAATAGATCTATCTTGCCACAGAAGCTCAGCCGTTGGAGAGAAATGGAATGAGAAACCATTACATACAAAAGCAAATCATTAGCAAACGGGGAGCACATAGATCTAGGATTCTGTGAGAGATGACAGAGAAGCCAGATAATAAGGCCAGTGGAGAATGAAGTCAAATATATTGCATCTTAAAGGGTGAGTTTCGTTCCAAAGCATTTGTCATTGTGCTGTATTATAAGAGTTTTAAATATGGGCCAGATGGAAATGTCAGATGTGGGCCGTTTCTCATTCCAAAATGCGTATTGACAATTCATCCCCCTTAGAATAAGAATAGAATCTAGTAGGCTAGAATATAGAAGGAAAACAAAGAAAGAAAAGAAAAAACACCCAAAAGAGGATGTTAATTAAAACAACTTTCAAACATACAGTCTCATAAAAGAAACCCATAATGAAAAAAAAAAGGAGAAACCCCTTTCCAATTCTACAGAGACAATTAGTCATTGTCCGATATTGTAAGAGTTTTGAATAAGGGCCAGTTTTAAAGATTACCACTCCAGATGAAAATGTCAGAAGTGGGCAGTTTCTCATTCCAAAATACCTATTGATAATTGTCTGCAGCATATTGATAAAACCCCAGCACCTCGGGTCCCGGCGGCCCTGTGAATAATTCAGTTTGTAAAGGCAGACCATATAACACAATGCACAGCCGCCCGATAAGCACAAGCCTATCTCCGCTCCTCACCTCCCAGTTGATATCCATTTCATGTGGCAAATGACCTTCGATTTTGATAGTTTCAGGGTTCTTGTCAGGTGCTGCAAAGAGAAGAAAAAAAGAAAAAAACAATATAGATTTTGCCAGCATTGTTAGGGAAGAAATCTCAAGTGGAAAAGGCGTACAAGAGAGCAGATTTTCAACCAGAGGGGAATCAATTATGTAGCAGGGCCGAGTGTTTTAAAGTTCACAGTACAGCAGAGTAGAGCAGACAAGTGGCCCAGAAAGTCCCTGAAAGTCTGAGTTGTCCTAAGTATATACAGCAGGCTGCTCCGATACTTAATATACAGACCAAATAGAAGGTTCGTTCATAGTTTTATATGAAATACAGAGACATGTGCTGTGCTGCTTGTATGATAGCACAAGTTCATCTGAGGTTGGTTTGTGGTGCTATACATAAAATCTACTGTATCCTATCAATTATATCAATGTACACATTTGCATGTACACATTTTCAAAAGCGTGTTTATAAAATGACATTGAGCATTACATTAACAAAATAAAACAGGCTTTCTTCTTTGGATTAGCTTTGTGAATTGACCCCTTGATCTGTTTTATGGTCAGCCACTCACTATATCTTCTGTTTGGACACAGCAAGTTCTAGACCAGACAATTGTATAATTTGGGCGTGTGCCAATTTTCTTTCATGTCTAATCCTTATTAAGAGCATTTGATTTCCATGGCAGTAAAAAGACAAAGACAATGTGGACTTCTCTCTTTTATTCAGCTAATATTTAATGTATTTATTGTGTGATTTATTTTACAAGACGCTTCACTTAATTTTGCATTATTCATTCACGCCACACTTGGTGGTGGTAGACTATTATTGTAGCCATAGCTGCCCTGAGGTAAACTGGCAGAATTTAATCACAGATGTATTTTCCCCTGGCAAGTCAGTCCCATCTACATTCTGTTCAAATGCAGCACCAATCATCTACTGGTTATCATTTGGAGCCAGTTCAAATGATAAAGTGCATTGCACAATTGTTCAGTTTCTCAAATGTTGAAGATGTCTCCTCTCACACATTCTACTAGTTTGTTTGTTTTTATCGAGAGAGATAAGATTTTTTTTTTTTTTTCCGCAATACACTTTGGTAAAAAAAAAAAAAGGTTAATCATGAGGTAACTAGTGTTTTTCCTAAAAAAAAAAAAAGGCAATGATACGTTCTATGCTTTATTTGACTAAAACTGAAAATCTTTCAAGGCACACCAGGAAATTCCTCAACGCTCATTAGTGGTCCTCTGCAGTGGTTGAAAATCAAGTCATCAAACCTCCCTTAACCCCTGTTTAGCCTTTCCACATGATTGCCAACACCCAATGAATGCACCAAACCTGCAGATGGGGTCTTGTATCTCTCTGTGGGCTCACTGTAGGCTCCCCTACCGACCGCATTCACACCAGCCACCCTGAAGCGGTAGTCAACGTGACCGTGGAGCTTGAGCAGAGTGGAGTGAAGATTCCCCGGCACACGGAGCAGCTCCTTCCACTTCCCCGGCTCCCATTGACTCTCCTCAAACTGGATAATAAACTCTGTCAACAGCAAAAGACAATCAGGACAGCCTCTCATCACCACCTCTCCTTCTGTTTACGCCACAGGTTTGCTTATCTAACCACCAGCTGTGCAGAAAACTCCTCCAAACCATGCTCTGGGCTTGTGTGCACCAGCGGGACACTAATCATAATTCATGCACAGATAAATCAATAATAGAATAATTCTGTAGAAGATGGAATCAAGCGTTCATATTAACATGCAGGATTCTGATTGTGTCCCAAACAGTGCCTGGCATACTAATTGTACTGACCAAAAAGGCTCATATTGGATGCACAGTCACATCCGCGGAGACGCAGATGCAGTTTTACCTGTTGTTGTCCTGTTGTGCTCGTCCCCAGGGATCCATTTGAGTTTCACACTTCTCCCCTTGTGTTCAGACAGGACCAAGCTCTCAGGTGCATCAGGGACGTCTGGAAACAGCATAGCAGATAAGAAAAATATCTGACACAACAACTGTGATCAGAGAGAGAAGGAGCGAAGGACAGAACCCATTGAGGAGTTATAATGACAAGAAGATAGAGAGAAGCCAAGCTCTATTGACAACGGTTTACAAGGATAAAACGAGATAACAAATATGGTTATAGATCACTGTGGAAAGAGTCACATCACCAGGGTTGCTGCCACACATAATATAATAGTAATATACATTAGTAAAACAATGGGGATCAATCATGATTATTTCTTGGAAATAAAAAGATGCTGAGAGAAAACTCTGTCAGACAGACAAATTTACAGTGAATTTGAAAGAAGCCATTAAAAGTGTTCAAAAGCAGCATTTTCTGAGAACCTTTCTATTTAAACAATTTATTGAAACAAACAAGAATTTTCATTGTTCTGATTTTGCCAAGCCATTTGCAGTATAAAGAAGATTCGCGGGTGTGTGCAGAGGCTTTTGACAGTAGTTTCTGAGGCACTGGGACAAACTGCTGAACAGTCGATTAAGGAGTCCAATAATATTTTGGTATCATAATTACCAAAAATATAACCCACAGTGTTTGCTTGCAAGATTAAGAATTTTCTAAAACTGCAGAACATTTTCAGTCAAGAACACATTCTGTGAATGTAAAAAAAAATTATATGAATACCTTGAGAACAAGTTTGTGATTAATGAAGTTCAATATGTACATCGCAGTACAATAAAAAAACAATAAAAACAACCTATACCCACTGTTTGTTTATATCAGTGTTTGTCATATGCCAAACTACTGCATGTGAATGGTGCCACAACTTAGTCAACGTAAATTAACATAACATCTGAAGACCCCCAGAAATTAATGATGGGGACATGGGGATTTCATGTGAGTACTACTCCCCAGATTTAAAAATCACTGGTTTACATGATGCTTTTAAAGTGCTGGTGTGTCCACACTTATAGAACACATCCAAATTTGAAAAAATTCTAATATCAGTGCAGAAACATTATCATTGTACAGAATATACAATGCTGCTTCTATTATGTGTGAGAGAGTAACATGGATAAGTGGAACCTTAAACTGTATCTAAAGGGGAGGACCTGCAGACCTTCAGAAGTCTCCAGGCACTTCCCAATAAAAGTTAAGTACACCCAGGCCATAGACTTTTTATAGAGAAAATCAAACATTTCCTCCATGAGCATGTTCTTGGCAAGAGTGGCGAGGGAAAATTGCCTTTTAACCTTGGGCAGACCCTCCTCTGGCTTGGTAACTGTGTTGGAAAGTTATAATGGAAAACAAAAAAGGGACAATGTTGGCCAGTTATACTTGATACGCTCAAACCTCATTGTGTATCATACTTTTCCTCTAATAACTGCGTACATTTACTAGACTTGACTTGACTTCATTTGGACTACTTGATTCCAATTACCAGCTGAATTGGACTTAATTACACTAACTTACTCATAACTTGTTCTAACTTGAACTGAAAAAAACTTTATCTACTTATAAATGTCAACTTGATCTTCTGCAACTCAAATATTGTGGTTACATTTTCTCACCTAAGACAGTGAGCCAGGCCGAAGCTGTCTCCTGGTCGAGCGGTGTCCTGGCCACACATCTGTACAGCCCCTGGTCTTTGTGGCTCACGTTGATAATATGAAGAACTCCCTCCTCCACTAAGTATCTGCTGACAGGAAGATAGGAGACAGACGCAGTATTGATTGACAAACGCGAAACCGCAATCCAGCCCAGACTGAAAAGAGTGGCGAGAAAACTCTGCTCTCCTACCTTGGATTCTCAGTGTAGTTCAGGCCTATCTCCATATCATCTTTTTCCCACAGGAGCTCAAAGTCATCGCTGAAGGACTCGTCGTACTTTGGCAGGCACGAGAGCTGTGCCGAGGTACCTATTAGGATCTCCTGCTCCTCTGGGCCCACCACTATTCTTGTGGGATCTTCAGCAGGCAAAATGGCATTAGTTACATTTCAAGGACTGTGAGTTGAAGCAAATACTTACGCATTTATAGTTTCTTTAGAATGAGGTTTTGTCTAACAATGCTGTAAATTTTTGCAATACTGTATAGAAGTCAAAACTTAAAACTTAAATAGCTCAAAATGACCCTAAATGTAGACAGGACCTTCTCATTCGAACAATGAAGAATGTCAGATGAGCCTAAAACAGTTTACCTTTTACAGAGAGCCTGGCCTCGATAGCAGAAGATCCTTCGATGTTCTTGGCGAGACACGTATACTGTCCAGCGTCATCTTTGTCTGTTTCATAGATCTCCAAAGAGCCATTGTCGTGGATGTAAAAGCGAGGGCCTTGCACAGATTCAAAGGAGTCGTCTCGGCTCCTGCGGGCAGGAGAAATAGACTGATACACATTGGGAATGTTTTGAAACATTTGGGAATATCTTGTGAATTTGCAAGGGAGAGTGCAAATTGGTGACATTTTTCATAACATTAGAGGTGAAAGGGGTTAAACAAGCTGAGCAAGTGAGGAAAACTGGCTGCAGGGGAGGTGAACTTCACTGTGTGAAATATATGTTTACTTTGAGGTTCACCATCGCACTTAACCAACTTGGATTTTAAGGGTAAAATAAATGTATTACAGTTCTCTCAATTGGTTTGGCTCATTCCTTGAAACTTAGATGATATTCTCACAACAACGAGGGCAAATCTCAAAACAAACTTGCAATTGTTCACAACAGAATGGCCTTTCTCATTGTTTTTGTCAAATTGACAATGTGTTAGTCCAAGTCTCAAGTGTCTCAGTGCATCTTTGCAAAGGCGTCTGTATAAGTGTCCTACAGACAGCACAATGAACCCACATTTAGCACATTTTACAAATAAAAGGATCTTACTGATCCAAATTCATGAGTTGATTTTCAGTCTAATGATTGTTTTTTTCCAAAACCTGTCAATGTGATTTTCACGGTGTAAGTCCTCAGTTGCACAATCATCTGTTCTTTTGTCAGAATTAGTCAAGAACAAAATACCACAAACACTGTGGTATCTTCTCAAAATGTTACTTCTTCTCTGTGATGTTACAATACAATACTATAAACATGACAAATAATCATACTATAAAAGTGACAAAGAAAATACATTGGAGAAAAATGAATCAGACATTACTGATACAGTTTAGAGCAGTGCTCCAGTCACTGCAGTGATACATTACAATTGTAAGTAAAAGAGTATTACAGTTACTATGGTAACTCATTTTGTACTGACTATTTAGATAAAAATAAAATAAAATAAAATAAAAAGTTTAGTTTTGAAGCATATATGAACATTTTTTAGGGAAAAAGATGACCTTTTGCAAGTGAACTGAAAAGTTGTAGAAAATTGTAAGACTGTTTGACCAAATGATTTTCTAAATGTACGAATAAATGAGCCAAGCCAATGCAGAACAGTTTTATTGTATTCTAGTATTCTGTTACTTAGACTCCTGCCATAGTGAGAAAACACCTGAGCATTTTGACTTGCTCACACAATGCCAAAGGGACAATGCATATTGGGGGCACTGACTATTTAGATGAGAAAGATATTTGGTTTTGACACATGGTTAAAGTGTTTTGGGAGAGATTACTTTTACTGGTGAGCTGTAATGTTGTGATGAACTGCAACATTGTTTGACCAAATGATCTTTTAGTTTTAAGAATGTCATTTCTGTTTCAAGAAATGAGCCAAACCAATGGAGAAAATCGTAACGAAGTAATTAAATGTTTTATGCGAGACACGGGTCCATAGTAAAGAATCTAAAATTATGAGCAATAAATTCTAAACTCTTACTAACAAGGATTATCGTTTAAAGTAAGGTAAGGTAGTGTTTCCCAACCAGGTGTACATGGACCCTCGAGGGTACGCGAGTCCTCACCAGGGGTACTTGGAATGATTTCAGACTTTAGAAGGTGAAATGTATTTTTAATTAACTTAAAATGTTATTTGTGATGATTTCTTAATACTTTTGAAGACTTTTAAGCCAGCATTTCATGAAAACAAGAAAATACAAAAGCAACAATTGGCAGTTTTCTACTTTCTACTCTACTTTACCTAAAGCACAAGTTAGGGGGTACTTGGCGTATGTACATGGGACCAAAAAAAAAGGTTGAGAACCACTGGGGCAATACTACACTGTTGCTACTGTGTATCCATTTAAATGTTTCCATTGAAACATATAAATGGATAGAGCCAGGATCACAAAAGTGTAAAAGTGTTGCATAATTTTGTGTTACATTCCAAATTAGATTTCAGTGCTAACGAAGCTTGATACTAATGAAATAATGATAATTAGAGTATCAATTGTAACACAAAAGTGTAGCCTATTTTTAATACTTAATACTTATATTTAATGATATGAATGTAATTCATCTGGATTTGGGTTAATAAGAGCGGACTAAAAATGTGCCTTAATTAGATTTTTTTCTAAACAAAAACATAGTTTTAAAACTTTATTGAACCAGACGTAGAGTTACATAATACATACCAATTTTTAAATAATCCAATAAAATCTTGTTGCATCTAAAATTATACAATTTTGTGTATAGGAGTAACTTAAAATGTTAACCTTTATGTTCTATGTGAGATGAAAAGGCATTTTAGTCTTTGTAGTTGGAGGGTTCCATCAAACTTTATGAATGAAGTGGATTCAATTAAATAGTCTGTATTTGAAACTTAAATATGAAAATATGAAAGAAAAAAAAAAGCTTTGGTTATTTAGTCTGTTTTGATAAGTTTTCGCATAATAGCTATTCTTATCACCCAGACACTATGTGAGAAAGATATTATTAAAAGCAGAACTCTACACTTAATATACACAGATCTGTCTGTCTTCTTGTCTACACTGTAGGAAGTCTGAGGCAGAGATTAAGTGCAGAAACATATTTGACCAAGATGATAGAGTCATAATAAGACATGTCTGCACAGCCGCCATCAGCAGTTAGCTGAGATCTATTGCCATCTACTGGTGGGTTCTCAGTACTTACCATGTGATGGTGGAAGGAGGAGAGCTGAAGACATTACAGTGCATGAGAAGCCCTTTCCCCTCCACAGCTGAGTAATCCTCTCCCTCATTGGTGAGAATCATGGGAGGCAGATCTGCACAGAAACAAGTTTTCAGTCACAGTAGAAAAAGTGTAAAGTGTTATCGCACTTCACTTCAGTAAAAGTTTATTGAAATGCACTGTATTGGTCATGCTTATTACATAATATACATTTGTTTATGTGTTTTCATAGCACCTCTGATGCCAAAATGTATTTATTTATTTTGTTCTTTGTAAATATATCTTGTATACAATAGAAAAAAAAGTCAAATCTTATCGAGCTCTTTTAAATGGGAGCACGGCAGACTTACTAAAACTCTTGCCTCACAGTTAGAACGTTGTGCTTTTCACTTCCATGCAGATCAAGTTTTTATGTGTGCAGTTTGCATGTCTCTCCCCGTGTCTGGGTCAGTTTACAACAGGTACTGTGGTTTCCCTCACCAAACCAAAACCTTTAACAAAATCCTTTAACTGCAGTAGGCTATTCCTGACTAATCCTGGCAAGAACATCTGGATCTGTCCTCGAGCACTGCACTGCAGCAACCATAGCTTCTGCTGTGCAGTGCTATGGTGAGGAGATGCTCATGTTGTTGTTTTTTTTTAGATTCTTTTCAACACAAAAGCACATATGATGGAAACTTTAGACCCCTGCATGATTTCTAAGTGGGAGAACTTGCAAAATCACAGGGTGACCAAATAGAGAAAGTCTACAAGTATATATTTTCAAAATCTGTAAAGCAAAAGGCCTTACAAGTAATGTCTTACCATTGATGACTTTAGAATTTAGAAATTACATTGAACAAATTACTTGTTTAGAGTAGACTGCTGTATAGCATTCGACATTTCCATTCAAGTTGCCAGAAAGCTGTCAGACTCGTGCGATGAAAACTAAATTATAAAACATCATTATGCTGAGAGAGAGGGATTATTGTGTTCCTTATCAGTCACAACCATTTCCTCTTATTAAAATACAATGTCTTTCATAACTGTTTACAAAGGAAGCAGCTGGGATTTGGCATTCGGTAACTGTCCTGCTCTATAAAACCCTGCATGAGAATTCAGACATTAGTACAAGACTGAAAACATATTTCATCTATCTCTTTCTTTGCACAGTTGTAAAGCACTAATGCTTATTCTCGTTGCAGTGAAATCAGCCTGGATTTGGAGAAAACTTGTTAGCATATAAATGGCAGTGAATGGTCTTGTTGCTCTGCGGGAAGAGAGAAAATGAAGTATGCATATAGCGTTTCGACAACCTTCCCCAGGTCCAAAGCCAGTGTTAACCCTTTAAGGACCAAAGTAATGAATCTGCATCAAGCCATTTCAGGCTTCAGATTCCGAGACCTATTCTGTGACCGTGAATTTTTTTTTAGATGTTTTTGGCCACTGTGAACTTCAGAGCGCAGCAGTTCTTATGTCTGATCCCAGTTAATTTAGTGAACTACACATCTGCAAAACATGACAGTGGAGCAGTGCGGGAAGGACAAACAATATGAAAACATTCGGTCCTACATGATGTTTTGCTTTACTTTAGTTGGAAAAATCCAGGCTTAATGCATTTATTGATTTGCATATTTCAAAAAAAAAAAAAAAAAAGATTCACTCTTTAATCAGATTTTGCCTCAACAAGTCTGTCAAGTCTGCCTGAATTTACAATGAAAAAGATTTGACGTGTGTGACATGAGACTTATAAACCAAAACCAAAACTCAATCATCACATAGCATCAACTACACTTTTATAGGTGACTCTTTGCTTTCCCAGGAGACTATGGTAAGTGCAAAGCTGACCTCTTCTTTCAAACAGTTGTAAATGAAAAGCATTTAATCAGCAGTAAAAGATGTGTTAAGTGGTCCAAGCAGTTTGAGTTGACGCAGACTTACTCATAATCATGATGTTAGCATTAACCAGCAGGCTGCCGTGCTTGTTCGATGCCTCGCACTGGTAAACTGCGCTGTCAGACTCCTTGGCGTTGTGGAGAACTATTGTGTCGCTGATTACTCTTCTGTTGGGTAATGGAGATGCTGCAAGGGAGAAAACAATTGAAATCATTTTTTTCTAGTTACAGTGATTTCCAAACTTAAAAGGGGTCCTATTATGTGAAATGCAGTATTCAAAGATTTCCTATCCCCTCCCATGTCTATATTTACTTGTTATAATTCAAAAGATTAATGCTTTAAGTGAAGTATATATGGTTCAAAACTGTCCCAGAGCCACTTTTCAACAATAATAATTAGTTATTTTAAGTCTGTTGCTTTTTACAATTACATTTTAAAATGAAGAGGCGGGGCTTATCAGTTCTGCAGTTTTGAACAGGAAATCAGTAGAGCTGTTTCTATTTTCAAGTCGTTTTAGATCAACTTTGTGTTTTACAATGAACAAAAGGTAAATTACTGATCTACATATGTTCTAGTTTCTTACTAAATAGTTGAAAAAACACAATACTCTTTTAAGCCTCTATTTTTTCACAAGTTTTGAACTCTTATACAACTTATACAACAATACAGCAACATTTTAGATTCTCATAGACTAATTATAAACAAGTGTCACATTGATATTGCCTTTTTGATTTAATGACACTGCATGGTCTTTGCAAGGTTTATAGTTACTAAGACTATATAACTAGTAATAATTAGCTGACAAATCATTGCAACCCTAGTGTTCAAAATGTGCACTTTAAATACTGGTAGTCACTTTATATGCCATATAAGTTTTTGACTCTGTTGAATACTGGTAATGTTTTATGACTATCATATGCTTTTTTTTCTTTGTTTTGTTGATGTTTATTTTATAAGTAGTGGCTAATTTATTTATTTTTGTTAATATTACTAATCAGATTATGTGTAAACTGACCGCCGATGAGTTCTCCGTTCACTCTCCATGTTACAATGGGCTGCGGAGTCCCACTGGCAGAGCATTTTAGGATGACATCTGATCCCACCATGCTGAGCTGACTCTGCGGCTCAAACACCCATTCTGGAGGCTCTGAGAACAAAAATACAAATAGCATGTGAGAAATATCTGCAAAGAGTTATAAATATTCGTAAAGCATTGTGTAAAATAGATTATTTTAGTTATCTTGCTGAAATAGTGTTGAGTGGACAAAACTAAGTCAGTAGCATCTCCCACCTTATTCAAAACAAAGTGTATGATCTTTGGAAACAAAAATACAGAAATAAAGTTACAACTAAAAGTAGATAATACAATTGAATACAATCACAAAATCCATCTATAAATATACTAAACTCTTCCAGAGATCACATAGGACTGGACTAAGCTGACTCCTAAATTCTGAAAAAGAACTAATCTCCTTCAGAAGTCACATAGGACACAGATACAGTAAACTTTACCTTCCACTATGACAGTGAAGTAATGCACAGCTTCTCCGAGCGCATTCTTGGCCTTGCACATGTACTTCCCGCTGTCCTCCTGCTCAGCTCTGGACACCACCAACAGCTTCCCATGATTCTCCACTGAGGCTTTCTCTGGAAGCTCATGGCCAATTTTAAACCACTCAACCTGTGGAGTTGGACTAGAGACAAAATATGAATATACTATCATTTGTATTGTATTCCTGCGTGAATTTAGGATACACTAAAAAGTTGAATATATGAAAACTACTTACAATCCCTCAGCAATACACTCCAGGTTCAGGTCTTCTCCTTTGACCTGCACTATTTCTGATTTAACACCAGGGGGCGTCAGAAGAGAGGGTCTTCTCTCACGGATGGCGTTTGCTTTGAAACATGATTCGAACATTAACTAATTGTACTGAATACACATAGTATTGGAATTAGTAACAAAGATTACATTACAATAAACAAAAAGTAAAAAAAAAAAAAAAATGAATGGTTCATTCAATAGCTTGTTAAAGGTGGGGTAGCTGTTTTTTACACTGCAAACATGACTTGAGTTTTAACTCTGACAACTTCCTCTCTTAAATCCTTCAACGCATGATTAATATCAACATGTATTCATTTTTAATAGAAATTATGGTTAAAAACACTTCCTACAAACAGCAAAGTGAAACTGGAGAGAACCACCCAAGCTCAGCCAATCAGAGCGCAACATTCGACTCCTGATTAAAACTCTTTATTATTCAATTCAGATAGTACGCATTTACCACACTTTTCTCATTTACAATGAAAAAAAAAAAAAACAAAAAAAAACTTTACTGTTTCAGTACCGCACAATAGAGGCTAATACGTCTTAGTAATTTGTAACTAAGCTAAGAATTAAATCTTTATTGACATATGTTTACTAACAAACAAATTAACCAAAACTTTTACTGAAGCATGTTCACACAGAAGGTTACTTAAGCGGGAGTAAAAGTTTAAAATGGAATCATTGATATGTTGCCATAAAAAAAAAAAAAATAAAAAAAATAATAAACAATACATCAGTATGAAAAAGGAAAACATATTGGTCACAATCTACAACTTAGTAAGAAGTTGAGTTTAGTATTGTCACAAAAGTTGTGTTTAAGTATACAGCAAAGACCACACTGCATGTCTTACCTGCATCTGGAAATAGGCCGCTTTTGGCTTTATCTGAAATGGAGGTGAATGAATAAAATAAAAACATGAATATGAGAAGAATGTTGGACATCACAACAAATAATCCAATTACACAAGACAACATTACACCCTGTAGGCATGGGAGTGTTTAATGAGAACACTTAATGATGATTAAAAACGCAACCAAAAGAAAAAAAAAGAAAAAGGAAGAAAAAAAAGTGTTACGTCAATCATTAGGTGACAAGAGCTTACACTTACTTGTCTGAACATTGACCGACATAGCAGTTTTCTGAACAATAGTGCGAATCCGGGGGAAAGAGGCGAAGCAGCAGTAGTCTCTCCTGCTGTCCTTCTCCTCAGCATGAGCAAAGTACAAGTCTCCATTCAAACCCATGGACACACGCTCATCCTGTTCTATACGCTGAAGATCTGAGCACAAAGAGGAAGAATCACACTTAATTAATACATCAATTAATACCCTAAAGCTTCCCATATTTTTTACACAGTTACTAAGCCTCCATTACGTTTTTTTTCATCCATTACTTCATTAGTTCATGTTTTTAGACTATGCTAATTATTCTGTTTGGCCAAGGATCTGAAGAATAGAAATACACTCAACTCAACTCAAAGTAGACAAAAATCCTTAAGGTTGTTTATATATAACGTATAATCCCAACTAAACTCTTTTATGAGGGGGAAAAACTATTATCTAGAAATGTTAGATAGCTATAGCATACACAAAATAATAATAACTAAAAAAAAGTGCAAATGATTACTACTGATAGTCATCCAGTAGATCTGCAGAGGAGGGATACCTTTGGGTGGGTCACATTTCAATACAAAAGCTTGTCCTTCATCCACTTTTAAGGGTTCAATTGTTTCTTTTGGAAACTTTGGGACATCTGTTGAAAAGAAGAAACGGAATATTGCCTAATACAGTCTGCTGTAAACATCTGTCCAATCAGTGTTGACAAGTACTTGTCCCCAGATTGCATATTCAGAAAAATTGTAGTCCAGAAGAGTGTGTCATTTGGTGGTCATTTTTATACAGTTAAGTCATAAAATTTGAGCAACACATTATGATATTGGAGCACACATTTTAGAATTCAAACACAAATGTTCACTTATCTAATTTATGGTAAAAGTTTTCTTGGCGTGTGAAAAGTGCAAAAACAATGTTGAAACAAAATATTATGTTTATTTCACTATAAAAAAAATAATGCAACTGAATTTTAAAGAATTCCAATTGTTCAGACTGCAGTAATCTGATTGCACCATATCAGAATACATTACAAAAACGATTTAATACATGTATTTAGTTTTCTGGTACTGAAAAAAAAAAAAAACTTTTGAGTTCTGCTCCAGTAGAGGGCAGTAGAATCATTCTATGCACGCTCACATGAGTGATGCTGTTTCTGCGCAAACCCAATTGCTTTCTCCTCTTGGACTTGTTGGACAGCAGAAAGAAAACAGGCAGCACAGTTTCTGCAATGTATGACTTATCATCGCAGCAGCAGCACAGCCAAATTTGGTCAAAGTTGCCTCTGGAGAGGAATTTCTCAGAAAATATATATTGAGAGTTTGCTGGTCACAAAATGAAAAATGGACCAAAGGGAATGATGAAGTGGCTGGAGAACAGCAGCAGTTTTGGTCCAACTCATATAAGGTGCAAAGTCACTCACCTTCTGTCAATAGGAAATTCTTAATAGAGAGATTTTAGTCTATGGATGCATCGATACAATGCTAGAATCACCAATCCATGAAATCTACTGAATCATTTTTTGATTCCATGATATTGATTCATCCAATATTCGGTTGTACCTTTACTTTGGACAAAATAAGATCATTACTGACAATAAAATGTTATAATGTTTAATTCACATAAAGGTGTAATGTTGTTAGGTACTCATTTTAGTTTCACATTTTTGACAGGAGATAACTTCCATTCCTACCCTTGACTCTCATGCTTTATTGCAACCCATAGTTTAAAATTAGAATACTGTCATTCATATGAAAATGCAGCTTAATTCTTATGGACCTTTATAATAATGTGCTGGATGAAAAACACATATTTTTTGCTCTTATATGATTTTTGCCAGCCATACTAACTGAATACCACATTACTTTTTACTTGATTACAAATACCAGTTCCACCCACATACCCTCACTCACATGGTACAATAAATTCGATCTCCGACGATATTGCTGTCCCTAGCTTATTGGAGGCATAGCAGCGATATGTGCCCTGGTACTCGGTAAGGTTTCCATTATTGGGTATAACAAAAGTCCCAGAATTCTCCTCTTTCACGAGCCGGGGGTCTTGAAAAGGGTCGAATTCTTGCCCATTCTTTGTCCATCTGAATCTACAAAACAAAGCCAGTATTGACATGTTAAAAGCCGTCTGCTCATTTTCATTTGCTGCTAACAAGTTAGGACATATATTATGTTAAAACTGCTTTTCTGAGTTTGTCACCATGTTTTCTCTTTTTCATGGTTTACTTAAAGTTGTATTTTGATTGATTCATGCATGTTTTAGTAATCTTGTATTGCCCTGTGAGCTTCTTCAGGAACATGGACCTTCTCTTGTATGAAAAAAAAAGGTTTCTTACGAGGAAAAAATACATGAAAAAATGTAGAAAAAAATATCAGGGGAGACTGAAAAACATCACAGATTTTCCTTCAATGAGTGAAAAAAAAAAAAAACTACTTGAGAGCGAAGGATTTGTTCTAAATGACAGACGACCAATCAGCTCCTCTGTTTTATGTGCGTCATGCAAATTAACAAATTTGATTGTATAGTTTGTAATGGAGTTAATATGAGACACGGCGGGGGGAGTGGTGACCAGACCCACTCTCCGCAAAATGGGTCTGGTCACCACACTGAAACATCGACTCTGGATTCTCTTTAGATCAATTTTGTATTTTAAACTAAACAAAATCAAAATTCCTGATCTACACACGTTCATTGCAAAAAAACAGAAAAACACAGTTTGTCTCCTTCAATGCAACAAGTTTCATTCGGAGTGCTGAAGGCATGAAACTGCTAACAAGTGTTCTTTCTCTCTTTGCTCTTGTGCAAAAGGATGCAATACTTTGTACTCACTCTGGAGCGGGATTGCCTTTGGCTTCACACGTGACGGAAAAGCTCTCATCAAAAGGGAAGGCGATGAGAGAGCTGGGAGACTGGTCTGTGATGGTGGGCAGCTGCTCGACTGGAACACAGACAGACAAATGTGAGAATCAAAACACAGCCTTCACATTCAAATACAAGTTCATGACCCTAAATGGTGTCTGACTACATTAAGAGATGCTATGTTTGCATGTGATTAATCAAACTCAAGGAGGATGGCGTTATGTCTGCTCATGCCAAACAAGAGAAGAATGATGAGTGACTTGGTGAATGGTTGTCTCTTAGTGTTTGAGTCAGAGTGATTACATTGGCAAAGAATGTTTCCCCATGCATTCAAAGTAGCTTCAATAGACTCCAGGTCGAACCTCTGTAAATTATCTCTGGCTGTGATTTATCTGTATGGTCCTAATTACAATTCTACCAGTTAAAAAATGACAAAAGTCGCATTTTTCATGGTTGGATCTTAACAAAGTTCCAAGTAAGCTTTAATATGTTCTTTTTATTTTTAAAAGATACTGTGGGTGCATGGTAGCAGAGTGGTTTAAAGAACTAGCTTCCGGATAAGAGATCGTGGGTTCGACTCCCGGGTTGGACCATCTCACAATCTATTAGGTTACCATGGGTTCTCTCCAGGCATTCCAGCTTCCACACACCTCCAAAAATATGCATGTAGCGGTCATTTGGCATCACTGTCAATTTCCCCTAACGAATGAATGAGAGAGTGAATAGTTGTCTGTCTCTATGGGTTAGCCCTGCAACAAGTTGGCCAAAGGGTGTTCCTCCACCTAAGGCCCAAAGTCACTGGGATAGGATCCAGTCAAAAGAATGAATGAATGATGCTGTGTTCCAAGGAATGCGCTTCAATTGGTAAAGCATACCTGCTACTAAGTTGTCAAAAGCATCAAGCAAAAACTAATCATAATCTTAATCAATATTATAGTATCTAAACTACATAGCAACAAATTAGATCTAATACATTTTAAAGCTGAGATTCTAGAAAATCACTCCCCAAAACTGTAGGTATTTTATCTGTTTCAAGCTCGAACAAATCTTTCGGCACATGGTTTTTATTCACATGCATTCATTTTGGTTGCAATGAAAAACTTTACACAGACAGCAAGCGAGACTGGAATGGACCACCTAAGGGAAGCATTCAGTGGGCTACTTTAGACTATCTTTGAGAAAGAAACAGCTTTATTAATCGATTCATTCAGTACACAGCAACCTGATTTTGTCACAGAATAGGTGAGCTTTTAATAAACTTTTGGTGGGAAAAACCATTGTATGAGATGAGGGTTAAAACTGGAACAATGTGGCTATATGACTGATGACACATAAGGCTCACATCTAACGCATAATGTAACGTAAAGCTCTACCCAAATGTCAGCCAAAGAAGAAGATTAACAAGCACTAATACATATGCTACAATACAACTGAGTCCACTTACTGTTTACATGACCTAAAACTACATCCGCCGCATCAGGGGAGAAGCACAACACAATCAGTCAGCACTTTGGGAACAACAAAACCCATTCAAATATAAGTGAGCGTACCCAAATACATTTCTTTCAAACTTCAGACAGACTAAAATGGGTAAGTGTCTGTTTGATGTGTTTACTAAGCCCTTCAGAGATATTGGTGAATAATTTAGAGGCAGGGGTTTTGATATGCGTTACTAAGGAAACAAGGACAGGAGCAGATCTCGCGCAAAAGAAACAGAGATTCAAACATGATAATAGCTGTAAATATATTCAATTCACACAAGCCACTATGACGGTAATATTCACCAGCGAGATTTATTCAAGCATAAATTATTCAGGGCTCACTCAGGCTCTTGAAGTTGAGCGGAGGACATGTTTTCTGAGAAGGAACACTTGGACGTTTAACCTTTCCTGGTAATGTGCTGTTTACTGGGTAGTTCTGTCAATATTTTCACACTTCACAGTGGATATACAGCATCTGTACGCAAATATATTTCAAACTGGATTGCTAAATTGTAATGTTTTCTGTGAGATTCAGTATTGAGTTGGATAACATTGCTTTTCATAAGTCAAAATGGAAGGAAATATAATGCCCCATTAGTTTTGCAGCTTTTCTTTCTTTAGTGACTGTGACAATAGTTTATGATTAAAGCCATAAGAGCAGTTTGACTTTGAGATGTTTAAATAGTAGGTGTCCCTAAAATCAGGAATTGAAATAGTCACTGTTAATAGTATTTGGCAAACTGGTTTTAGCATGTCAACAAGGCCTTGTGTTGCTGAGGCAGGACGGACCTGGGACTCACTTAGTGCTCATGCACATAGCAGGCCTGCTTGTGGTGCACGGGCACTTTCACTAATGAATAGCACTATGTTCTGCTTTAATTATATTTTACAGTTTATAATTGGTCATTATTAGTATGACAATCTCAAGTGTAAACATTTCTTTTATTAAAATACATTATTATTGACCAAATCGCTAATGTTTATGACATTTATTTTTTTTTTTTTTTTTTTTTTTTTTATTTTTATCTAATACTAGACTTCATGTGTACATTTCTACAAGATGACGCTGATTGTTTTGCCTAGAAAGCTCCTAATGCTGCAATAAACATAGATCTAGAATTTATTTCATGAAGGTTGTTATTATTGCTCAAAATAACCTCCAAAAACCTTTTTACGCGTTATTACAGTGAGCAGGCACCTTTTCATAAATCTGTGTTTTCTATTGACCTATAGGGGCATATGCTCATCACCATGGAGATAGCTAAGTTTAATGTGTAACATTTAAAAAAAAAATATTCTCTCTAGAAGAAAAGGTGGTTGCAGACAGTCACTAAAAATCTTTTGCTCTCTTGGTGTATATAAGCTTCCATGCGGAAACAACTAAATTGTACAATCTGTTCCTAAAGACATTTTATTGTTTAATTTAAAACATTTCATGCACAGAGTTCAAATGGAACAATGTAAATTAGTTTTCTCAAAATCTTTTTTCCTGCCCTGGGCCAACAATATCACCCTCTAAAGGAGCTTTTACATGTGACACCGTCTTGGACTGAACAAGATTTCGAAGGAACTGTTCCTGTGTTGATGTTAGAAGTTTTGTTATAAATGGATATTTTTTCATATTCATCTGTGGTGTCTCCCCTTAACATTACCAAACCCTTATTTGATTGATGCGTTATTATCACATGCATATCAAATATTCTGTAGCATATCTACATTTCCATTCCTAGAAATCTGCAAGCCTATTGTTATTAAAATATGCACCTGTTTCTATTGTTCGCATCTACTCAAAATTCAGACCGGAGCTTGCTCACCTTCAAGTGGGATCTCAAATGCTGACGTCACATACAGGGCACAGACACAGATGACCACCAGACCTAATCCCATCTTTGTACCCCCTCTCCTGTGCAGACCCATGCTTGTTCTCGACTGTCAGACGTTCTCCACAAGATCTCCCCAAGTGCGTCTTCAGTTCATTTCTGTGACTGAATATTCACTACCTGTAGGAGAGAGAAAAGCAGACGGTGAATACCCCACGAATCCACCCACATGCTGGCAGACAGTATGGCAAAAAAACCCAAACACAACAAATCCCTCGTGACTGGGAGCCTGCTCTCTGCTCAGCCAGCCATAACAGGCACACTGCACACTTCTCATCAGCAGGCTCCACATTAAAGGGCTCCTATCATGAGCTCCCGAGGGATGTAGGCAGTTTTGTAGTTTGACGTCTGCAGATGTGTATGTGTCGCAAGAAAAAGAAAGTCGAGCAACAATAGAAATAAATAAATGAACTAATGAAAGGGGCCTGTGGTATAATGTGTGCCAGGTGTTTGCCGTTTTGGAGCATGGGAAATGGTGGAATGACGAGTTATTTCTAAAAATGCAAGCGGAGATTTGATCAAAATAAGCACTAAAGTTGCTGTGTGTGATTGTACATGTGCCTGCTTGTTTCTGATAAATATAACAGCAGACTTAGCAATGCAGGAGAAGAATGCATTATGGGTGCTAATGTAAGTCCCTGAAGGAAAACAGACCTATAGAGAATGCTGCCTGTGCTCACATCTGCAGTGTACAGATGTTGCACACATTGTAGTCCACAGGATGGTGTCAGTCGTGGGGTGCCTAACCACCCTCTGTTTGATTCTTAGATCAGACACAGCTTGATATTAGGAAGGTTGTGAATGGTTTTAATAAATAACAAATATTCTGTATTATTTGCATTGTTAATGTTAAACAAGCTTCTTGAGTAACTTTGAGTTGGCATTTCATGTTTTAAAACTAGAAAAATACAGTATGTCGTCAGCTCAGTATTAGCTAGGGTTGACCAACTAATTGATAATTGTTGTAAATGATTCCAAAGATCCTGTAATCGAGCAATCGTGATTAGTATTGTGACTTATAAGAGTCTTCATAAGCCCTCATATACTGTATTTTCTTGAGCGGTAAAAAATAGATCCCGGGCATTTTTTTTTATTTTTTTTCAATTGTTGACAACGTTTACAAAAGTCTGTTTCTTTGCTTTTTGCATTTAAGAGCTTTAATGCTTTGAGTTTTCTCCAAGCAGATAATCGCTTGAAAACTTGTGATAATTATTTCAGCATAATGACCTGGATGGCAGACCGCTGGAACCTCTGATGCCACTGTGGGACAGTGGGGAACGAAATGTTGCTTTGTTCTTAAGCAAGGCACTTTACCCACACTGTATAGTATAGATCTGATGTGTGTGGTTGGGTGGTCAGAAGGGCCACTTCGGTCACATGGCTGCTATGGCTACAATAGTAGCACATCAAGTGTGCTGTGAATGAATATTGCATTATGTGAAGCGTCTCTGGGTGTCATGAAAAGCACTACATAAATCAAATTCATTAAAATTATTACAAAATCTGTATCTGTACCATGGCAAAACTAGTTTTAAGTTATTTCAAAAGAATGTCCCTACACAGTCATTGAAAGCAAATTTCCTTAATAAATGTGCATGAAAGATCATATGTCAAAACTGAAATTAGGCTCATCAACTCGACAGACTAATAGCTCTACCTTAAGGCAAAGAGGTCAGTATCCGGTCAGCTTTTCTCTAGGTAACCATGTTAAGACAGCTTAATAGTCACCTCAAGATCTGTGCACCACCGTGGAAGAACCCATTTAACAGCCATTTATATGCCTTTAAAGGGGCCCCTTCTATCACAGTCTTTGTGAAACTGGCCCCTCAGCTCTGTGTGTGGAAGAAGAAGTGAGAGCTCCAAAAGCATTGTCTGTGGTGGCTCGTCTCTACACCAGACCCCTGTGGTATCAGGTCATTAGTTCTGCTTGTTGGCTATGACCCAGCTCACCAGGTCACTGAGGAGCAATTAGCTCCAAAGCACAAAGAGATCTAATTGTTAAAAAAAAAAAAAAAAAAAAAAAAAAGCTGCATAACACTGGAGGAGTCAAAGAACGGAAATGGTTTTGCTACAACTATAACAAAGCCAACATGCACGACAATAAAATCTGGTTTGAGGGGAAATCTAATTAATAACAAAACTGCCTGTGGTTTCAGCTGAATGTTTTATTTTGGAGCAGTGACGAATAATTTATAGTAAGTCTTGTATGTGCAGTCAAGTGTGCAAACTTTGGATTCACAGGAGGACTCCATTGTACTGTTAGATGGACGTAGCTAACCATTTAATTCTGTATTGGACTGTAACTTTTAAAGCGAATTCATAAAGTTGTAGGTGTGTTTTTGTGCTGTCATATAGTGCCTCCTTTATTCACCAAGGAGCCACGTCTCTCTGCATTAATCCAGGCCAAACCAGATCCAGAATGACAGGCACTGTGTCACTTGAAACATCTCACCTATGCTTGTAAAGTTTCCTAATCTTTTAACAAAGATTGTGCCAGTGTTTAGGCTTGGCAATCAAATTCTGCTGGGTCTCCAGGGGTAACAGCACAGCTAAAGGCCGGTACATTCATGAAACGCACATTCGGCAGTCAGGTCTCCAGCACAGCTAGCTCCACCTGGACAAGGGCTACAAAAGTAAACACATTTCGATCTATATCGCAATTTTTTCTGAGTAAAATCGCTAATCCTGAAACTTAGATAGAGTATGTGCAAGGAGGAAGGACTGGGCGTAATGGCAAAAAATTTATATCACCATTTTCTTGGAGCCAGATCACAATAGCAATTGTATCACAATTCTTGGAGACTGTATATTTTCTTTTTGCCTTTGAGATAAATACATGCTTTTTCCACAAAGTCAATGGCACACAAGTGTTGTCAGAGAAACAAGTGTCCAAGCTATTGCAAAAAAAATACCAAAATAAGTGACCCCAAGCCTTCAATAAAAAGTTATTATAATATCATACAAATATAAAATTGTGTGTACAACAAGTGCACACAAGCACAACAAGTTTCTAACAATTTCTAACAATAGAAAACACTATTAGACATGATAAAATGCTAAAAAAAAAAAAAAAAAAAAAAAAACATGTTTCAGTCATAGATTGATATACAAATCAAAAAAGTAGACTTGGCAACTCTAATCATAAAAGAATTAGGTTGGACAAAATAGTCTGACAGATTGAATAGAGAAATGGGAAATCAAGTTAAGACGATTTCATAAAAAAAGTCAACCTCACAGGGACGAGCTCACCATTCGGTTTGTATCGAGATACGCCCAGACCTACATGTGAGTTTTTCTAGTTTGTCAATTTATAAAAATAATTTACACGTTGTGTCTTTTCACCTGAACACTAATATTTTTTTACTTTAAACAAAATGTTGTTTTTAACAAATACATTTCAAATCATTTTGCAAAAGCGATAGAAGGATTATTTGTTTATCAACAAGGGGTAGGCAACAGGTTTGCAGAAAGAGGCGCAGCTGGTAGACACAAGCTGTAGCAGCAACACTATTCAGCGCTATTGTCAGCTTTTGTCACAATGAGTTTATCATTGTGTGCAAAAACAAAAGTTATGCTGCTAAATCAATATTTATTTGTAAGTCAACTAGATGGACAGCGCAGGTGACATGCGCAGTAGAGCAGAAAGTGACGTTGACCAAGAATCCGTCTACACTAGGGGTGTAACGATTCACCTATATGTTCGAAGTATCGACACACAGCCCTTACGATACGCTGCTTTGATCGGCGTTCTATTAGTTATCCTCAATCCCAGCCGCACATCGATGCAACTTTGAATAGTTTCGGATCTAAGCCCAAAGAATCGGTTTATTTAAGCATATGGCGAAACATAAACCATACAGACAAACGGCATTCTTAGTAGTGTATTTTTCACATAAATGTTTCATTAAATGCGCTTTTAATATGCTGGTTTTCCGCGCTGCGTCATCATCAAGCACCTGCAGCGCTTGTTTCTCTACTCCCGGATGGCACCGCCGCTGCTACACAGCCCTGCGGAGGAGACAGACAGCGCTGTATTTCAAACCATCCTGCGGCCGGGTCCCGGTGCACACCCGTGCCCGCGAGAGCGCGGACAGCAGAAGCAACGTTACGGGGACAAAGCCACGGAGGTGACGCCGAACTGGACACGGAGGTAACGCTGTGAAATGACTCGAGCTTGAAAAGAACCAGACGAGCTGCAAGCGCGCACCCAGAGCTGCGACGCCACACTTATGTTTACCCGCGCTTATAGGCTTCTAGCTTCGCTGCCAATCTGTCACATTTGAGACATGTCCAGTACTCGAGACGCGACGTTAACGTGCTTTGAGTCAAAACTCCGAGCCTGCAGATGTTTGTGGATTTAATATTGAATCTAATGATAAGTCACAGAGATACAGTAAGTTCACACACTCCCATCTCACTTCTGCATCTGTGTGAAAATTATTGAAAAAGATGGTGAAATGTGGGTCACTTATTTTATTTTATTAAGGGGAAAAGTTGCAGTTTTTTATGTGCAATGAAAAATAATTGTGTTATTAAGCTGAATATCTTTATAACCCTATCATTTTATTATTTGTTATTGAGTTTTTGATTTAATGCAAAATCTTGGTAATGATTTTATTTATGCCGTAAGTTATCAAACTGAATCAAAATATCGTTTTAAAACTGCTGTATCGTTCCAAATCGTATCGTTCCACAAAACCCCAAAATCGTTTTGTAATCGTATCTCTTGGCTTCATATTGAAATGTATCGTATCGTTCTAAAAACGTATCGTTACACCCCTAGTACTGATCCAATAAATTATCATTATTCTCAAGTCTTGACCAAACACACTAGTAGTGCTACTATTTGTTTTCCACTCATGCAATTGATTTGGATTTAATTGAACAAAGTGATCTCATGAAGTCTGCACAGGCCTGTTTCCAGATCAAAGTGTTCTCCCACGTGCCCTCTTATGACTAATAGTGGTGACTCATGACCTTTCACCCTTGACCTCCCACCTGCAGCATCTCAAAAGACTCAAGAAAAATTGCACTTCGCATAATGATCATACGTGCTCAATCACAATTCAGACACATCGACTTTACTTTCAAATTGCAGATTACTGGCCTGGTGTTATAAGTCGTCGCCTGGGGGTAGCTTTTGTTTTTCTGTTTCCCACACATCTTGATTTATGTTGCTAAACCGATTCAATCTAAAAGGTAAGTGCTTTGGGTTAATTGGCTTGTGCTTTGCTCAGAAAATTGGCTTGTTTTAAGGCCCAATTTCCATAATGAAGACTCACATTTATCCTTTTGATATGCCACATGTTGAAGGGGATTTCTGCATTTCTAAAAAAAAACAACCTACACACAAACACTATGCTTATTTTATTTGGAATTGGAAGGAGTTTTATGTAGAAAGACAAGCATGTCCTTTACGTGGCTACAATGGACAATACCTTAGCAAGATAGTCAAGAATGAGGAGAAGAAAGCATCCTATTGCAGACACTATAGAGAAAATTGTCTGACTTGAAATGACAGAACAATCTTGTGACAATGTGTAATTACAGCTATGCTAAAAGAGAAATAATGCTATCATCACTATTACTATTGCAATATGCACTATCGATAATATTATGTAGACAAAAAATCCAGCAAAAGAAATAGGCAGAGTAAGAGATCTTGGGTGACTGGAGTTTATCCCAGTGACTTTGGGCCTTGGGCGGGGGCACACTCTGTCAATGGTCAATTGCAGAGTTAGTGATAACCTTTTCACTCTCTCATTCATTCACAAGGTGAAATTTACAGTGATGCCCAATTAACCTAACATGTCTTTTTAGGGTGACCATGTAACACCTGTCCAGGGACTACGGATGAAAATTTGCCTTGTGGCTAAATCTGGTGCATTTTACAGAAATGTTTATCAATGTACACTGTCCCTGTCAAATAAATAAATAAAATAAAAATGCATGTTCAAATGGAGGAAATTGGGGACTCGGAAAGTCCACAGTGACAAGGGCCGGACATGCAAACTCCACCCAGAGAGATCGTGAGCAATTGATATGGTTCAAACTGAGAGTCGAACCCACAATCTCCTTGTTGGGAAGCCACAGCTCTAACCATTGTGCTACCGTGCAAAGAGAGATATAGTTAGCAAAACTTTATAGGGGAGTTCTGTATTTTCTGTTGATTAAAGAAACACTTTTGTGCACAACCAATCCAAGTGCAGTTCCTTTTGAGGCTAAACGAGATTACTGAAACTTATCACAGAAATTTGCTAGCTGAATACTTAATCAATGCTAAAAGGAAACATTCAGTGAGTCGTTTTGTCAGCAGCTACAGCATTCTTGGATATTTATACACATTTAGGTCAGTGGACCTAAGAGTAAGATATAAGCAAGGAACTCAAAATGCTTTAAATCAAGGACTCTCTCATCTAATCACACCAGCCTACGCTGAGGTCAGATGGAATAGTTGTCCAAGGACACAGTTCCCACTGTTGTCCAGGCCCTGTCTTGTTTAATTTCTGTTATATTCAAATCAGTGAATAATGAAGACGCCATGTATGTACACACTGAACATCAGTGGCGTGCTGGGATCATTTTTCAGCCCGGGAAAATCAGACATTAGATTAGCCCATTTGTTTATGAAGTCACGTGACTTAGCTGGTAGTTGAGTGGTTAAGAACTGCGCAGTTAAGCTTTCCTTTCTGCACCCAGGTTTGAGTTTTCTTTGTGAGCCAATTTGAAATTTCTAATAATTGTGTATACATCATTATGGATTCCCTGATTGCTTCTGATCCCAAGCACCTCAAGTCAAACTGCATGCTCCTCACCACTCTTCTTTACTGCTTCCAGTGCTGCACGACTTTACTTTGTGGAATTGCATCCACTTATGCCAGATTTGGCATACCTACTGAAAAAAATGACCAACTTATTAGTTATTAGAATTTCTAGTTTATATTCTTTTATTATATAAGCTCCTGATTCTGTTCAATCATATCTGATCACATTAACCCTTGTGTAAACAGATTACACTTAGCTCCAACTGTGCTTGATCATTTTCCTTTTGATTTCATTTGTTCACCCTTGGTTAAACACTCATTGAAGAAGACACAGGCCATCTGGTGCGCTTGAAGCTTAGCGGGTGTGGCAGTTGCTGTCCGTGGAGAAGTCAGGGAGTATACTTGCCCACTGGATCTATATCACACAAGTCTATAGGCCCCCCTCGGGCTGGACTGATTTAAAGAGCACCAGGCTGTTCTTAATCCCGCCCCTTTCAGCAGCGATCACAGCGGTGTGAGATTGATGAAGTTGGCAGGAGGTTAAAAGCTGCTCACTGTGGGAAGGCCAATATGAACCTTAACCTCGCATAAAGCCACAGCTCAGGGGGAAACATGACTTTGAGGCCTGGAGAGAAGTGAAAAGATGTAGTCTATTTCAGTTCATTAATGTGTGTTTGGGTGACAAATATACCACTTTTGAGAAATCAAATTATAGGCATGTCTATTGCAACAATTGCGACAAAATAGTGAACAATACATAGCTTTTCTGGAAAAGAGTCTACCCTATGCTTATGCTAAAACAACATTACACATAAATTTGACCCCCCTTCCCACAATGGCTTTTCATTGCTCAAAATAACTTCTTTAATATATGCTTTAATACAGTAGGCAGGTGTCTCTCCAGAACTTTGGCTTTGTAGTATCACATGTTCATCTCAATGGCAATATCTAAGATTAAATTACCAATGTAAGACTTTATAGGCAAAATAAAACAACAATATTGTCTCCATGCAGAACAAGTGATTCAGACCCTCCACCAAAACTCTCACAATAAGTGCAGTAATAGCTAAACATAAGGGAGTACAATGGTCTTTTATAAATTTGTGTAGTGGAAGCAGGACAAAGTATGACTTCAGGTATAAATATTATGCAAGCCATCGAATGAAGTAGCCATATATGCATACAGGAAAATACACCTGTTTTTTCGACCCCAAAACCCCACAAATCTGCAATACTAAACAATTTGATGTTTCTCAATGTGGCCACTCTAAAACGCTAACACATGATAAAGCAAATAAATTAGAAAATTGTGCTTGCCTGGGTGTCTGTGTACATAACTAACAATATAAGTCTTGCTCCACTATTGCAGTTGGTTATAGGCACATGGCAAAAGTTTGTGAGAGTTCCTGTAAATGTTTTGGCCTGATCCTCTTTCCTACTTTTTTTTTTCCTTTCCTCAAGTGTGCCTGTAAATAAATAAATGTGCATATTAAACACTGCTTATGAATATACACTTTCAATCTCCTATTACAGCTGCCAAAAAACAAGGACTCTCACATTTCAAACATCTGGCCGACCACTACACCTGTGCTTGACCCTTGGGTACATTCCTCTCACACATTCTACATTTTGACATAAAAACCTCCATGATAAACTTGTTTCCTCTGAAAAGTACTCTCCTGTAATGCCTGGTGTAGTCGCGGGTGTAGCCCATATTCATTCACTACAGTGGTCTTTTGAGACGCTGCCATCTGCTCCACACTCACACAAAAACAACAGGCAGGCTCTATACTGTATATGTTAACCGCACAAGCCCCTAAAAGGATTACACACATCCACGTCTTGTACGGCTGGATTAAAATATTCTCTTTGCCACTCCCCTTCGCACAGTCCTGTTAATGCCTTCACACGGAACGCATTTAATCATTCAGCCCCAATTAAAACCTCTGATTAACACTAAGCGCCAATTGACTTGAGTGCCGTCTGATGTGTGGTAATGAGTACATTGCGTTTGGATTCTTTTGTGCGCTCTCCGGATCGTTTAGCTCACAAGAGCCGCTAACTAAGAAAACAAAGCTTGGATTTGCTCTTTGTGAAATAGTTTCCTTCCTGGCGCATTTCAATGGCTTGTTTAAGTGTATTTACCCCACGTAGAGAGTAATTCTGTGCTCAAGCACTGTAAGAGCAACTTTAAAAAAGATTAAAAGTGGTTTAGCATTTCAAGTACTAACAATAATGTAGAATAGCTTTTGAGCAAAGTAGAAAAACAAATGACCTGAGCACAATATTATCTGGAGATGGATAACAATTTCAGTGTTGTGTCAATTCTTGGACAAATATGACTTTTTGGTGTAAATAAAGTCAATTTTCAGTTTTCATTTTTTTTGTTTCAAAAAACATAAGATATTTAGGTGATAAGATCACAGTTCTTTTCCTTTTTCGATCCAAGATGCAATTAAAAGTTAAAGGTTATGTTTTTTAGGACAATGTACAGCCACATTAGGCACAATGGTAGATTTTTTGTGCCAGATTCTAGCTTAAGAACTAATTTCCATCTTTCTTGGGAGGGGAGAAGAGACAGAACATGTTTTTAGTGGTAGGGGAAGCCCTGGGAGCACCCAGAGGAAACTTATGCAGACACAAGCAGAACATGCAAACTCCAGAAAGGTGTTTTGAGTGTAGAGTATATATTGTTTTGTTTCAGCAAGTGCAAAACCTCAAGATTTAAAATAAATATTCTTTGCAAACACACAAGTTAAAGCAGAACTAAGCAACCTTTTGAAGACATTTGTTAAATGTCTTTGTAAGTCTTTGTGATGATGGATACATATTGTATTTTGGGGCATTTGAGGCACTTGTTGTCGACTCACTCTGCTGTCTCTCGTAGAAACTATTACAACTGTGGGAGTTGTAGTAGGTGGTGAGGGAGAAGCCAATGTTCCTCCCTCACCACCCTAAAACGCTGAACCGAAAAAGTTTTATACAGCATATAAATGCTAGTGATACTGTCCATTAATAGAAACAAAAATAAATGCTATGTTTCGATTCACTTGGCTATTTTAATTACACAAGAGAGCTGTAGGGAGAGCACTACCGCTGAATTTGCTTAGTTCAGCTTTAAGGTTCACATTCTCTTTATATTTCTTGACTGAGCACTAATTATGACGGTATTCAAAATTGGATTCATTGCACAGCAGTAAAACTAAAATTAGCAAGGCTGCAGCTACAGACTGAGGTCTTCTTTGAGGAGAAATATTTTGGGCCCTAAGCAAAATATTACAAGACTTTCAATCAGGGGAGTCATTACATCCATGTTCATCAATTCATGTCCTGATTATGGAGTAAAATTAAAACAACATTTAGGAAAGTTTAGGGAGTCCTTCAAACCAGATCCCATCTAACGACCTGAAGCCCTGCCTGTAAACTTCAGCATAGTGTCTATGCTTTGAAATCAGAATGGACAAGCATTTTGCCTTAAGATGAAAAAGAAAAAAAAAAGTTGCTGAAATCAAGACTTGAGGACATGTTCAATGAGAATAAAAAAATACAAAATAGAATAAACAAATAACTGCAAAAAGTATGCAATAGCAGCTTGTGGTCATGGGCCCCAAGCATCTGCCTGTTGCCTGTAGCTACGTCACTGCATAATTAATAACATTCTGTACTTACAAAATCTAATTGCATTTACTGAATAAAGGCATGCTGAAGTTTTCTCTGTAAAAATCCAATTTGTAGTCACAAAATGTCTAAATGTAAAACATCACTGAATCTATAATTAGAGACCAAGCTAAAGCACTATTAGTCACTTGAGCTGCCTTTGAATAGGATCTTTGTATTTGATGAACTTGAGAAGCCAAGATGCTTCAGAGCGAGTTCATTTTTCAGCAGACTGAGTAAAGGGCCGAGGAGGTGGAGAGCAGTGACAGAGGAGAGAGGGATAAGGCACATGCAGTGATAGATGAATGAGTGCAGGACAGAAGCTGCAGACAGATACAAGGCAGCTGCTGTGATGAACTGTGAGGTCAGAGCCCCCCTGTTCCAGATCTCCTAATGAACACTCACCCGACGACCCTGCCTGACCCCTTCTCCTCGCTGTACAATCAGACACACTGTACCACCACACGCACTCTGCTATTTTGGGGCAATAGAGAAGGCAGCAAAGCACTCCGACAAGTGCGCTTCATTTGCACACCTCTGCAGAGCCTCGATCACTCAGCTTGTCAAGAGCCTGGCTATTTCTAAAAGCAACTCATTTGTTTTCATTGACAAAGCAGTAAAGAGGTTTTCCCTAGCCGCTCATTAGCATTGTGTGTGAAACCTGCTGTCACTTTAAAGTATGATTTTGTAAAGGAATGTAATTAGACATTTCAGTGAACTATTTTTCACGGTGATGAATGTTGGCATTAAAAGTAAACAAAACATGTTGGAATTATTGATGCATTAAAGGGAGTCCAGTAAATTAAGAAGGATGTACATCATGAGTCTTCTATGTACAAAAGAGGTACTATTAAGAATCAATAGGTGATCCTATTGTTACATTAGTACATTATTTGTCTAGTCTACTACCAGTTAAGGCAGCAACAAATGTATAAGGTCTTGGTTTTCAATTATGACGAGAGTAGAATGCCATTTTGCTAATTGTAATTCACAATCATATTGATCTAAATGAGCTTAGTAATAGAAAAAGGTCCACTGACTTCATTTGAAAATGTCGAACCGATAAACACACCTTTCCATTGTCTTCTACCTTTATACACTTCAAGTCCAGACAAGCTTCCACCCAGCTTAAACAGCCCTCACTTTCTCGCATCCAGCTTTCAGCTTGTACCCTCCTCTTTAACACTTCATTAGAGGGACATTGTCTTTCAACATCATCAGCTCGTCACTTCAACTTCCAAAGCTGCTAAGGTCTAGACCCCAGGGTCTATATACATTCTGTAAATCTCTATTTGACACCCCTTCTTCATATGTTACATAAAATATTAATGCTAGTTTCTTTCCAGGAATGCTAATTTGTGTGTAACAAAGTTGAATCCAGTTTTTGCTCCTCTTCTACCACTGTGAACTGCTTTGCACATGAACAAATGCTGTATTAATTAGGTCAATACATGTGCTCCTCCAAGAGTTTTAACGTAAAAGAATTTGTCACATCACTTGTCATGTTTATGGTTTCAATGTGACTCTGTTACAACTTTTCATCAGATCCTATCATCGTAAGGTTCCAACATTACGTACACAGTGAGTCAGCTCTTTATTGCTAATAAATATTCACTCTCCTGTGTTCTTTACAAAATTAATCCAATTTACCTTCACTTTTATGAAAAATGGCACATGTGAGGACAATTTATGTTTTTACTGACACTTGCTCAGGGGACACTGCTCTGTTTGTAAGACATCTCTTCTAAATTTGTCATGCCTGTTTCGCTTCTTTCTATGACATTTGTTCATGTCTGTTTTGAGTGTGTCCAGATTGAAATTCAGTTGTTTACATCTTCAACACATCTTCGCTGACACCGTAACATGTCTCACGACAGAACACTAAATCATGTCACAAGAGTGCTTTGTCTGCTTTAGGTACACACCAGTTGTCATCACACGCTGCATACTTTGAACCTGTGCACACAATGACAGTGAGACGGCTGTAGGTACAGTGCACCTGCAGCAGCATGGCTTACAAATCCACTTTCATATTTCCTCTGATGTGCTCTCTTTGAAGTCCCACAGGAGTGGCCCTTGCCCGGGACAATAATCACATTAGTGTGTGATCCGCAGGCAGAGAGATGAATTCACAGGTTGGACTGCGGGGACGGAAAGATGATTTTGTGTGAACTAACACAGCGTAGATCTCTCCCTGCTCATTCACTCGCTCTGACTGATGCTGGCAATTTCCCCAGACGCAACTGTGCCTCTGCGTGACATGATCGATGGCTCTTATATTCCAAATCCTTACCTCCATCAAACCTTCAGCCAATTTATTCCTGCCAGCAACTCCCAATTTCTGATGTCCCAACAGCACACAAAAGTAAGCCAATCATATTCAGACGCATTTGTCACCATAAAATGAGAAGGTTCTGTCTGCATTAGGGCAGTTCTGAGACAAGAGAGATTGTGTTTATTTGAAAAACCCTGCAATATTAAACTGGAATCATGAAGTTATCTATAAATATGCCAAAACCAAGGTCCTATGTTCTATTGTAAACTTATTCTAATCAAACAATATGAGAGACAGTCAAGCTTCGAGCTCTTTTTACATTTGTTTTGTCAGTTTAAAGGCATTAGAACTAAAGTTGACTGAATTGTCAGAAAGTCACACAATTATAAAGTAACAGAATAAAATGGAACAGCAGTATTTATCACTGTAAATGTATTTTCTGTTCTGATTGGCTAAGACCATTTCAAGATCAAGAAAATCTTTAAAAGTGGACACATTATTGCTCAAAAATCCTCAGAAATACCTCAATTTTATTGAAGTGACCCAGAAACAAGAATGCATTAACATTATTTCTGCAAAAATGTAAGACAGAACTGTCAAAGGGGACAATTTATTCATTTTGCCATCCATTAGGTGCTGCATCAAAATTCAGCAGAATCCTCAAACTCCCGCCTATGAAATGGAAGCGTGCGGATCTGAATGTCCTGTTAGTGCTGCACTAAACATCTGGGCAGTGTTGTGGTGGAAGCTGTTTGACGCAGCTGTCAGACATGTGGCCCTGTTCCGATGGTTCTCTGTCACTTCCAGGGTCGGACTGAGGTTGTGTTCAGACAAATCACATGAAGGAAAGTGAACGCCAAACACTCGAGAGGAAATGGTTCGAACTATAACTGTCTCTTACAATGGATGAATTCAAAATGTAGTTGAATTATTTGGATTTGATTAGATTCCAAGTAAAGCTTCTTAATTTCAATGTCACATCTAATTCCAAAAGCTTGTCATTGTGCCATTTATTTCACGCCTGAAACTACTTACTGTATCAAAAAGTGGATTTGTATTCAGGAATATTAAAACGCTGTCACACTGTATCTCACACACAGCCTTAATGGAACTTTTAAAGCTCTCTTTACCAACTCATTTTCAACTTGCCAAAACTGGAACCCAACAGTAGAATGTTGGCAAGCAACAAAAGGAGTTTCTGCCAAAACAAGTGAATCAGCTGGATGCCAATAATCTCCTTGACCTTGAAAAGATGAACCTCAAACTGCACACAAGTCATCATGAAAGAAGTATGTCAACCTGTATGATACTTTAGATGAGGAAATATTAAGTAAGTAAGTAAGTAAGTAAGTAAGTAAGTAAGTTAATGAATAAAATACTGATTGCTTATTTAAAATGGCACAGTTATTCAAGTTAAAATGCTAGGGGTGTTTACATGTTTTTGTCTTAAAGTAGACCTATTGTGATTTTTCTGTATACTTAGGAAGAAACTATGCCCTAAGTACACCAATAATCCATATTTTGTTCATTTCAGAACACAAAAGTTTGTTAAAACGGGTTAGGAATAGAAACGGGTTTATTGACTTCCGGTTGAAAATTGCAGAAGTGATAAGCCCCGCCTCTTCATTGTAAAATATAACTTTAATAAGCCACAGATTTAAAAATTACTTTTTTGTTATTGTTGGAAAGTGTCTTCATGACTATTTTGAACCTTATCAGCCCGATCTTGCCCCTTTGTCTTAGCCGGTCTTAGCCTTGGTCTTAAGTATTCCTCTGTTGGCCACTAGTGGCTCTCTTCAAGCTCTATACACTGTCAGTGTAGAAGGTCTGGCTCCAGCCAGATGTGAGGGGGTGCAGTTTTTTTCATTGAACCTGACACATGCTCACGCCTGTGACAAGTGAGCAGCTGCTTTAGGATCACAGGCAAAAGAGAACTGTAGCAGCAGCTTCAGTTTTGAAAAAAACTGTAATAATAGAAATTTATTTGGTGAAAGTCTATGTACTTGACAGACTTTAACAACTTTGTCTAAAAATGTGTCTTTTCTTTACATAAAGCTTGTTGACTTAATAAAAAAGATAATCAGATGTGAGAGTGAACATGGGTCAGTGTGAATGCTATGGAAAGGCCAAAGAGGCCATCATGTATTTTTAAACCATTTTTTATGTGTCAACACGTTAAAAAAATGTTGGCCTCATTTTTAGACAAAGTTGATCAAGTCTGTCAAGTAAATAGACTTTCACCAAATAGATTTCTATTATTGCAGTTTTTTTTCAAACTGAAGCTGTTGCTACAGTTCTCTTTTGCCTGTAATCCTAAAGCAGCTGCTCACTTGTCACAGGCGTGAGCATGTGTCAGGTTCAATGAAAAAAACTGCACCCCCTCACATCTGGCTGGAGCCAGACCTTCTACACTGACAGTGTATAGAGCTTGAAGAGAGCCACTAGTGGCCAACAGAGGAATACTTAAGACCAAGGCTAAGACCGGCTAAGACAAAGGGGCAAGATCGGGCTGTATATGTTTTACTTGCATACCTAATCTTTGAGTAAAAGTAAATACAAAAAAGTGGGTCTGGATAGGTGGTAGGTGAAGACAGGCATTTTCTGTCAACTGAAGCATTAGCTGCAGAACAATACAAGATAACTCAAACATGCATCAATCAATTTAAATACAACTTTGGGCAAACTCATGATGACAGAACACTGGTGTCACAAAAACTCAGAAAAGTAGATTTTACATAATGGGTATCCTTTAACAAATAGCTTACTATTGTGGTAAATGTATTTTTTGTCACCATTAAAAAAGAACTATACATTTTGACAGTGATGAAATGTCACATGGTGTCCAGAATGAATAAAGCCTCAATAATGTAGAGGTTTATTAATGTTATTTAATTTTTATAGTTTTTAATGAAAAACTTTTGCCATGGAATATCAAAAAATACTTTTACTTATTTTCAATCATGCGATTTCATTTTGTGACTAGATCCATTCACAAGCATCACCGTACTAAATATGACTGGACTTTAGAATGTTGTGATGTTACCATCCAAACAAAGGTTCAATCTCTGATCTATGTACTTTTTTGTCTTTTACATTAAATCAGAATTATTTTTAAATGTACAAAATAATACAGATACATGAAATGCAGAAAGTTCTTTGACATTTAAAGCCACAGATATTCTAGCAAAAGCCTATAAGACTGCCTTTTCATTCTACATCGCCGAGAGCTTTTCTTACTCGCGGGAAAACCAAAACATGCTTAACATAAATGTGCCGTCACAGCTTTACAGGGATCCCCAGATAGAACCGGATACTTACAAGATTTTACTTCATCTTCAGCACTTGTCCCCATGAGGCCAGTAACTATTCCACTGCAGGTAATAACATCCAGAAGCAACGACAAGCACGTGTTAGTGTTAAACTCATCCGTGCAACGCAAAGACGACTGCCGAGCCCCTTAGTCATGCAGTCACTGTATGGGCGAGCATGTTGCCAAAGCCTCAATCCTTGGCAAAGACGCTCATTAAGCTGCCCACAATCAGACACAAAGCTGGATCTAAAGCCCATTCACTGCCACTACACAAAGGCAAAGTGTAGGAATGCGAGTTGTATCTCACCCCCTGTGCGTCCACCATGAAGACATGTGGTGCACCTGAATAGCATGTATTTGTAACATTAAGGACACGCACTACAAAAGAATAGAAACAAAAACTAAATTTTACACTGGCGTTGTAGAGATTTCTTAAGTAAATGTAAGAAAAACATAACCAGTTAGTAGACAATGTCACGTTTATTGTAGATAAAAAGCCTTTTGTGGGTGGTCAAATATGAGAAATGGGCATTGTCAAGTTTAAAATTATTTTGCTAACATGTTAGACCCAAATAAATTTACAGAGAATTGTTTTTATTATATCATATTTATTCTTTGAATAAACTGCAAATTTCTAAATGAGCTTTGTGGGTTAGTTCCAATGATAATTATCAGAGAGCCGCTAAATTGCGTGTATGTAAACAAAAATTAAAAAAAAAAACAATGCTCATTTGTCAGTAGACAGTTGTGGTTACCTTAGCTATATATGTCATACTTACTGAACAAAATACAATTTTAATCATCATCAACATAAACATACTACTTTAGTAAAATATGAATGACAATCATATTCTCTATGGTATACTGAAAACTGTCTAACCCAGTGGTCACCAACATTTTTCAGCTTGCGAGATAGCTCAAAGACATACCTATGTATTTACATTAATTTACTGTATTTAATTAGCGACTTTCAGACTAGTCTATAGTTTATTGAAACATTGTTGGCAAATAGACTTTCTCTAATATTATAGTGATAATATTTCATCAGAATGTAAGTTATAGCCTAAACCTTCCACAAAGTAACACGTAATAAGTTGAAGCTATCTTCACCTCACTTGTAGGGCTTCAACTACTGTATTATAAGTGATCGGTGATAACCATGGTAACACTGAGGGCAAGATTTGAGAAAGTTAGCCAACAGTAGAGAATATTTGCTGCTGCATCCTAAACTTGCGTTTGTAGATTGTGCTTGTAATTTGCGCGAGTAGTTCAAGTGTGTAGTCCGAGTAGTTCACATGTACCTCTTGGTTAAAGTTCATATAAACAAGCCTGCTTTGTCATCGACTTTCACTGCCTTGAGATCGACTGGTTGGTGACCACTGTTCTAACTTGTCATACTCGCTGGGGAGCCATGATTTCAGAAACAGAAAATCTTGTCCAGTCCAACTTTGTTAACTTTGGTGGGTGTACAATCTTTGTGTCTAATGGTCTAATTATGATAAAACACCTCAATTTATAAATGAGGTCCAAAATGTGTTTTGTGAAATAATAAAACATCTTTAGAAGCAAATTGGACCAATGTGTTAAAAAAAGAAGAAAAAGCTCCAAATGAGTTTGGCCTGTAGTGTCTTGCCCTAAACATACACAGAGTGGACTTGGGGCCCATAGATCACCCGCTGTGTGCAAATCTGTCGAGGCAGTGCTGCTTGAGTTGCAATCTCCTTCCGTCAGACGCCGCAATCTGCTTAATACTGCTCATTGTCATCAAGCATTAGTTCACTGCGGACTGGATCTTTGAAGTGTGTTCTTGTCGTTTAAGGGGAAAATCGAGTTGGGAAATCGGGGTTTGATTACCGTTCAGGTTGGATAAAAGTGCCGTTGCACTTCGCTGAACACGGAGCAGACTTCTCCACTATATAGAAATAGAAAGCGCTCTGACTGCACAACCATTCACAAGAGAGTGCCCTGACTGTTGATAAGTCCGGCAGCAGAAACAGTTTCTCTCCCACGGCACATGGGGGAGGGAAGAGAAGTGAAGGCGGCCTGGTCGGGATGATGTATGATGTGGACCCTAGGTTGGGACTGGGGTTTAACAGCGAGAAAGGCAGAAAATGAGAAGGGGGAGGAGAGTCATGCTTGAATTATGCTGATGTGGGATGGAACCTCAGTGAAAAACCAACCAAAGGCACTAGACTTACATCCTCCTATAACAAGGTTATTATCTCTCAGGCCCCACTAGCTCTGACAGTCATGAAGGTAAAAGTGCACCTCTACAGAACCATCCGCTGAAATCTTAGCTTGTTTAAATCTAACAGTCTTGACATGATAATACCCTAAGCAAATGTCAGATATTTGTTAGGTTATTCATTCTACACGGTGTAGTGGATGTATATAAATATCAGAGTGCCTCACAAGATTGTTGAACCAAAAGTTAGAAAACAAAGCAATGAAAAAAGTCATTGGTCAATAATACTGAAGCAGATTTTCCAACATACACAGCAAACAAGCAAATAGTGTATGAATAATTGTTTTGGAGTATCCCCTGTCCTTAGATCTTTGTTCTGTCCCAGAGCAGTTTTTAGACTGTTTTTGTCCCACAACACTGTCTTTAGACACTGCTTCATGACAAGGAAAAACTCCAAACACAAGCCAGAGATAAAACAGGCAGTAGTTCTGATCAAGACTGATGTGCATCCAACTGCAGACAGAGTTTAAGTAACACAACATATTGAACCTAAACAGATCTTCATCTTAATCTAAGTTTATGGAAGATAGTACTATAAAATATCTGTCTGAATAATGTCAGAGTATTGTGTAAAACTTTGATAAAAAAAAAAACTAGTTTCTGTACAAAGACTTGTCAACTTTAGAATTTTGCAAATGTAGACAGGCTTGAGAGAAAGTCAATTGGAAAAGGCGACTTAAAGCCGTGGGGACACTGGTCTTTTGAAAACAGCAAGAGTCAGTTAGTGAGAACACTCACGCCTCTAAGCGCTGGGCCCTCACGGTTCAGAAGCACTCTCTGAGCTACAGCAGGATGAAGCAGTCATTATGGCCACACAAATAAAGGGAAGCCTTATGAACTTTGCACAAATGCTTACTGCTCCGGGCTGGACGGCTCTGGAAGCCGGGGGAGATGGGTAGGTACCGGGGCGTCCTGCCAGTTCCGAATGGCTTAGTGTTGGTGCACTCAGGCCAAACAAACCTGACATTGTCCTGGGCACTGCCCCCGGGAAAGCCTCTTCCCCTTTGTCCCCCATTTGACTCATTCACACTTTCTGTCCAATTGATTCACTGATTTGGACATGACTTAAGCAGGGAAAAAGGCAAACATTTATTCACTCTTCGAACTAATTGTTAAAAAGTATGAGATTGTCAGACTGCCCGGTACATCTTAATATATTTCTCCTTTATCATACTAATTTGCTTCTCAAAGATCCAAACAATTAAGTTCTCAGAGCATGTGCAAAAAGAAAAAAACTTACAACAGGCAAAGTCTAATGAAAAAGTAGGGCTGGACAATTCAAAAAATATCAAGAGGTTGGAATTCAATTATGTCAAATTATTAACATTTTTATTCTTTTTGTGTGTCTATGTGTGGCTTGTAACAGAAGTTAAACGTCACGACAGTTTGTAATAATACACCAATGCGATCATGTTTGTTTTGGTTCCTTTGGGTGCTGCATCTTTGACTTTTGCCATAGCCACAAAGCTACACTGTGATTGGTCAGCTCCTGCACTTTGATTGGCCGCCACCTTGACCATCAAGATCAGAGATTAAATCAAGAGAAGAAAGTGATCTTTTTATGTATAAGATTGACCAGAAACAGATAGACAGAAATAGTTCTCCCTATAGAAAAACATAATTTTAATCTCTTGCATGTTAAAATTACATTTAGTAAGGATTATTTATTTATTTATCTTTTAAGACATGATGCTGTGTCTCAACCTCAACTAATGTATGACACTTTCTCTTATCAGCCTCAAGCAGCAATCGCCAAATGCTATCTGACCTGTACAAGATGGAGGCTTGCGACCGTATCGTGTCAGTGGAATTAAATAATGCTCTCTTGACCTCCGGTCCCCCCTTAGGCGGCCCAAGTGGATGAGATTGAGGGTGAAAACAAAAACATCACACTGCACTGCCCCAATGCCTCTTCAACACGAGAGGAGAGAAATGCAGGTGGTCGGGGTTCACGGCCTCGCTAAAATTTGTGTAACGGCCACGCTTCCACGCCTCACAATACCTTACAATCCTCTCGCGCCAGTCAGCTTAAGATAAATGCTATTGCGCTAATGAGAAATTCTTTAAAAAATGAAGCAGGTCTGCACTATTCATTTTACTGAAGGACAGGCAGATTGCTGATATCGCGCAATGATTGATTTACACTTTTTTGCACCATTTGGCAAATACGCTGTAGGCACACAGTGAGGAGCTTTTAATTGAACTTCAGGCACGCAGCCCAATTCACCCGAAAGTCTTCTGTTCCCCAGTCTGTCAGAAAAAAAACGGTCAAAACCCCTCCAACCTGGCCCTACTGATATGAGCTGCCTGCCTCGAGCCGATAGCATTTCCTTGACACTCAGAATCAATAGAAAAAGTGCTGCTGCTTTCTTGCAAGTTGCCATAGTAACAGGTGTATCTTCATGCTGATCACTAGCAGAAAGTTTAGTATTGCTGTGTCGTGGCGCTGCAAACGGAGGTAGTCATTACCTGTTCAAAGTATTATTTATGTGCTTTTACATAGAAATTAAACAGATTGTTTAGCTCATCATCATTTCATTAATCCACTTAATCTATAGAACAACTTTAAAGATCGTTTCCTCCAAATGTATTTTCTTTCCAGGCCACAAGACCACCTCCTACACACTTTCAGGGTGTATATTCATCATTAAAAATAGCTTAAATGTTAACTTTAAAATAGGCTTGTCCAAAGAAATGTTACTATAGCAACTTCAACACTTGCAAAACCTAACCTACTTTGTAGTAGATGCACATTTATAGATTTTACAACTCTATTTAAACCGAAAAAAAAAAAAGAAATACTTCCACCTTTCTGTTCGAGCCTTTTCTGCGCATGACCCATGACAGCGAGTGAAAAACAGGCAAAATTCCAGCGTTGAAATTGGCCGCATATATCTGCCCCAACCCATGGCGCTTTAATAGCTCCCTCAATTATTTCCAGATACAAGTTGACGTCTGATTTACTCGGTGCTGCGCAGAACAAAGCATACAATCAAACAAGAGCTCTTTAACAGGAAATAAATCAAAACCAGGGGAAACAAGTCGTGAAATACTGTATCTGCTAAACTGTATGTTAAGCAGGTTGTGTAAATAGGAAGGAGAGAGAGCTCACTGATGTTGGAGGGAAGAATACTGGGGCCAAAGGGTGATGCCAGGCTGAGCAGTAGGTCTCAGCTAAACAGATGGTCTATGGCAGCGATCACAGCACTAAACACCAGCGCCACAGCAGCGTCTGTTCTCTGTCTATAGATGCCCAGTCACTACTACAAATACAAAATAAATACTAGAAAGCACAATAACAAGACATTTGACATTTTAAGAAAATCAAAGACTATTCCATATGTTATGAAAATCTATGGGTTTCACTTTACAACAACAACAACAACAAAACTGCATTCACACAATATGTTGTAATGTAAATGTAAATGAAACGTGCAGTACAAACCAGAGAGAAAAGCGCCATATACAATGTATTTATATAGCATTCTGGCATTTTTCTGGCACTCCTAAGTGCTTTACATTGATAAACCACATATTCAGTCTGCAGATAAGGTAAAGTACTTTTATTAATCCCAGGAGAAGTAAAATCCTACTCTGCATTTCACGCAGAGCCGGACCTTCCTATGCAGACTATACAAAATGCGTAGGCCCTCGCATCTGTGGAGGGAGACATCTTTGGATGCTTTGTGGTTTTTTCTGGTCATATAGAAAAGACAGAAGATCACCAGATCTATGTTATATACTGTATATATATTAGGGCTGCACGATATTGAAATTTCTGCGATATGCGATATGGGCTCTAAGATTGCGATATTTGATATTTTGCGATATTTATTTTTCAATTAAGAATTTCTCTGTAATTTATTTAAAGTCGTTATTACATTATTAAAACGATGTGCGTATAAACTGCACACGTTCTGTGCTTAGTAATTGCTTAATCATTTTACTCACTTATTTTATTGAGGTGCGGTCATGTTTTAGGACGATTTTTTCCACGGCTTAGTTGCTGGTTGCTCTGAAATCTGGCAACCGCAGTCGGTAGCCTACACACGTTATGCCTGACAGGTCACAGCTTTATCACAACTAGTTTTTGTGCCTTTCAATCTTGTTTTAAACCAACACAAATCACAAGAGTTGTTTTAAGAGGAGAAGACGAGAACGGAGTCAAACCACTCGGCGCTAAAAACGGATGAATAATGCATACGAATTTAATAATTATTGCACATCCTTGCGATATGGATATTGCACGTGTCAATATTGCGATATCGATATTTTTTCGATATATTGTGCAGCCCTAATATATATGTATATATATATATACTGTATATATATATATATATATATATATATATACTGTATATATATATATATATATATATATATATATATATATATATATATACACATTAGGGCTGTCAAGCGATTAAAAAATTTAATCGCGATTAATCGCATGATTGTCTTGAGTTAACTCGCGATTAATCGCATTTAATTAAATGTTTTTATTTTATATATTTTTAATGTATTTTACATTCTAAAAATTAATTAGCTTTAATTCCTATTTATTATGTCTTTATTTGTAGAATCTGTTACACTCTTGAAGTGGAAAATAATTGTTTGTAGGCTTTCCCATAACATTAGGCCAAAGTGTGGTATTGAGATGTCTCACTCAATGTACCGGTAAGCATTTATTACATTGCTCTTTCACAATAAAGCGCTTTCTGCAGCTGGAGATTATGAGGCTTTTATTGTGAAGGATTCAAAGGAAGTGTTAGTTTGAACTAGCAAAGCTTTACCGCTAGCTAACGGAGCCAAAAGTAGAACTACGAAAGTTTTACCGGAGTTTGAAAGCTATTCTGGATATGGATATTTCAACAACCTGAGTGGACAAACATGCATTTAGTGACGCGACTTTATCGAGACATTGGAAGGGAAACACGTACGAGCCTCCTCCTCATCAGCTGATCGAACTGCACATGGACGAGGTAAACAAAACATCTCAGACAGTCGTGGACGAGTGAAACGTTACCAAAGTCTACAAAAGTGAGCCATCAGAGCCTTGTTTAGGTCTCTTTCTGCTTGTGCACTGGGTTTTTCAATGAACCTCGCGTTATTGGGGTGATTTAATGGTGAAAAATAAACATGCGATTAATTTGCATCAAAAAAATTATCGCCGTTAAAATAGTTATGCGTTAACGCGATAAAAAAGCAATACAAGTGACAGCCCTAATATATATAGAGATTTTTTTTTTTTTAAATACACTCAGTAATCACATAGTTATAAATCACTGAAGTCACCAAACTGAAAAGTGACAAAGGTGTGAGGGGTTGATGAGTGCTTCCGCCTTAAGAAACCGGACTGACCACTTTTCCCAAACCCCAATTTCAATGTTTTTGACTGATTGCAAGTTAACAACATTCACCACAATTACTTCGATAACCTTTGTGTTATTCTGCTGCACACATACAGTTGTTGACCTTTGCCTTTCTGCTTTTTATCATCCTTGTTGCCATGCCAACAAATACAGAGAGGGAGGCAGCTATTGATCTTACAGTAAACAGTTCTTTCTGAGAGATAAAGAAATGTGCGGTTGTCTTTTATTTTCCTCTTTTCCACACAGCATAACCCTTACCTGATTGCGATTAATGCACCCACACACAGAGCCAAAAAGAGCAGCTATGTTTTCATTGCAGGGCAGAGTTCAAATGAGTCCGCAGCAATAAAGTGCAGGGATCTCTCAGAGTCTTATCGCGGCCTGTGTGGACAAGTTCAGATGAAGTGGCTACTTAGAAGCAGACTTAATCATGGGAGCCCCAAGAATCAATAAGCCATTCCCCTCAGGTCATTTATGCAATGAGAAAAGTGCTCTCTTCTCCAGCTCTTTGCCATGTGTGCATAGCTGACAGAACATACAGAGACAAACATGAGCCTCAGATGTTGTGGTCAAATATGTGCACTTGGCAACCAAGGTTTACTGGGCTCCTCTTTGGATATACAGGCCTTATCAAGCAGAATGATGAAAATGACTTAAATAGATTGTTCACATGACATCCTTTAAATGCAATTTAGTTAAGCTAAAAAGTCACTAATAGTAAAATTATGTTTTAGATATTTCATGACAAAGTGCAATGTTAATATTAAGAAAAACTGTCTCTTGCACATCATCTGACCTGATGACATTGTCACGTTCTAGAACAGGAATACAACCTATTTAGGCTTACTACAAATGCAGCAATACTTGGATATTATTAGTGGCTGGTTTCAGTGATTCTTGTCTGACCTTTGCTGCATTCCTTATATTGAATAGTTTCCACTTGAACTTGATTACAAGTTTTGACTCCACAATGTTCCAAATGACTGAACTTGGATGTAAACAAAAAAGCTAATGCTAAACCATATAGGCTTAACTTTCGAGCGCCAAAGTAGCAACTCTGCACAACTCATTCTAAGCTGTTTGTGTCCAGACTCCAGCTTCTCACTTTCTGATAAGTTTCAGCAGCTTGGAAAATTCTCAGTAAGGGTTAGGGTCAATTCTGTACCAGTGGTGTAATAATACAGAGTAGGGGTGTAACTGTACACTGAAATCATCATATTCAGATTGTTTTTTAGTCTTGAAAGTTATCGGTTTGGTATATTTCGGTACATTTTCATCTTAGAGAAAGCTGAAGAAAAAAATTAGAGCAAACCATAGACTATTCAACATGTTTTATAAATATACATACTTTTCACAGTAAAAGCAACATTATTCTTTAATATTAAATTAACCTTGAGGCTTTAGGCCAGGGGTCACCAAGAAAATTTCACTGGGGTCCCAAAAATTAAATTCTTTTCCAAGTCAAGGTCCGGAGCATCATGGAGAAGTTTCTTTTAAGACATGCTTAAATTTGATTTTATAATTACAGTAAATATACATATAAAAACATTTATTTTTCACAGTATCCCACATAATGATGATATGAACTGCCCTGTTCCGTTTCTGGTGCCAAGTCAAGTCACAATGTAACAATATCAATATCAACTTCTTTAATATAATGTAAACCAGTGACTCCTAATGTCTTATTACACACATTTTCCTAAGATGCTGATCAGAAACAATACTAATTTTAATTATAACTTAAATAAAACTATGTTTCAAGTGAGATATACAAACCAAAAGAATGCCAATTTTAACCGGAAATCTCACTTCATTGCCTTTCACATTCATAACATGCTGACAACCCACAGCGTAGCTCAATTCAAATTCAATCATAAGGTCCTGGAGGCGACAAACTAATTGAATAGACGATCAGCTTCATCAGAGGGAGCCACCTGTCAGAGAAAACGCCCATACTGTGCACACACCACCAAGCAAGCCGTGAAATTATAATGCACACAGAATGAGATTAACTCCATCCATAAAACAAGCTTTCTGCCCATCTACAAGAGAAGATCAGTCACTTTCACACCCACTATAATAAACAGCGGGGATTAAGTCACATTTTAAGGTTGCAGTGTCATGGGTAAAACCTAAAAACCTTGTAATTGAAAGTTCTCCTTCCCCTCTGTGATTGGTTAAGCTTTACAGAGGCTGTCCAGAAGAGCAGGTGGACTTTGCCATGAAATAACAGAAAGTAGGTTATTTCTATTAGAGACAAAACCTAACAAAACTGCTTTTAAACAATATGTTTGACCCTTCATCAAACAATCTTAATAGCCTATAGAATGTTGTGATGTCATATGAGTAGAACCTCAAAAACACAAAAGAATTAACTAACAATTTGATTTGTATCCCTTTATTGCCAGGCTGTAATTCAAATCTTCATCTAGAAAACAAGCTTTTTTTCCCCCATCTACAAGAGAAGATCAGTCAGTTTCACGCCCACTCATAAGGAGCGAGATTTAAGCCACCTTTTAAGGCCTCGTCGTCTCTGTAGGGGGTAGGGGGCGACCTCTACGACCACTGGGGCAAAACAGCGCACACTTAATCCCACAGTGGAAAATGTCGGTGGGATCCGTCTCACTCTGCTGCCTTGCCAGAGATGTGGAAGACGGAGAGCAATATTTGAGAGGAATTAAAGTTGTCTGTCTGCGAGGGAGGGGTGGGAGGGGCGTGAGGGGGGCTGAGGTGGAGGCACTGTGTGTTTTTACACAGAAGCGCCCTTCAATAGGCTGGCTGCTCAACTTTGCAGGCTTCATCCTCACAGCTATTCAGCGAGCATATAAAAAGAACACTGGGGCTCCACTTGAGGCATGTGTGTGGGCTGAGAACTGTCTTATTTCTTTGTTACTTTGACGAAACCCAGACAAAAGAAATGGTTCCTCAATATTATGCTATGTCTAAAATTCAGCGGACCTCCATTGTTTTTGTTTGTTCACTAAAGGTTTAATGAGTTGAGGCCCCATGCAGTATGTTTAAGTCTTAATCAAATATATTGTTTCTGTATTAACTGGAGCAGTAGATCAGAGTTAACCAGTTTGATTATGTGAATTCAGCAAGTTTAAAGACAAAGCTATTTTCTTTTTTCTGACATGCAGAAGATAAGACAAAACAAGTAGCTCAGCTGTTGCCACATGAGGAGAAGAGCATGCTTATTGAAGCTGATGTAGCTATTATCTTAACAGTGACAACAGAAAGTAAGTATTTCATACAATAAAAGTTAAACTTTGTATCTCATCTCTCACTCTCTCAAACTCTATGGCATAGTGTCTCATAAATTTTACAATGCACAACACAAAACATGTACCATAAGTAAAAAACTTTAGCTGTGAGAGTACACAGCATTGTGGTATTCAATAAAGGAAAGGAAGGGTCAAATGCAAAGGACACATTTCATTAGACTTTTCATATCTATATTTTGTTTCCATATCGTTATTTTGAGAAAATTATGAAAATCAAGTGAGAGTTGACTAAATTTGTTAAATATCCTTATACAGGTGTCTAAGTACATCTAGATGAACTATTTTGTCCACCAAAATTGTTTATGACAATCACATTCTAGAACAAGAACGTAACAGACTGTAATGTGTTATTTATTTTATTTATTTATTTATTTTTACGTAAACTACTGTATATTCTGTTGATTGGCAACCAACATTCTAAGGCATCTACCCCCCCCCCCCCCCCCATCTGAATCAGAGTGATTTGAATGTTAAGGTACACTTTCCATAACAACCTCATCATTCCCTGCTGGTTTTCATCAAAAGCTTCAGAACTTGAACTGTTTTCGCACTGAAGAAGACCATGAGATACAAAGTCAAGAAAAGAAAATCACAGTGACTAACCTGTAAGCTCTATTGTGTCTTTAACCAGGCTTTGCCAAAGAGTGAACAAACGTAATGTGAAACTCCAAGTCTCATTATTCTCTGCGCCTCTCCTGATAACTAATTAGCCACCATCAGGTGTAACCGCCCACAGGCACAAGACTGAGCAAATCACCAACATCACATGACAGACTAAAATCATTTCCTGGTTTACTGCAAAAGTCGTCCCGGGATTTCACACATCCCATCATACTTGGGGCATTGGGTTGGCTTATGAAAGTTTGAAACACTATAAATTATTTAAGTGACTGGAGGGACCTGTCGAGAAATGTAACAAACAGCTCTATAGCACAAAGCAGGGCAATGGCACTCTCCATGTTGTAAATAACCAGGGATTTATGGTTGAAGTGGAGCAGATACAGTTTCATTATTCTGTGAAATGTTGAATGGTCCATAATAAAAATCAGTGGTTACCATAAGTCTTGTGGAGTTTATGTGCGTCAGTGGTCAGGCTGCATGTGGAAGGGATTAGATAAAGTGAACTACGGAGCAAACAGGTGTATAGGAGTTTCACCATGACACACATTATTAGGAACATGTGTGTCACGACAAAACTACTTGAGAAAATAAAAATGTATTCAGGTATTTACTGAAGGTGCTGTAATAAATGTTTAATGCAATGACCAGAATGCTAACAATGTACTTCCTGTGTTTTTCGGAATATGAGAACACACTCTTGTTTTGACCTTTATAACTGCTTTTACAAAGAATTTGCCGTGAGGTAAGGAAAGTGAGCAAAAAAGAAAGAAAGAAAGACAGAAACAAAGAAACAAAGAAATTGTTTAACTGAAGATCTTTCTATATTTAACATGTCCTTGAGTTTGATTGGAGATGAGAAGCTAATTTTTATCAAACAGTGGACCAAAATGAATCAATTAAAGATGGGGTAGCTGATTTTCATACTGCAAACATGATTTAGGTTTTAAATCTGACAAAATTCTCCCATAAATCCTTCAAAACATGGCTAATATCAACATGTACTCATTTTAGTTGCAATTCTGACTGATAGACTTCTTTTTACAAACAACAAAGTGAAACTGGAGAGGGTCACTCAACCGCAGCCAATCAGAGAGCTGCATTTGGCTGATGATTAGTACTAAAACTCTTTTATATTAACTCAGACAGTACACAGTGGTCTCATTTTTTCACAAAGTGCAGCATTTATCATCTACTTTTTAGTGGAAAACACAAAGGATGCTAATCTGAAAGTAATAAAGTTAGCTACCCCACCTTTAAGAAAAAGTCTAAAGTGTTTAAAGCAGCATAAACAAAGAGTAAAGGTGTTGGAGTGTCCATCACCATCTCAACACCATGACATTTCTACTTTACCATGCTTTGGAGTATGGCAATAAACATTTAATTCAAAGATAAGCCTGGGATGCTACCAGGTCAAGTTACACTTCAGATCTGTGGAGAGGTGACCTTGTTCACTGTAAGAATCCCATAGGTACAGATTAAAGGCAATCATTGTAAAATAGATCCTCACCAAAAAGTGTTCTAAAACTGAATATGCAAAATTGTTGAAAATCACTTCAAAGATTGTCCAAATTCAGAACCAGTTGAGGCACATTTTAGAAACTGTTCACGAGTTAAAAGGACACTGGGTTTATTTAAAATTCAGCGAAAAGGAGCTATTAGAGCTTTTTGTCATGCCAACTTCAAAAGCCCAGCCTAAAGACAGTGCTTTGTGTATTTGCGTGGGTGGAGGTCTTCTGTTTGTTGTAGTAAAAATCTTGTGCAGGAGAGCCGAGAGCAAACACCGTCTGATATACTGTCTGTTCCTGATACTTCTGTGGGTTCTGCCAAAATGGAGAGCATAAGGGCATGACCGTTACAAGATGATTGCTAATGCGAACAAGGTCACAGAGAGTGCTAACGCATCAGCAAGGCTTATTATTGCTCTATTAAACAGGACAATCGTTGTAATTTGTGTCCTGATGATGAATTATTACCTTGACCTTGAATGGGGTTGTAACAGAACTATTCATCACATCACGGTCCACTAGAAAGTGAACAAGAATTTGGCTTCTTTCTCAAAAGTTCTCGTTTTGACTAAGTTCCTATCAACAAAAACTGGAAACAATGTTTAAGTGGGGTGTAGCACATAATGTCATCACTTTATAGCTGTAGGTTTAGATATAATGCACTCCTTACCAATACATTTCTTAGGCCAGGGTCCCCCAACCACCCCATAAGTAATTTGTATTGCTGTAATTTAAATAGGATGCAAACTAGTTGTTTTGGATCCAATGATTTTAATAGCTAAAATTAAAAGTCTGTTTTTTCATCTTAGTTTGTTTGAACAGAAGCATAAACAAATGTTTATGCTACGGGGACAATAAAGTGTACCTTAACCTTAACCTTAACCTTAACCTTAACCTTAATGTATAAATACGAAAAAATTCAACTGTCAAAGTATTTAAGTGAAAAAATATTCTAAAAGTTTGCTAAAAAGGCATCCAAAGGCTACGCTCTTTCAAGTCATTATACTCACTCATTGGATTATAATAAGCCTATGGAGTATATAAAAGTTTTAAGTTTTTTTTTTTTTGATGAGATGTGACTATAAAACCTAAAATGTACTGGAATGCAGCAAATGAACAAACTGTAAATATGTTATGTAAGCTTTATATTCACCCTATTTTGCCCCGCCCACTTTCCTCGGCAGTGCAATGAATGTTCGAATTCATCAAATTGTCTCCATAGCTCCTAGCTCCTTAAGGTCAGATACTCAGCCAGTCCCAGTGCCTATATAACATTGCACTTTGCCATTGCCATTGTACTTTGCCATTATTCTGGGGCACATTTTAATATTATTACCTAAGGTTTACCAAATCTACTGCATTTCCCTCTAGTTTCTCTGGCAGAACTGAAGAGCATGGTTCTCTCATTGTAACCAAAAGTTCTCAGGATGCCACCAAAGTGATCACTGGAAAGGTTTGAAAAATTAGATCTTGTATTTTTAATATCTTCTTTACATTTCAAGTGCTAACTTGCCTAATTTGAATATTCATAGCAGTCAAATGGCTAAACACTGTTCACTTGTTAATAAGCTTGAGTATTAGGGCACTACTTTTCTGCAGTGATTTGTATCTGCTTTAAGAGGAGATAAAATCTAATTTGTGTAATCATAAAATCAAATTAACAGCTGATCCGGAAATGGAGATGGAAATCATTAGCAGTGGCAGTCAATCTGTATCAATGGAAGAAATGCCCAAAGGTACTTTAGCAAAAACAAGCACATTATAGATCTGTTTGTGGTCATTCTGGTTGTCATAGCACTGACCTCCCAGTAGCACCATGAAGCTCCCGCAAATCAGGTTAACCACTGATGGAAGACAATGTACTGAGTGAACCGCAAAGGAGCATCTAAAGGCCGAGACAAAACTTAAATCAACCAGAAACCTCAATTGAATTAACCCTTTTAACTCATATCTCCAAAGGATTGACTGAATGATGAAAATGAAGTTATCCCGGGTTAGTAAAGATCTATAGAACAAAGGCTACAATGGCAGTTCATAAGAAAGGACGTGTCACTGACCATAATACAAGTCATGTTTGTCAGGACACAATGGTAGCCTATTTCATGACAATTTCTACAAATATTTGAGGTTTTAAAGGGGGAAAAAAAGCTATATTTATTGATACTCTTAACGTTCAATGTCAACGCTCTCTAAATGCAAATGACACACAGCTCTGAAGGGCTCCAGCCTGACCGAGCACTTTGGACGGAACATAATGTAGCCTATGTTTGTGCAGAGGTCAACTCTCATCTGTCTTTAGTAGGGTTGTCAAAAGAATCAAAAATCAAATCACATACTCAATACATTTGAAGTAAAAAAAATAAAAAATAGGACAGCTTAAAAGAATATTGAGCTCTATCAAAACTAGCATCAAACCACAATGATTAATATAGTACTTACTGTATATGTTTTTTTTGAAATGGCGTTTTATTGTATAAAATTTGACTTTAATTGAGCATTTTAATTATTATTGTGGTATTGAAAATATCATCCAAATTCTTGTCTGTTCCCCAGTATCAATTGAAATGTATTATGACACTAGTCTCTTTGCCATCAGTATCAGTAATTTACATTTGTTCATAGTAAGAACAAAGTTGACCTAAGACAGGTTTCACTTCATGACATCACAAAGTGGAACAAAGTATGAGCTTTAAAGATGTAAATAGCAATGCAAGATTAGTTAAATATTTGTGCACAAAAACAGATGGTATGTTTCTGAAAAGGAAACAGTAACTTGACATTAAAAACGCACTAGAGTCTGCTTTGCATAAAATAAAACCTTTAAATTGACACCAGGTAGCTTTTTGGAGGTGGAAATTGACCTGCAAGATCCCACTGAAATGAAAAAGTAAAGCCATCGGAACAATTCTCATAGATATAAATCATGCCATTCTGTGGAACATTATAGGAAAAGAAACGACATTGCCATCGGAACGAAGATGGGCCTCTTCAGACGCAAAAAGGTTTATCTGAGGAGGATGTAGGCCTGGTCAAAGTAAAGGCACAAGGAAAAGATACTGCCATCCCACCACTTCAATAGGGTTTAGGGCATTTCTTCAAACACTGCGCCTAGCTGGTTGCTCATGTTTCTTTCTTTTACAAACAATGCAGAATTTCCAAACTGTTAGTGCTTGCAATGTACACATAATTAATTACAGTCAAGCTAATTATACTAAATAGCTAATGATAGTAGGCAAACAATAACGTCCATTTGTTTTCTATTAAACATATGGCGGCAGCATAAGGTCTAGACTCAACAAATTCCAAGTTGCAAATGGAAGCCGCTTTCTCTTCTGTCTCTGTGGGAAATCTTTAGAGCTGGCTTTCTTTCAATACGTCTCTCTGACTGAAGAGTTCAATAATGCCAATATTTAGCTTGTCCTGTCTGCTTGTCACTCTGAAACAAGTGTAATCTTTTGCATCAGAAAATAACATATTGAATATAGAATTACACATCCACAAAGGTGTTTGGCGTGAGGAGTAACCTGATCGTTCAATACTGTCAATACAAGATCGAGTTTGTTTACACGTTGAGGGAGAGAAGTGTTTAGAAGAAGTAACGTGATCAATTTAGCTCGGTGGCTGTTGCCTGTGAGACTTGCATACGCAGATAAGAAGCAATGACTTTTTCCACAGTCACTAAAACCCATGCGTCCTCTATTTATTTGCCAGGTAAAGTCAATGCAGAACCTTGTTGGTGGAATTCAATAAACAGCACTGCAATGGGCTTAGTATAAGTGCTGCAATAGTTGCAAAAAGTGATACAACAAATGACTGTACTAAAAGAGCTTGGTTGAAAATGGATAACATTATTTAGTCTGGTGTGAAAATTACATAAAGTACAGCAAAGTTCTAAAACATCTATGTGAGAGCATTTTGATCCAGCCTGCATAGTATTAGTACAGTATACTAATACATTGGGGTAAAAAGAATGACCAAACATCATTATTCCACTTGATCTTCATATGTATTTATTTTAGTTAGTTTAGGCAATAATAGTCACACACCCAAAATAGTAACATCATTCCCTCCAAGATGTGCCATCAAGGTGCAACATTACATCAAAAGACAAAGACAATTTACTCACAACTGACACAAAAAACAAGCAAACAAGCAAATAAACAAAGAAAAAGGTCTGGTTATTTTGTAATTTCCTTTTTCTTGTTTAGATTGTGGTTGCTCCGTACAGGTTGTGGAATAGCATCTAAAATGTTGCTCATGCTCAACCAGGAACTACATCACTAAATATTGCAAACAAATAAAAGTTGTTTTCCTCGTAAGTGTAACCTGTCATTTTGCATACACATAAAAAGTAAATTTTTAACCTTTTTAAAAATGCATTTTAAACCACAATCCATTTATTCTCTGAGTTCTGATCAATCACAATGATGTAATGCATCTCTGTGAGGTAAAAACAGAAGTAGAGACAAAGGTAAGGCAGTCTTGCATTTATAAAACTAACACGTAACTAACATTGCAATAATCAATAATCATAACAGTTAAGAATGCATATTGCCTAAAAAGTACGATTACAGCAAAAAATCTACAAATGGCCAATTTGTAATTAGTCACTATCCACCTTTGCTTGCAACTAACTTTTTACACTTAACATGCCAGACTGGTTTCACTCATGCAAAATGCCAATGACAAGTGTGACATAACATGCTTTGGAGTCAATCCCAAGAGGGAAAAAATGGAACATTCATGAGGCGTTGCCCCGGAAACCAATAGCCCTTGTTGTCATATTTGTCATGTTCCCTAATACGTCTGGTTTTCTGGAGCGATCCCAAGCCACGACCACCATTAGGGCGGACCATGCCGTGTCGTGACATGGGAACTCTTATAAACGTGTTAAGAGCCGGAGGCATTAGCATTTTGGACGCTCTTGAATGGGACCATTTGTTCCTCTTCCTGTGCCTCCCTGAAAGACTCTATTAAAGGGACGTTTAGAATTGCTCTGTTTTGGACTGGTGCAGCAGGGACAGAACATCTGACAGCACTTTCTCTCAACAACATTTTGTTTGTATTTACAAATCAAAGTTATTTACACATTAGTCATTTAGATTTTGGACGTGTGTGGACTTAGATTACTTAAAAAAGTTGTAGTATTTTAAGTGGTCAACTGCTGCAAACAATGTCATAGAAGGGCTGAGGTGCATGCTCAGTCGAAAAGCTCAGAGCAGATTGAACTGATTTTTTACCTTCATGTAATAAAGTCTTGATCTGCTTTTTTAAAACAGCACATTTCATGGGTTTTCAATGAGCTAAAGAGACAAGGTAAAATAAGAAATAAACCTTAGCTCAGGACTTAGTAGTGCTAAAACAAAACCAAAGCAAAGTGAAAGCAGAAAGAGGGGTCAAGAGAACTCATGCAAGTGAGTTTGTGAGCACAAATGTTTTCTTTACAGAAATCATTAGAGCAGGCTTTCATTCAACATGTCTATCTGACTGAAGAGTTCAATAATGCCAATACAGCTCCCAGATAGTGTCTTTACTTGTAGATTTACAACATGTCACACTTGTAAATGTGCTATACAAATAAAGTTGACATTGACATTGACTTGTCACATATCTCATTTTATCGTACTCACACCGGGCACCTGAATTTCTTTTGGTCTCCAAATACTAACCAAGCCCAAACCTGCCTAACTTCAGCTTCTTGTCAAATGACTTTGCAATATTCTGCCCTCTTTTTGCTTTTGTAACCAATAGAGAAAGGCTTGAGCCTGTGTGCTTTCTTTTACATTACACCATCCTAACACTAATGACACTTTCGTCAAACAACCATTTACAGAAGAAGCAATTATCCCATTCCCTGTGTTTGAACAGAGGACTGCTTAATAGTCACTTCCATATGCCAGAAGACACAGTGACATTAACTAGTTACACCTTTTGGAGTGTAATGGAGGCAGCAGAACTCCTGTCTGTGTTAGTTCCATTAACTGCAGCACTGATTGATCCACGAGTCCATCTCCCACTGTGTTCACAGCTGGAGCTCTGGTCAGTTCGAGGGAATCTCAGCTCTGTTTGACACCCGAGCTTTCATCTCCAAATCTGCTGTCTAAATGTGGTACATCTGCCGTGACAACATCATGCATAATGCATGGACAACTGACGAACAAAGATGGTATACAGTGCATGGCAATGACTGTGATTCTGTCTGAGTTCTCTGCAGTTAATACGCACTGAAAATATTGGCAAATACAATTGATCGGAAAGCAGTGAACTAGAAACAGTACAGTGTAGTCAATAGATTTTGTTCAGTTGGTCAATCACAACATTTACATGCACAAAGAAGTCAGAGCGTAACCAAATTCCAATTGCCTTTGCACAAAACCTGTCACACCAATATTGTCCCAGTTAGGAAGGCACAGATTCTGATGCTTGGATCAGATATTGGCACCACTTTCCCACTGGTATTCGTTGATATTCAAGTTCTCAATATTGGTATCTAAAGTGGAAAAACTGCAGTTTTGCATTCCAAGTTACTAAGCATTTGCATTAAACTTTCAATTTCGAGCAGTACAAGTCACACTTTTACAAAGATGAGAAATAATATATTTTGTCTTACTTTACTATTTATATTTACTTATTATTTTAGAAAGTTTTCCCAAAATGTTTCAAAGTGCATAGGTCATAAGTTCTAAGACAAATCTGAAATAATTTTCCTTTAGTGGTGAATCATTGATGCACTTGTATCCTCTTCTGTTTCATTCTGACTTCCATGATCTATTTCACGTGCAAAGCAATAAAAAAAATCCTCTTTGTGTATTTTCTAATAATATATCTAATTAGTCCTAATCAGTCCTTTTACTGTTCCATTTCCGAGCAGCTGCCTTACATCAGGATAAGATTGTAATCACATTAGTCTCACTGGTTAATCAACACTAATATAATTAAAGCCCAATCTGGTGCATCAGAGAGCTGAAATGTAACAATGTAGAAACGTGGTTGAATCTGGATTAACAGTACTTTTGTTGCTTTATCTAAAGGTGCATGATCGATCAAAATGTAACAAATCACTACAATACAGCAAACGAATAAAACAACACATAATGTGCTTTTAACATTTTTATGTCAAATTTATGTAAAATAAATGTTCTGAGTTTGTAACCACGTTATAACAATGCTATCTTATCTTCAGCTTACTCAAAGTTTTATTTTGAAAAAAAAAAATAAATACAAAAATTATAATCACGAATTTAATGGAAGTCACAAAACTATTAATTTTACTCTCTATTCTACAGCTATAGCTCATTAAATAGCAATAATTAAAGCTTTTATACTGTTGTGTTTATACCATTTACAACTGCTTTGATCTCTGGCCTCAGAAGACCAATTTTGGCTGAGCTCCATAGAGGAGCAGAAGGGGATTCCCGCGTGACAAATTGATCGCAAGACTGAGTATTGATCAAATCAGGTAGGATCGTCTCTGCAGCAGCCTCCAGTGTGTGATTCTATTGACTGTAAACCTGTGTGCAAAGCAGCAGCAGTTACCTCACAGCGTTGAAACAATGGAAATGACTTTACAAAAAGAGACTGTAATATATGGTGATAATGAGAAAAATAATGAGATGTCAATTATCATTATATCTTGATAGGAGTATACAAACAATATGCTATCAAACAAACTAAAAAATTGGCAGCAAAAGTCAATTTTTCATTAAATTGGAGTCTTTATGTGTCATATTTGCACCTTTCTGATCAGCAAAGGGCTATAGATCAAGAAATGTACAATTCTACAAATTAAGTTCACGCTAACACCAAAACACTATATCCAAAAAAGCACCTTGAAAAGCCTGTTTTTATTACTTATAGTGACCAAGGTCTTTTTCATCACCACTTTCTGAAAATTGTTATTTCAAAAGCGGCAACATTTTTTAGCCCCAAGGACACAAATACAAACACAAATGAATTTCCCAAGCCTTTCATACACAGTGAATGTAGAACAAGTTCTCGGGGGCTCTAGTGAAATTAGTGAGAGCTTGTATTGATTTGCAAAGTGTACATTTGGAGGAGGAGGGGTGATAGTGCGGTTACCCAGGGAGGCACAGACTATAGAGCGAATGGTTCAGGGTTTACTGGGACGGTTGAAAATCTATACTGCCACTGCCCAAACAGCACGAGGGGGGTTGATTATATCCGCCTTAGCATGTAATGGGGAAAAGATGGCCATGCAAAGGACCATGGCCACTAAAGGAATAAACAAACTTGATGAATGTGCCTTGTCGCGACCCTATATTGATTTCCAAATACTGCACTTAACACCATGTTAGAATAGAGGTAATAAATCACAAACAGCAATATTCACAGGGTCTTAAAGGACTTCCAATGTAGGTTAAGAATTTTTTAAACGGTTTCTGCTTTTGATATAACACAATAAGATATGAAACTGCCCAGTCCTATGTCCTCATCTAATTAAAAACTTGGCTCGGTATACAGCATTATCACTGGGCAGCTCCCTAGCATGTTGTTATTATTTCAAATTAGAAAGTGAAGTTTTACTCACAAAAAAAATAAATAAATGGCTAAGCAGGGACAAAATGTGCAAAATTGTAATGCAAATCTTAACTCTGTTTAAGTGAAAAGAGCCATACTTTAAGAATGTAAGCAAAGTGAAACTGGAGCTGACAATACAAATCCCAGACAATCAGATGCTGCTTTCGGCCATCTAAGAGAAATAAAATGATGTATTACTAGATTGAGACTGTCTACAGCATCTGATTTTGTTATATTGGCTTGCACCTTCAATATACATTTAAAAAAAAAAAAAAAAAAAAAGAAAATTGTAAATCTTGAGGCAAGGATTCCCTCAAAATCACACTACCACCATTGTTTTTTCCACTCTCCATCTCCAACACTGAAGAGAATAAACAACACCATTCCCTTCCTGGCTTAAAGTGAGCAGGACAGACTCCTCAATTAGCCATCTTTGATTTGAGTGTCTCTGAAGTGGAAGGGACAATACATGTGTAGTGGCTTTCAACCACAAGTGCACGTACATATGTCCACTTTTCATGTGTGCTGAATAAATTATTGCTTGTAGTCTCCGATGAGCCTGGTGAATGTGCCGAGACAGCAGAAAGGGGAGGGTCATTAGTGTCCACCGTGGTGTGTCGTAATGATGATGGCCACAGATTTCCTGTGCTGTGCTTACAGAAGCTCTCATGTTAATGTTGTTGTATAGTGGTATAAAGATTTGGAGATATGTGACAATCACATTTTGCTTTGGTAAACCCCACTGCTTCACATTGTCACAATATTTAGAGTCAAGGTTGAAATCAAAATGTAATTCTACAAGACTAACAACACAGTGTTTCTAAAAATGATGTTTTACCCCATCTAGGGTTGTCAAAGTGTTTCCCACAGCAGAAATTGAGATCCAGCTACTCTTCTTTAACAGTTTGATAATGATCTCAAACTATAAGATCAGAAATACTACACCCAAATGGTTTATCAAAGAAAGTATTGTCTAACGTCTAAAATCAATGTCCCATTAAAATAAAAATTGAGGCATGAATGAAGCATCTTCATTCTATTCTAGATTCTTATCACGGCTTGTTGTTACTTTCCCTTGACAGTAAAACACACACAAAGAATATAAATAAAGCATACATTTAAAGCATATACAGTATAAACTCATAAGAACTGCAAAAAGCTTAATATGAAATAGCTTATTCACATTTTTCTGATAGCATGTTTTATTTTGTATAGGATTATATTATTCTAGGGCCTGCAGGTTTACATAAATCTATAATTGGTGACCATCTACCAGCGTTATACGTACATCAGAGGGCAATTCTCCAAAGGAATACGCTGCAACATATGTCCTGTTAAAGTGTAATAGAAACAGCAGATTGAACAAATCAGAAGCTGGGCTTGGGTTGCCCACAGCCCACATCCTGATTGCTATTTTTTCCTGAAAGTGACATAGAAGCAGTGGTGCGCCATCAGTTTTAATGACCTAGCCTCGCGCTCTACACCACCAGGGAAACATGACTAAATCACAATAAGGTGAAGGGGGAAACAATACAATACCGTACCACCGCTTACTGAGCAAAACAGATCCCCCAGTGGTTCCTCATAAGGTTTAGAATCCACATCTTGCTTTTGAGGTCAGCTTTTTCAAATCACACAAGAGACAGCAACTATTAGTCTGAATCAGTGGAGAAGCGCAACTGAGACACAGACATTTTGTTTGTCTTACAAGTGAACTGGCTAGTGTTGTCACGATACTAACATTTAAACTCAATCGATACAAAGCTTGGTATGGCAATGAATGTGAAAGATTATTTTTGCAGACATGGGACAAGATCTCGTGCCAAAATATATCTAGAGATACAGATGCTACAAACCTTTTTTCATAGTTCTTGACAGCACTTTTATTATATATTTAAATTCTGTCTGCCCACCCTCTGAACACACTATAGGTTTTGTTCACATTCTGATACGTACAGACAGTCGGCAAGCTTTTTTTTAGTTTGCTCTCCTCATATAAACGCTCTTGTGAAAACTAATTGACCTATCTGTTCCAAAGAGTTCTAGAGAACATTCATAGGCTGTTTTCTAAAAAATATTTACTCCAAATTATATTTTCTTTCCAAGCTCAATGCCAGTTAACTCCAGCTTGGCATTGCAGGACTGAAGCAGGAAGTACAGTCGGTCAATGTTTCTCCTTTGACCTTGTGTAAAATATTAAAAGTGGGGTAGGTGATTTTCACACTGCAAACACAATTTAGGTTTTAAATCTTTCTCTCATAAATCCTTAAACACAAATACAATATAATGTTTATTAAGCTTAGGTTGCAATTTAGACTTAAAACCTCTTTATTCTCTTTTAAAGTGAAACTGGAGAGGACCACCCAAACTCAGTCAATCAGAATGCTGCTCATGGTTAGAACTAAAATTCTTTATTATTCAGAGAGTACTCTGTGGGTTATTTTTTTCACAAAATGCTGCCTTTATCATATATTTTTGGTGGAAAACACAAAGTTTACTTATTCCAACAAAAAAAGTTAGCTACCCCATCTTTAACTTAGAATATGATATTTATTGAACCTTTGAATTTATAGTTTACCGCACAGAAATGGCAACAACACATGCCACACATGTTTTTGCTTCTAGACTACAAAATGACAAAAAAGTAGGTATTGTTAAACCAGTAAAGAACCGTCTACCATGGAGAGAATGGACCTTTAGGGTACTATGTCAGACAGTTCAGACAGACTCAGTATCACACCCTAAAGTTGCCACTATATACACCAAACTTTACAGTTTCTGACCGAACAAAGTTTTGAAGGTTTTTACAGTGGGCTTTATACAAGCATCAATGCTCATGCTTTTCTATTAATCCTGAGAAATGTTTTTTTTTTTTTTTCCCTCAGTCTAACCTACACTGAAAGGCAAAGAGAACTGTGTTTTATAGTTATATCATTTGCTTATACAGTGTTTGACAAAAATTAGGCATCAAATGTATTCCTGCCCTCAACTATATTTATGATATTACCAATTATTCAATGTCTCTGCACTTCTGCACCCAAAATTACCAAAATACAGAGCCATTTTTGGAAGTACTAACTCTTAATGTCCATGCTGCTAAAACATGTTTTGCTAACTAGAGAAACACATCCTCCCACACATCCTAAAACACATTTTCTCTGTGAAAAATATTTCTGTGGGTCAAGTAAAAGGCTGATGTTGTTTTGACAGAAAAGAGAGCGACAGAGAGAGAGAGAGCGAGAGAGAGAGAGAGAGAGAGAGCATGATCTAAATTTTAAGCCTGGGAGAAATGTAGTCCACTCCATTATAACCTGCCAAAGTCTGCCAAAGCTCTGCCCTTCATACAACAGCACAATGTGGAGGGTTAATAGCAGTCTTTCTGGCACACTTTGGACCCCGGCTGAAATCCCATCACACTGCAGGAGGTAGAGCACAGGGGATCCGGTTTTTAAAGGGGCCTTTGAGTCTGGGCACTGACACTGAACACAGAACCATAAGAAAGACTCTGTAACCTCTACCTCCCGTAAGAGCCGAACGATAGGGCCCATCTGTTTTGTTTGAGGACGAATAATGTAGCCATGTAATGTCTGTGTCCACACAAAAGGTGAAGTTCAAGGGAAATTATGTAGCTTCACAAAGCTTGAAAGTTTTTTGTATGTTTTCTCAATTCAGCTAAAAGTTCAAAAGTCAGTTATTCATTGCAAAACAGCCTGTCTTGCTCAAGTATATACAGTGTAATACACTGAAGGAGAAAAACATATCAAAACTTGAAAGTGGTTGATATTCTCTTAAATTCATTTGAAGACAGCTTGTCCAGAAGAATGTTCAATGCACAGACAACACCTCTGGGGTACAATACTGCAGTCACTTGGGAATTACATCCAATGGCTGGGTGAATTGACAATTTCATTTAATTGTGATATATTATAGCAGTTTAATATTTTAGGATAAATTGTCACATCATATTAAGTATAATTTTATTGCAGCTATGTCCCACTCATGTCTCATATTACTTTAGTTTGTTTTACATGATTTACTAGATTTAAACAACCCAAACCGACTGCATAAAATTACATGTTGACAAGTTTACATGAAACAATTCAATATTGTTACTGGTTCCAAGAAAATCATGATATAGGTATGTTTTGTTGCAATGTGTTATTGTGGCCAGGTACTACTTTACAATATTCATGTTGTCTAATCAGCATCTTGATCTGTGAGGTCTGACTGAATATCTCAGCAAAGGAGAAGTACTCGCAAACACAGTTTTATATTGATTTGTGAACAATTAAAGAAATGTTGGTATTTAACCACAACTTACTTTTAAAATAAACTTTTTTCAAGCGATATTGTTCTGAAGCACTTCTGTAGATGAACGCTACTGATTTGGAGCAACCATAGTCAAAGAAGTGCCACAGGGAAACTACGCATTACTTACATATCCAGTTTAAACCACTACAAAAACTGAGTCAATTCTTAATCAACTAAAGTGTTGTGAAATGACAGTGGCATGAAACAAAGTCCCTAAAACTTCACTCACGCTACAACTAGAACCGGTCCAATATGGATTTTTTGAGGCAATGTGGATGTTCATATTCTTTAGTTGCTACTGCACCCATTACAGCCAAGTGCTAAGTGTAAGGTGTGCAAGTGTCCAACTTCTCTCAAATCTTTCTTCACACCTCCAAGCACTTTTCCCTGCTGAATACAAAAGACAGGCCATCTGCAGCTTTGGTCTGGCAACAAACAGGCACCGGTGACTTGCTTCGGGATATGATCCAACTGTTCCAGCAGCAGGTGAGTTATGCCACCCAATAGAGCCAAAGGGGCCCCATACACCACCAGCAGGCCACAGGAGAGGTGCCGGATACTGGCCTTTGGGGCGAGAACAACATGTGGACGCACTTTCATGAGGGCCGGCTGACTGGTGATGAAAAACTGCATGGAACCAGGAGAAAGAAGGCCAAAACAAAAGCAAAACTGTCCACAAAACAAACTAAAAAGAGAGATTACGCATGGAGATTCTTTTTTATGAAAAATGTCCTCAACATTTAGACTGTGTGGCAAAATTATAGGCAACACTTACTGTTTATGGTTTAATCTTTATTCCTGTATTTTTTTTTTTTTTTTTTTTTTGTTTTACACAAATTAACATTATGATTTTCTGCTGTCATGGCAACTGTGAAAGTTTCACAAGCTTGTTTGCTAAAGGCAGTTGGTGGTTTAAGACATATTAATGGCAACAAATATCTTTTTTTTTTTTAAGAAGATAAAAGTTCAGCTGTGTGTGATCTCAAAGTCTGTGATGAATGTGAGAGAAGCTAAAGTCTTGCTGTTTATCTGCTTTTCTACTACTGTTTACCTGATTGTCAGCAGAGTTGTTGTGGATTTAATTTTAAGCTTTCATAGAAAAAAAAAAGTCCTTTCTCTCCATTGACTCTGATGCATTTGTTGCCACACAGCCATAACATTTAGAATGCTATGATGTCACCTACATAACATCTATTGCTTGGTCACTAAATGCATTCTGATTTAAATATTCTGTAAAGTCAGAAAAAATATTAACATTTCAATTTAAACACGTTAGTATTAAACACCCAAGAACCATAAAAAATAAATATTTTTTAAAAATAAATTTAATTTACCAAATTAGGATTCAAGAAAATATGACACTAGTGTTATACAAGTGTTTATCAAAGTGACACAGCAGCTGTTTGTTCCATAATTCTTTTCTCATAATTTTATTTTTAATTTCTTAGGTTGTTTTTGCCAACAGGTCTAGCTTGTCTAGCTGCACGTTTCATGGATGGCTCAGCTGGTTAAATGAGATTACTGAAGTATGAAGAGTTTGACAAAACAGTAAGGTTGAATTAGTTATCTGCAGCAGCTCATCATCTGTCAGAAAACTGACACAAATCTTGGCTAACGTTGTCAATTATGCTCCGTTTTTGAGATGCCGTGTCTGAGGACCCGGTGTCAAACTGTCATCCTGTGAGCACCGCGGCCCCTTGCATTATCATGACCCCCGCCGAGCATAAGTCTCCTGTTACCAGTATTTTGGGAAAGAGGATAAAACAAGAGAATGACATCACCCAGGCTACATTGTCAAGGTGAAAACGCAGCAGCATAAACAGATGGTTTTTGGCTTTAAAGACGGCAGGAGATGCAAGTTCAAATTAAGGTAACACTAGAAAAGGGAGGAGGAGAGTCAGAATCTGTTACAAGCATGTCTTTGAGCAGTCAAGTGTCTTCAAAAGGTCAGACTGCATTGGAAAAAAAAAAAAAAAACATTTCTCATACAGTATGCAGAAAACTTTAGTTCTCTTTAGTTAAAAAATGAATGGTAAATAAGTAACAATGACAATCTCCACTTAAATGTTTATTTTTCCACTATTCAAAAAATAAAAATACTAAAACTAAGCAAACAATACACAAACTATAACCTAATGACCTGGAATTTTTATACATAAATCAATCTAAATACAACTTTGAGGAAACTAACATTGTTAGAACATGGTTAACATGGAAAAGTGCATTTTACAAAATAGATTCACTTTAAACATTACTTGTTATTCCTAGTTGAGGTCTAAATGCCAAAGCAGTGTTATGTTCCTTACACATTATTTATCTCCTTTAGAGTTTAGAGTCTAGATTTGGGGCTGTGCCATTAACCACAAATCAAAAGATCGCGATCGAATCAAATTGTCAATTATTTGGTTTTGAATCGAAAGATCGAAAACCAATCTTATGTCAATTCTAAAAAATGAGAGAGATACCGATACTTTGGCTTTAAGTTTCTGCCGCAACCCGATATCAACCGATACTAGTGTAAGAAGAGAAATAGCTTTTGTTTCTTATAAAAACCTAAGAAACTTGGGCATATAGCTTTATATAACTGTTAAGTATAGTGTAAATTACAACAAAAAACTTAAGCTGAATAAAAGGCCTGAGTTATGAGGCTTTCTCAATCAACACTAGTAAATAAATTAGTCTCATTATGTCCAGTTAAAGGCACAAAAATGATATCAGCTGAACGACATCAAGAGGCCGATACCCGATCTGGCAAGCACACCGATAACCTATCCCAGTATTGAATTGATGCATTCCTAATTCAAAGTTTTAGTTTTGTCTATGTTCATGAATGGCATTTTTCATTTGGTTTTGAAAAGGTTAAGCAAAATAGAATCAAAATCAAGATCAATCAATATGGGGGAAAAAAAAAAAAAATGTGATTCTTTTTTTTTCCCAGAATGCCCAGCCCTAGTCTAAAAGCCAAAGCAGTGTTATTATTTTCCTTACATACTAATTTTACTCTCAACAGATTATTTTATTTCCTTTAGAGAATGTGAAGAACATGGTGAACACATCTGTGGCTGTAACTTAAAAAAAAAAAGTCATGCAACTTTTGTTTTTTTCTGATTCACTCAAAGTTAATTTAAATTCCTGCAATTACTTTGAGAGAAAATCCGTCAAGCATGCCTGAGTGAGTCTAATCTGTGGTTGTGTAAAAGAAGTTGGAGTGTTCTGTAGCCAAAGTTTGGCAGGTTATAAAAGTGTGATTTCTCCCAATAACAAGCCTTGGCCCCTTTATCATACGTGTGGCAGAGGCTTGGGAATTAGAGGCAAAGCCGTCTCCAGCTCTCCGCAGCTCTCTCAAGAAATAAATCACAGAGCCATGAAGTCAATTTAAATGCAAATCAATGGGAAAGACAACAAACTGCTGATGGGGCGGTATCTCGAGGAGTCTGGGAACGACAAGTGACTCATCAGGCACGAGAACTACATGTCACACAGAGATATCAGAAAAGTGTAATCTGTGCTTAGCAACAACATTCAGGAAGTAGATGTAAGATTTAAAGTCATATATATTATGCAAACGGTAAGCTTTTAGATTTTAGACGGATGTCACCTGAGCAAAAACACCCCAGAGTTCTATTTTGCTCCACTCAAAACTTCTGTAATCTTTTCTCAAAATGTTCTGTTTCCTCTTGTGATGTCAGTAAAGCGATGTTTTAGCCTTAGATGAAGTGTTTCACTGCAGGGATGCCCAAATATTGTGAGTCAGACAAAAATGTGTCGTTTTTTTCTTGATGACCAATTCTGGGATGAAAGAACCAACATTATACTTTTTTTTTTGGTAACAAGTGTTTTGCATTCTTTTCAACATCAAATTTAATCCAACAATAGTCCTGACAAACCTCAGCACTCCTTTGTGGTCAAATTAAACCCCCTGGTGGGCCTTGGGCAAACGCTGGCTTGCAAGCTGCAGTAAAATAGAAAAATCTCAAGCTAAAACTTGAAGTAAGTCATTTGCAAGTCTGAAAATGGTTTAGTAAACTGAGCATTTTTGTTTTGCATTTAATAACAACACAAAGTGTAGAAAAATACCAATGAACAACACGAAGTATGTCTGCTGAACATGACTAAAACACAAGGAAAGCATTGTATTTTGATTATAACAGATACAAACTAGTGTATAGGGCCTGTAACATGTACAGTAAGACATACAGTACAAAGCCGTGACTTACAACTTGTCACTTAAATTGACAGGAGTATTTCCAGGCACTGGGAAATAAAGTAGGATTTCTCCACGATCAACACTATCGATCTGGATTTGTTTCTCAAAGCCACGCTTCGAGCCTATAAGCCTTTTTAAATTGCCCAAGTACTTTGAGAGAAAGGTTGCACTTTGGAATAATCTTTGACTTAACTCAGAAATGTTGTCTGTGCTCGTCTCTTTTGATTGTGAGCTGTATAATGTCCACAGCTAGCAAAGTAATCATAAAGAGTCCTACAATATCCACACATTTGAACTGCTTTCTGTTTACTGTAATACATGCACACTGTATTTGTCGGCCAGCTTTGAAACAGCTCAAAACACAGAAAACACACTGTTTTGACACACCTGGGATTATGACGGTAGACACAGCCCGCAGCTGTAAATGTGTATCAGGAACAAGAGAAAGAAAAAGGAAGGAAGGAAGCAATTTCAGGGGAAAAGAGTAAAAGTGGTATAAAGGGGATAAAAGAGGCAGAGTGGCGAAATGGTTGGTGCTTTTGCCTCAGCAAGAAGGTTCTGGGTTTGCATTCCAAGTGTTCTGGAGCTTGCATATGTCTGCATAGGTTTCCTCCAAACACTCTGTGCATCTCGATACAGTTGCAGTGATACAATTCAATTCATTTAGGATACATTTTTTACAACTAACAATGTGATTTGATTTGATTTGATTCGATCCGACACTTTTTATTCAAAGCATTAAGGTTTGATCATTTAGGTTTTTCTGATAAATTCAAGCTATTGCAAATTGACAATGCAAATATAATATTTGACTTAATTGAAAATTACAAGACTAATAGCTTTATAAGTTAATTATAAATGGTATTATTTAACATAATGCTACAAATAATGCTTTCATTGTGACAGAGATTTTAATGGGATATATTATGCAAAATTGACTTTTTTGAAGTTTAATTCCTATTGTAAACTCGTTTTGAGCATTTCTGCAGCACTAGCGCTTCAAGCAAGATCAATTTGATTGCTTAGGCTACCCTTTTCAGTCAGTAGATAGAGCTCTAACTCAAATCCTGATGTGGGAAAGACATGACTGTCATGTGAGCTTTTACTACCCTCTTTTATTGGTTCTGGTGCATGAGAATACAAAGTGGATGTACTCAGGAGCATGTTTGAAGAAGAAAACAACACAAAAAATGCATCATCATGATTTTTGAAAGCAGAATTGCCTTTGTGATGAATGAAAATTAAGAATCAAACTGAATTATGAGATTCCTGAAGTGTTACAACCCTAACTCTGAACATGCCTCAGTAAACTTCCATACAACAAAATTAAATTAATAAGTTTGTCACCGAATAATTTTATGACCATCTTTAGTAGTCCCAAGACAGCATCATTTGCCACGAGTAAAGCCATTTAAATGTTTGATAGTAAATAAAAGCAAAATTATATAGTAGATAAAGCAGAATCCAACCACTGAGGTTCAATAATAAAACGGTACATTTTTCAGATAGATAACTTGCATTACAAAACTTCTAAAAGAACAGCTTAACAGATAGATCAGTGATAGCTTGTCCAATGACATATTAACTCTTCCCTGCCAATACGATAATTGTCGTCATAACGAACCCAACCGTAGCCTGCCAATGACGACAATTGTCGTCATAAGCTTTTATTATATGCGGCGATAGAGGCCTCTCTGACGCACGTGTCCGGTGCATCAGCATTTAGCAATCATGTTGCACTTTCATATATTCACCACCGGAGGCAGTATCACATTAGCACAAGGCCGCAGAGGAAAGCCCAGGACCCGGATGCACATCTTTCCTGTTTACATTATGCAGCGCAGTCGGCTGTGTTTACGTGATCATTCGCCTCTAAAGGATCGTGTTTCTTTTCAAACGGATTACAGGCAACACATCTTGGACTAAAAACATTGTTGAGTAAGTTTAGAGCAGATATTTGATCTTTAAAATGAAGAAAAGACGATCCTACAGGACTAGGACTCTGAGGAGAACGAGTCATGCAGCGAGTCTGGAAGAGAAAAACTAAACTTTCTCCTCTGTGAGCGATCCAAAAGTGTCAGAGTGAGTAAAACTACAGTATTTCTTCATGTTTGGAGGGTTAAATAATAATCTTTGCCCTGTGAAAACATCTGAATCTATAGAATTTGCATCAGAAAGTACAAAAAGTCCTGTGATGTCTCCTCGTCTGTAACACAGCTTTTGTTAGATTAAAGATGAAAAAGACACTCGTCCTCATTGTTTTAATCGCGTGAAGCTCGTATTTTTATCCTAAAGACATTATTTCATTGTACTGGCTCATATTCTTTCACCAAAAAGTTGAACAGACAAAAATAACACTGACATGAAGTTTGATTTAGAAAAAGGACATTATCTCAAAAGTTTCTGGTCAAACGCTGAAATCTAATGAAAACAACAAATTTCAAATGCCTATAAAAGAGAACGAAATAATGTAGAATAACATTTATTTTTTTAAATGAAAGTAGACACTTGTAGGTCTCATTTGATGTACAACATGTCATAATTCCAGTTGCACAAGGTTTTTTGTGGAGCTGTGAATATTGCTTAAAATTAGCAAAAAGTCCTGGCAGGGAAGGGGGGTCAAAGTCACAATAGGGCTGGCAGTGAAAGAGTTAACAGTCTCCACTATATTAAACATGTTTCAGATAGTATACACACAGCCAAGTAAATAATTGTCACATTTGGTAAAAGCTATTTAACCCATGGAAAACCCATTCTGATGAAAGCAAAATCTAAAATAGAAACATAATGAGTACAACAGTGTATTAGGAACATCTGCATCAGACTGATTAGCCAGTGTTTGCTTATAAACAGCAATTAAAGCAGTCTGAGCCATGGAGTGTTGGATGAGTCAATTTGTGACTAACACAGCTATTTAAGTGTTTTCTGTAAATCTTGTCATAGCTTTAGTCAAACCTAGTGCACTTTCATTCTTCCTGTAACATATTCCCCAGAGCTCATTATAACTCCACTCCAAACTGAGTCGCTAGGTGGGATCCTTTGTGACCCATAATGTGTCTGTAAAATTCTGGCATGTAAAAAAAAAAAAAAAGATATTCATGGTTGTTAAAAAATAATGAGGTCAAATGCGTCTATAGTTCGCAGCTCGTGGTCGCTGGGTCACTCTTGTAAAAGAAATGCCTCACACGGCTCCCCCACGCTGAAGAATTAATTTGGATTCCCAGCAGCTTGGCAAGATTCCTCTGATCAACATTTGCACACAGACTTGGGGTAATACATTAAGATATGAACATGCTGAGTGCTGGAGCTTTGTACTGAAGCATAAAAGACGACAGTACTTTGGTCTGTTTGATGTGAAATGGGCTCTTGAACAATACATAAACTGGAGCATTCTGTCTTTTAATACATGAGAGCTACATGTGGAAAATGATTGGCTGATTATGAAAACCCAGTATGCATCACAGAAAAACTATTGATCTGTAACATTACATTATCATAGTGATTTTAGAGTGCCCTGACAAGCATATTCAGGAAATATTTGGTGATGACCAATAAAGAAAAAAAAAAAAAAAGCTTAATCAAGAAACAAATGTGGAATCTCTCTACAGATTTACTTAGAGAGAATGCAGAGTGTCAGTGCCCCTTAAATACAAAGAGTGAAGAGATAAAATGTAGTCTATAATCTCGCAGTTACAGACTACTGTCAATGTTTTGTAAAGACATTGTCTGGGAGCTGCTTTTCCAACACCCCAAAATATATGAACACACTTAAGAGTTACGGTTAATAATTATTTAATTTGTAAACAATTACAGCAACAATCATAACTGAAAAGAAATAATCGCACAGCCCTATACAAAAAGTGGAGAAATACACGTATGCTTTTTGAATGTATAACAACATTTACAATATTTTCTAATTTGAATATACTTGCCAACTCTATTACTACTCTGTTACAACTCTTCGAAAACATCCAATATCAATTTTTATGACACAATTCCACAACGTAACGTTTCTAATGAAAAGTTTGTCAACTGCTGATCTCCACACATAATGCTGTGTTTAATGTTAAGGTCAAAGATCAGATTTTTGAAGAACAGAGGTGTCTATAACGATGCTTTTAGGTAAGAATGGGCTATATACAACAGTTCTAGAATTGTATCGGCCGATTATGACCAAAGTCTTAAATCTATTTAAAAAATAATAATAACAAGGCTAATATTTGGTGCTGAATTTTAATATTGTCTAGAAAAAAAAAAAATCAACACTTGTTTAGCAACAAAAACCTGTATCCTAATTGAATAAGTGAAGTATATACGTGTAATGTCATATAGGTTGTGTTCTGATTTAATAAAGTCTGATAATGAGCAAGAACCAAGTTTTCGTATTAATACCATTGTATTTTGACAAGAAACATAAAACATAAATATGCACATTGTTTCATAAGGCTCAAGCTTGACTTACTGGTTTTCCAAAACGTGTTGAAAAAAATAACCAAAAGTTTGTGCTGGCTCAACCACTATTCAAGGACGGTTATCATATTTACCCTACTTTCTATGTTCATCTTGTCCACTCCATCATAAAGACATTTGCGGACCATTATTTTCCACATTAAACCCAACACTTGTGCTATTATCTTGTGCTCTGGGCTGTTTTGTGCAAATGTGATGTCATGGGAATTTGTCATCGTACATTTTCAACCCACAGATAGTGATTCCTCCTGATTTGGCCTCATGTCACTTTGGATAATTATAATTTTACTGTGTAATTAATCATTTTGATTATGCAGACATGAAAGCAGGAGATAACCAACACAACAGAATTTTATGGATTGAATTAGTAATCCCGCTGTGCATGGCTGTCATCTTCAAACTCATTTTCAAACAAATTACCCTGCTTCTTGTGTGTGGGCTGATATTTATGATCCAACTGCGCATCCCAGCATGAATATTCTCGAAATCCAATGTTTAGGCCTTAAAAACAGCCTTGTTGAAAAGGGCAAGCCAACCGGAAGAATCTCAAAGGTACAACTAACATGACAGCTATGGCTCACAGAGCAAGAAGTTATTGCCCTGAAGACTCTGGGATACAAGGCCTATTTCCATTTCAATTGGCGGTGGAATTTGGGATAACTCATGCATACAGAGGTGGGACGAACAAAGAGCGCAAGAATAAAAGTGACAAATGTAGAGAATGGAGGTGCGGAGTGTGCTATCACCACCTTTGTGTCCCGTGAAGGGTATTGTGCAAGCTGTGAGGATAAGGTTACGAGGAGAACCCAAGGGACCTGGTAGTGAAGGCAGAGGACAGGCAGAGGACACAGCGCCAAAGTCAACCAGCCCAATGCCATTTTGGTTTAATTTAATTGCCTGTCATCATTTGCACAAGTCCTATGTGTGGTGTTGTCTAATTGCGTGTTTTGTGCGATCAACAGAGCACAGCTAAGAAGGTTTACAGTCTTCAAACCAAAATATCCACAACAGGCAACCATCTGAAGATAATGGTAAATGTGGCACTAATTCGTGGTTGTTTACCTGTTTTGGAAATGGCCTGCGGGTAGTTTTATTGCTGATCTGCAAAACTCAATTAAGAAGGAATTGACTTTGGTGAGGTTCAGTGGTTGGGTTTTACTTTCACTTAATTGATTTTATTATCAGCTGCACATGTGTCATTTAAAGTATATAATTGCAGCCACCTTTTCGACAGACATATGGGATTATCACAAACGATAAAATATGAGCGTTCATGGCATGCTCTTTTGGTATATGAGTCAAGAGAAATGTATTACTGATTTTTTGAGCGATGTAGCAAAAATATTAATCTATGTTAGTTTTTCTTTATTTTTATCTAATCTTAAAATAATTTGTTTCACTTGGGCAAGGAAATTTTTTGTGGATCATCAAGTGGACTATACAGACAAATCCATATCTTCTAGTAGGTAAACCAGATAATCTACTCTTTCAGTTATCCAATTCTAATCATTTTGCAATTTCCAACTTTACAAATGGAACAATATTTGCAATATTGGAGATGTTACAAGAGATGAGCACACTTTACTGTGATTGGGTAATTCAGTTATCACTGACTTAGAACATGACAGAGTTTTGCCTAAATTCTGAAAATGATAATTTGACCCTAACAACAGTGTGTGAAGAAAATTATGGACTCCAATTAGGGCTGTACTTTCTTGGTCGACTAAAGACATGTCCATCAACAATTAATCGACTTAAAAAAAGACGTGGCAAAAGTTCACAAAGTAAAAGTCTATATTAATGTGACCCAATCTGTGCTTGAAAAAACTAAACAATGCTTTGGACCGCAAAAAAGCAATTTATAACAGAAAGTTATAGGAACCAGTGTATTTATTATTATTAACTTATTGAATAAAACAATTTTAGAAGACTCCATCAACCGATTAATCGACTAAACGATTAGAAGACAACAGCTCTAAGTCATTAACAATACTCAAAAATGCAGTCTTTGAAATGTGCTAATTGTGTCTATAAGAAAATGATTTTTATTTGGTTTTGATCAATAATCTAGGCCTTAAGATTCACAGCTCGCAATTTCCAAATCACGAGGCGGGGCTTATCAGTTTTGCAGTTTGAAACAGAAAAGTTTATGGACCAGTTATATTTCTAACTGCTTCATATTAATTTTGTGTTTCGTGACTAGAACAATTTAAATTTCTGATCTACATGTCACAGTTTATTACTAAATACATAGACAAAATACAATATATCTTCTTTAGGCCATACTCTTTTTTGTTTTTATCTTTAATGCCATTTCTAAAACCACATAGAACATATACGTCAGTCTGCTGGTGACTTGAGTACCACAAAATTCCAACATTTACAGTCCCAAAACCACATCCCGTTGAGTTAGACTGTTTGTAACTCCCCTGGCACAAGTTCTTATGACTTCTCTGCACGGGCCAAACAGGACAACCCCCACCTGTTCATTTAAAGCTAATCCTTTCCAGATTGGAGAACCCGGAGAATTCAGCTTGATATTAAAGCATGCAGGTCAGATATACTTCTTACTAAAATGTGTAAACATAAATGTCTTTTTTTTTCCCACCAAGAATATTACCGACAATCTACTGAGTCCTGAAAAAGTTAGCATTTGACTTTTAATGTATTAAATATATAAGTCTAACATTAAAACAGTTAACATAGACATCCAGAATAATATGTGAACAGTTTTTGCCTTTCTTTATTTGATGTAGCTGTTTGATGAAATAGAGTAGGATGGGGATTTGAATTTTTTTTTGAGCCAATACCGATAACTGATATTTGGTACCCGTGTGTGTAGGAATATTTGCCAATACAGATATTTATATTTTAAAGCAGATCTAAGTAAATTTTGACTTTGTTAATTGTCAAAAAAAAAAAAATTAATTAAATTAAAAAGTAAATATTGGCAATATTTTAATATTGCTACTACCACGCCGCAACAGATTTCTCGCCCATCCCTAATAGAGGCTATTTTCTTCTACCTTCTCCCTCTATTGGTCAGCTTTGTCATGCTTCAAGTGAGTGACATCTGAATGTAACTAATCACAGCTAAGTGTGAACCTTCTCAGACACAATAGGAAAACAGACGTGTACATGAAAAGCAATAAAACCAAAATCAGAATCTGGCTCCAAGAAAATCGTTCAACTAGATTTAGGCATATTGTCCAAAAAGATCTTTTGATTTAGTAGGTCCAGTCTTAAAAATACTGGCTATTATTATTTCTAGTGAAGCTTTTAGCAACTAGAGTAGGAAGATTTATGAATGTCTATGGCAAATATGATATACTATAAGTAGAGGAAATTCCACAACACTACTTTTCAAGGTGTGTTATGGGAAATGTTGAGTGCACGACACTTTTTTTTACCAACTGGACATTGTGTGAGCCCCGAAAAACCCTATACATATGCAGTAATGTGGATGGCAACCATTGTCATGGTACTAATTCAAGGTAAAGCTGAGTTGCAAGTCTGACTTAAATTTACAAAACAGATTTTCACACCAAACTAAGACATATAAGAAAAACAAAATCACATTAAAATCTTCTTGTGCACTTTTTTTAGGACTCTTTAATGACTATTGCCTTTGGATTCATTCCATTTCATATTTTGTGCTTTCTGTTATTGAACATATTTTTCTCAGATACAACCCAAGAAAAGTCACCTTGTAGAAAAATGTCAAATCCCAGGTAATGGTTTGTGAAATTCCTGGCGTGTTTATAGAAGAGTGAGTGAAATGGTGTGCCACATGTGCTAACATCTTGCTCCAGGCTCTAACAGGCTGTCTGGAAGTAGGTGAGCAACACATGTCCGTGTGACAAGGTCTGCATGAGGGCACTGTGCACGCTGTCCGGAGGCGTCCCATGAGAGCTCATTACACCGCTTGGGGCTCTGGTGGGTGCTGTAAGTGGACCACGGGAGTATGGTCCTGGTGGAGCTGTTTGCATGTTCTTTTTGGGGCAAACAGGGGAAAGAGGTGTCTGCTGTGAATGGTAAAAGCTTGTTTACTGGCTTCACATTGAGAGCTGCACAACACTCATCGAAATGGAAGATTAGAAAAAAGGACTGCTGAGTGGTCAATGTGAAAAGTGAACTGAGAGCAAGGATCTGTTTTGGTTGTCTGTTAGAGTGGTTGATTTGGTCAGTCACTTAGCCACTGTTTGTTGATTATAATACAAAAGATAATGGTTCCTGACTGTGGAGAGGTAAGTCTGCTTCATTCCAAGAAAAAAAAAAAAAAGTTTGTCAGGTTTCAGAAACTAAGCAAGTTGGATCTGAGCAGTTCTTGGATGGGAGACTGTTGGAACTCCAGGATCCACAGTGAGATGACTAGAGGAGAAACAAAGCTGTTGTTATGTCCACACTTTACTCACGCTGTCTTGTAAGGATCCGTTGTGTGAGTAAAGAACTAATGGTGGTGAGAAGGGCAGATGGTGCAGATTGGCACCCTTACTGCCGCAGTCTACCCCAGGACAGCTGTAGTTACTATAGTAGCATACCAGCACCACCCATGTAATAAATAAATAAACAAAGCAAAATAATTTGTTATGAAATTTTATTAAAAGTGACTTATATCATTATTTTAGTTTGATTTGTTTACTTCCTTTTTACATAGTCTGAAAATGACACTACACTACATATGTACATATAATACATATCAAGCCAGAGCCCCATAACTCTAAGTCGAGTCCAAGCACCCTGTTAAGTCAGTCCTTTACTGTTAAAGGTGCACTGCTCAACTCAAATAAACGTATAATATTTTTGTCATTTAGATGCCTTTGCTACACTAAATAATTAATAATTAAATTTTTACTTTTCACAGCTTGCATGGCCACATTATTTGGCTTGGAGGGGCTCCGAACACGTGTGTTTCTGCAGAAAAGTGGTTACTTTAGCAGATTTTTATATATTATGGCAAAAAAATGTTTTCATCTCCATTCATCCCAAATCCCAAAGTATAGTTTTAACTTTCTAATTCTACTGAATTGTGTAGATGACTTTTCACTTCCAGAAAGTTACACAGTGCACCTTTAAGGTAGTAACACAACAGAAAATAAGAAACGACCAACATACTTTACCATACATTATCACATCGCAATGTATTTGAAATTTGAGATTACATGTTAATCGCAACCATATTTATGATAGGACTGCACAATATATACCAAACAAATTAAAATTATATATTTCATATTAACATATCTGTGTATAGCACAAATATATTGTCTTTACAGAGAAAATCTCGTTAAGACTACTTTTAGACTTCTACAAACAGGATTTAAAATCTGTGGGATTCTTGTATTAAATGCTTGTTGAATTGTTACCTATATGTATCCAAACAGAAGCCTACATTTTAAATATACTCTTAGCACCTCAGCACAATCAGAAGGCTACACCTCTATTCTGCACATAGTAAAGCCCTGAACACATGAGACAGCACTGACCTCACCCTGACTCTGTCGTCCTTCACTGTGAACTTTACTGATGAATTGTCCAGGACATGCATTTCCAGAAGCCATTGATCACTCAGCTCCTACATCGCCCATGATGCAGTGGGGTGTTAAATAAGAACTAAACCTGCAGGATTCTTCATGATCAGCAGCTTTTTATCACCGCTTCCCATCCCCCAACACCGCCATGGCACTCCAGGCACACCTCCACTTTCTAAAATGCATACTGTCACCTTAGAATGAGAATTGTGTTTGTGTTCAGGGTATTTGAGAAATTTTTAAGTTTTGAAATATTGTAACGCAATAAAAATGGATATAACCGCAATATTAACTCATTGTAGATTTATTTTTTCTTGATCTCTCTAGATTTAATCATCTTGAAAACAACAATTAATAATTCAAAATGATGATTAACCCAACGGAGAACAAAATCATGAATGGTTTTATCTCTAAGTAACATAATAACAGACTGAGACATCACAGTGCCGAGAGATGCATCACTTGGAATGTGTGTAGTTTATGAAAACTATTATTCTAATATTTGATGGTTATTCTAATGATTAGTTGTGATTCATTAATGAATGTGTTTCAGTTCAAATATGGAATTGTAAGGGGCTAACTTGAACAAAATAGCAATAGCAATTATGGTCTTGTCTACTTTATTTAACAGTTAAAATTTTGCATGCATATTACACAATTACAAGTCTAGAGTTAACAAAAAATAATGCAGGTGTTTTATGCAAGCAAATCTGTAACCTGTAACAGAACAAATCAATGATATTCACATACCAAAGCCAATGTAAACGTATTCTTTGGCTTAAGCAGAACCTTATTTATAATAAAAAAAAATTGCTGCAATGCCTTAAATTGCATCAAACCTAATAAACTGTATACACAAGTGAGCCAGGTATAAGAATGAATAACCAAGAAGTCCAACAAAAATATCCGATCAAACCTTGCAATAACTATAAGAGGACAATATCACACAAAATGTGATAGATAGATAAATAAATACATATATGCACATTCCCAGAAAACCAGGTAAAAGACATGAATATTTGATGTGGGCACAGACATTTCCAGGAGCTGTCTGCAGCAGAGGTGACAAACATAAAAGACTGGCTGCTGTACCATTCTCAAATGCGCCCGCTCGCCCGCAGCCATCAGCCGCGCGTCATCGTAATGACTTGTAGTGACAACACCCAATCTGAACCTTAATTAGAGTCCTGTTGTTTGCTGTAGATTCCACCACTTTCTGCAGGAAAAGCATTGAAACATCTCAACAACATGACTATTATCAGACTATAGGCTTAGCTGGAGCAGGATCACAGCTGCAGAAGCAGACACAGAGATGGGCTGATAAAATGAGGATTACAGGCAGCTACAACACCAGTCTGTTTGCTGCTGTGCTGCTGCTTATCTACAGCAGCCATCTGATAGGCCAGATTATACCTGACAGAGCAAATGCAACGAGGAAATTACACTCTTATCCTGATCGCGAACAATGTAATGATACAGTGTGCTAACAGGTTTTATGAAGAGCTATGAATAATGTTATTCTATCAGCCACGTGAAAAAGATCTGGTTGAAAATGATTTGAAATGGGATATTTATCTCAAATAAGAATAATGCTGCAGTAAAGATTTTAATGTGCATAAAAACAATGATTGCAAAAAAAAATTTAACAAAATTGTCCCAACATATTGACCCAAAATCAGAGGCACTGACCCTTGGTTTCTTAGAATTAACAATCATCTAGAATAAACAATCATCTATAAACAACTCATATCGACCAACCTCTAATTTTACAAGCTTTTTAGAGTGAATTTAAGTCTATGTGAATCAAAAGCTGAGACCATCGAGAAAACCCCAATGTAAAACATATGGCTAGTTTCAAGGACAAAAATAGAAGTAAGAAATGATGACACAGAACCTTGTAGTTGCTGACTTATGGTCTTCTCTGATTCCTGCTGCTGAGGAAAAACAATACTGTCTACACGTTTCCCTTTAGGATTTGTTTCAATACACACCATACTGCATGTATATCTGATGATTGATGAATGACACCATGATAATGAGCTAATTATGCCTTCACTTGGGGGAATTTCTCTACACATACACTGCTCACTATTCACTATTCATTCTTCCATTGCTATGACACAATTGCATTCACCAAATCATGTCTTTGAATGTGGAGAGAAGCCAGAATGCCCATTGAGAACACATATTTCTGCTTTGAGACGGCATGCCTGCTTACAAATTATAAATTCCTTTTGTATAGTTACCAAGCTAGTGCACTAATTGTGAAACTGATGGATGAAACTGAGGTGTACGGTAGCAGAGTGGTTAGAGCTCTGGCTTCCCAATAAGGAGATTGTGGGATGGACTTTCTCAAGGTGGAGTTTGCATGTTCTCCCCGGTCCTGGTGGGTTTTCTCCGGGTACTCCGGTTTCCTCCCACCTCCAAAGACATGCATGTTTAGGTTAATTGGGCATCACTGTAAATGCATTTTTTCCTGAATGTCTTTTCACTATCAGTGCTTGCTCAAATCGTATTCTGAGTCTAGTTTCAATAGATTAGTACCTGAGAATTCCTACTTTAGACTGTGAGGCAGACTGCATCTCTTCCTACCGGTATCCTTCATTGTGCAGTGCTGAAGGCCAGGTGAATACAGTCTGGCTCAGTATAAAAGCCTTTCTGTCTCTTTCTGTTCATGTGCTCCAAAGAGTGCTTTTCTTTCTCATTCTGGACTGTGCAGGAGGCACAAACTACACACACACACTCACACATGCATATTCAAAAAGTGTCCCAGCCATTCACACACCTGTTTGAACAGATAAAGAGAACAGAAATGCATCCATCATATCTCCAGAGAAAAAGATACTGAAGTGAGTAAAGATTAACAATATACATGAGGCAAGTGATTCAAGTTTCATCTTTATCTTTCATATGCACAAAGTTTCAAAGGGAGAGAGGAAAGGTGGATAAAAAAGTATTACAGAACAGATAAAGGAATATTACTGAGTCAGTGTACTGTATGTATATATATTAAAGTTTTACACCAATCAAGTTACAGTTCTTGAGGAAAAGCTTACAGGTATGATGACATCCTTTAGACTCAGACTTTTTCCATTTGTATATTGGCCCTAATTTACATAAAATAAATATATTTCTTTCTTACTTTTTTAACATGAATCTAACAAACTTAAGATGTTCAATTTTTTACTTAAATATTTATTTTTGTATCACTTGTTATGACTTTATATTTTTCTTTTACTTTTTATTTGTATTTTTTATTTTAGCAATGTATTTTATTTTTAGGCCCAGTGTACAACTTTATATAAGCACAAAAGAGTGGAATGCCATAAAGTTTCTGGAAGGAAAAAAATACAGCAATATATTTTATAACATCCCATTTCATAACCATCCCTTGATTGGACTAACACAGCTGAAAATTTCAAAACACTCTTAACTTGACTGGTGCAAAACAGCACATAGTTTGGTTGTTTGTGTTTAAAATTGGAGGAATGAGGTACCACGTCATCCACTTTTGCATCCACTTCTGCATTTAAAATAAACAAGCACTTTCCTAACTACAAAGGCACCTCTGTTCCTTCCATTTTGTCATCTCGATGATTAAAGGGGATCTAAAAAGGTCCATGAAATGCGACCAGGTTTGCCGTGCATGTTAAGTAGCAACAAAACCAACGCTGGCCTTGCCCTGGCAGTTGGCTGACTGACATGGGCGACATGGTGCGCCACTTTTTGCTTGTCCAATTACTGGCAATCGTTCAAATTGTTTGGTGAGAAGCATTCGACCTACTTCTGGACACAAAGCACCACTGGCCTGAATACAGAGGAGCTGCGGGACCACGTGTGATGACAAGTGCCCATTAGAGCCTCTTGTCTTTGGCCTAGAAATTAATTTTAGGCATCTTCAATCTTCCTGCAATGTGATGACACTTTGGGATGGTTGTTTAGCAATAAGGAGTGATTTTTGTTGTTATTTAATCCCACACCTTGAAACACCTTGAAAAATCAGCTATAAAGTTTGTACAAACATTGCTTTGTCTGGAGGTGGAAAAAAGCGCGCATCCCAAAATTACTACATTAGTTCTAGATAAGGAATATTCCAAAAGAGGTCAAACTGTTGTTCAAACTATATTCACTCAAAATTCGACAGACATGTTAATTTTTGATGCATTTGCCAATTACTATTGTTATATTAATCTTGTCATCATATTCAACAGTAGCAGTTCCATTTCTTTTAGTCGGACAGTTGTACAATTGCATTAACATCTAGTTAGTGAAACTAAAATACATAAGCAAATGGACTTTTTGCAACTGGACCACTACCCTCACACTACAAAGGTCGCTGAAGGCGTTGACCTTTCGAGGTCAAATCCTCCAGCTGCACTCTGGGTCCTCAGGCACTACCCAGTGGTCACTGCTCCTGAAAAGATGCCCCAGCAGTACTATAGAAAGCAGGGTCAAATGCAGAGGACAATAAAAACGTGTACCATTTTATTAAAGCTGTAGTATTCTGTACCTGACCATTCTTAGCTGAAATTCGTCCTGCTGTGGTTCAAATTTAGATCTAGTACTTGAGTGCCAATATTATCTTACTTCGAATGAAAAAACAACTGCAGCAACATCTGTAGCTTTGAATTACACTAGTCTATGAAGACTGTTGTGCAGGCTTGTGGTGGTTACGTGCAATGCATGATATAACTTGGTGTGATCAAACAAAGACAATGGGATCTAGAGAGGACCAGCATGAGAAGATTGCCTTCTAATCACTGCATGACCTTCAACAAGTCTTTGGATTAGCATTAAACAGCCCCCAGAGTTGTAGCTACAGCATGCTGAGAAAATAGGACATGCTAGTGTTTTCATGCACAAAGTATGCCACAACTTAGCTTCAAACAATCTGGGCAGAGATGAGATGAAAAAAGAAATAATGGCATCAAAAAGAATATAAATATCCAGCTCTAAGTAAAATGTGGCTTCCTGGGAGTTCCTCAAAGGCAGCAAGACAACAGCAGCAAGAAATCAACATTTGGAGTTTACGCTGTGTGGGCTGATTTGCATAGAGCTAAATATTCATATTAGGGGAATCGCGGGAAATGTAAAAGTGATCTAAAAATGCAACAAGCCTCGACACAAACACCCCATCAGTTACGACAACAGCAAGAAGCAACAACCGTAAGCAACAGTAATTTTCTGACTTAAATGGCATCGTAATGTGTTTTTAATCACACTCATTCAAGTCTCATCAGTCAAAGTAATATGATGTCACACTGATGTATGTGTGAATACAGCTGTGAACTCCTGTCTCTGCAAATTACAATATAATATTTAAAACAGATAGAGGTCAACTGAAAAAAATATTACTTAAAGGTGGGGTAGCTTTAAGTAATAATAAAGCTACCCCACCTTTACACTGCAAATTTAGGTTTTAAATCTGACTACTTAGTACTCCTCTCATAAATCCTTAGACACCTGGTTAATATTTACATGTATTTTTTTTTTTTTATTGCAATTATTTCTTTAAATTAAAACACGTCTTACTGTGAAGCGAAACTAGATTGGACCACCCAAGCACAGCCAATCAGAGCGCTGCATTTGTGTAAAATACTTTATTATTCAATTCAGACAGCACAGTGGTCTCATTTTTTCACAAGTGTTCTATGTGTAATGTGCTTTTTAACACAAAAATTAATAATGTATAACTAAAAAAGTTAGCTAGCTAACTTTAAATGCTGACATTGTCACAATAATAGAAATCATACTAGGGTCGTACATGACATGCTTTCATCAACATATACAATTACTGCATACTAAGGACTGTGGACTAGAAAAATTCTTGTCCTGTCAATCAATTAGTCGACCAAAAACAAGTCAAACCGCACAAATGACGTTTTTTGCACTGGAGTTCAGGTTTAAAACAACAATTTATACAGAAAAGTGGAAGGAAACTAGATTTACATGGGAAAAAAAAAAAACATAATACAATTTGGACAACCAAGACACATTGATAGAATCAACAAAACTAAGAACCTACTGCACTAATAACACTGTGCCACCTTTATATGTAAGCTTTATTTAACCAGAAAAGTCGAACTGAGATTTGAAGATTTCTTTCTCAAGGGAGTCCTTGAATGTTTAATATACACTGGAAAGCTAAAAAAGTAGGTTTTGTTGTTTAATTTAGCTACAATACTTACAAAAACACAAATTGGTTTATTTGTAGGGTTTCAAAAGTAATAGCGCCCTTGGAAACACAATGTAAGGGACACATTTCAACCACTGACTGCAAACAGTGCGATAGTGTCAAACAGTCTGCTTCAGTGCACTTTCTATGCAGAAAATACAAAAGCTCGACTAAGCTCAACAAAGAGAGAGATACAACTAAACCAAGACGTCCAACGACTGAAAAAAGGAAACCTGACTCTAGAACATTACAAAACACCCAAACAAGAGAAAGCATTAGCAAGGCAATGTATTTTAATCTGTTCAAGGTAATCTAATCCTCTAGAAAAAGTCTTCACATCAGCCCTAGTTTCAGAAGAGAAAGAAGCAGTGAGTTTAACAGAGCATCCACAAGAATCAATTCCCACTTTTGTCCTTCAAAATATAATTTCCTGTCACCAGATTTACCGATTCAAAAAAAAGTATCAGCTGTTAGAGGGGAAAGATAATCTATAATCCTGAGCAGTCCCACTTTGGCAACCCATGCACTAGAATGTGTAAAAATGTGCAACAAGGCACATCAGTAACTGAGGCAGAGGTTCATCTGCAAAGGAAAAGACAAAGAGGAAATAATTGCACCTGATATGTTAATGCTGCAGAAAAGCTCTAAGCATGAGTGATTTATGGACATAAAAAGTGTAGACTATGACATTAGAGGGGGGAAAAAACAAAAGCCTATCACAAAGACAAAACTCCAGCTGTGTTTTTGATGAGGAAGCACTGTTAATAACTGAAAAAAACTGATTTGCTAAAAACTGAAAAAGTCTAGTTAGCATAATATGTGTCTTTTAAAGGTCAAGTATTTCATTTGATCTCATAATTCAATGTGAAGTCCTTTTGTTGAGGTTAGTTTTAAAAATGTGTAAAGAGATGATTCTACTTTGACATTCAGCTCAGCACAAGCCCTTCTTCTCTCACATGCATTATTATACAAGGTATGATTCAGAAGTGTATTAGTATTCGTCGTGAGGTGCACTGATAAGCAGCCATAGATTATACTATAGGACCCATGGCTGACTGTTAAGAGCTGTAAGGTTCCATCCAATCAAATACTCTGTCACATATTTTTGCTGAAATGTCTGTCAAATTATATCACAGCTATTTCAGCTCAACTCCCGAACATCTAAAGAGTCTATTTTAGACTTATTGTATGGTTTCTGGTCAAAAAAATACATGGGAGTTATGTTTTAATTGAGTTACACACATTTAACTTAAATGTATCTTTCATGTTCTGGCTCTGTTCTGCTCTACAACTAAAACACTTCCCCTTAAGATGTCTTTGAGTGAAAAACTACTACTTAATGACATCACAAGTAGAAAGTAGAAAATGGCATTTTATAGCACGTAGACAGCCAAATTATACAGGACTGCTCAAAGAAGGTGTAAACAAAAGAAAAACAACTTCAGATTTGACATTCTATCTGACTGCTCACACTATGACTTTTTTTTTTTTTTTGCACTGCCCGGATTTACAAGAAACTGCAAAAAAAAAAAAAAAAAAAAAGCATTGAATTTACGGCTGAAACAAAGTGAAGTTGAACACAGAAATTTAGCAAATTAGCAAGTTTCAGGTTAAAATAGTCACAAACATGTCTCACTGCAAAGGCAAATGTAATTTCTAGACTCTTTGTGACATCAGCATTGATTTGTCACCTGCTGTCATACAGATACACTGCTGCAATTCACTCTCACCCCCTCCTTTCACTTTTTACTCCTGCTTTTCCACCAGAAAGTTTTGCTTAAAATGTGTTTGTGGGTAAAGTTTAGAGAGCTAGCTTCTCTCTGTGTTCCCTTTTACAACCACTGGTAATTGTTACTCTTCTGTAATGTAAACTCTAATGCATTTGTAATCCTTTCAAGAGCAGTTAGGGTTAGATCAATGGTCAGATCAAACAGACTTTTTAGTTTGAGGGACATGTCCCTTTTTTGGCCAATTAACGGTTTATTTGATCAACTACAAGCCTAATTCAAACAAGTACAGGTCGATGTGCCACGAAGCCCTTTAAGAGCAGATTCAAATCAAATGCACGGATAAAATACAACAGCACTAGTTTTTCATCAACTTAATCACCTACTCACGAACATTCAGAGATATTTCTGAGTCGTGACAGCATTTTTATTCACATATTTTCCCCTTCTAAACACCTGGCTACACGAGAGAACTGCCATGCCGCGTCCACGCAGGTGCAACACGCATCACTACACCGAGCACAATCTGAGCCAAGTCAAAACGCGCGCCAATATCAAACCAAACCGTGCCAAATGTGAAATAAAAAGCATTTTCACACACTTACCTTTAAGGATAACTCATTCCAAGGGTTTCCGCGGGTGCTGCTCTTGACAAAGTTGAACCCTCTCTCCTCCAGTGAGTGGTGCGATGGCTCGAACGTCACGCCGCTCTGTCGCTCTCTTCGCTGGGTTGTGAACCGCGGAGTAGCACCCCTCCCTCCCTCACACGGATGCTCTGACGCCCCCTCCCTTTCCTCAACCTCTGGAAAGAGAGAGAGAGAGAAAAGTAGTCATAGCGCTGCTTTTCCCTCCTCCTTCACAAAGACAGACTGAAATAAAAGCGCTCAATGGGTTTTAGGAAATCCCATGGCAACGTAACTTCTTCCCCACCACCACCACGTTGTGACCGGGTTAAGGCGCTCCCTCTGCCCCAGCCCCCCCAAAACAAGTGACAGCGGAGGTACTATTCTGCCGAAAACGAGCAGGTTTGAGCGGGAGGATGTGTGGAAGAGGGAGGAGGAGGGCTATAAACTGCGCTACTGAGGATGCTGTTCAAATATGAATGAGGGGAAATGGCTGGTAAATGTGCCGGGCCTGTGCGTAATTGACTTATTGTGCCAATTAAGTCGTTGAGCTGCTGAGTTAAGGGTTGTTTAAATTGAAAGCGCAATAGGCTGTTTGTCACGATTTGGGTGCTTTTTACGCTGTTTAGTTGCATTGTACCTGTGGTAATGTTTAAATAGTTTAGTTAAGACGAGGAATGTTTTGAGAATAGCCTGTTAAAACTACAGGAAATAGCCTAGCTTATCACTCTTCTTTAATAATTTATGTCATCAAAGAGCTTGCAATGGAAATGACTCTAAACATGAATTTATCAAAAACGAAGGTGTTGTCATAAGTAGCATTCGTTAGCTAGTTAGTTGTTGTAACACAAATGCCATTTTAGACTATTTATCATGGCGTCGAAACATAACCTGGTCAGTTAAATGAATTATTGTAATAGTTGTGAGTCTACAAACTCGACAATCGTACTTTAGCGTCATAATAATCTCTTTTCTCCTCTCGCTCATCCATCCACTCACTCACATTCACACATGGAGACACTTGGGTGAGACAGGTTATGGCCTTCTCCACACAAAGACAAAACGAATTGCATAAACATAGACTTGTCTTAGAATTTGTGAGTGTCCAAACGAAACCAGCCCAAAGCTGGTGTAATGCCTGTAATTGACCAGAGTGTGGCACTGTGACACAGACACAGAAAGTTAGAAAACTAGAAAAGAATTGACACTGAGCATGGGCAAAAAAGTTCCAAAAACTTAGTGGAGAATCATTTAAACATTTTGACAACGTTTCAAAACGGATTTTATGGAAATTGTTGTGGATTTATTTCATTTTTCCGTGTCTTCTGTGGTTTGTGGAGCACTGAGACTGGCAAATTGCAGTGAACATCATGTAAGTACATTCGCAGTGAACATCAATAGTACATTTTGCAGATGATATGTAACTCTGGGGCAGTCATGTCATCATAGAAAAAAAAAAAGTTTCGGATACAGCGTAACTGCAGAGACGCTAAACTGGAGTTTTGAAATCTTTTCACACTAGGACCTGGTTTCAGAAATTTTTTTCATTGAAACTCCTGCTTCATGTGGATGATGTGTAGTTAAGGTCAAATATTTGTACTGAAACGCCTGAGTTTGACTTCGTGTGGACAAGGCATAAGTGTCTTGCCTGACATATTTGTTGGAAAAATGACAATATGATCCTCATAAAAAAAAGGGTTTGCACAAATCGGGTGAAAAAAGCAAAATGTTTAAAGAAATCTTATGTTAACTGTGTTTTCCTGAAAAATGTAGTCTAACCACAAGCACTTCAGATTCAGAATATGCTCTTCTCAAATTCAGTAACCAACACAGACAGACATTCATTTTGTTTGAGGCGAGCCAATGATTGTACTGTGAATGAAGAAATGGAACTGGTTGTGTCTCTTGTTGGTATTGGATGCTTCCTGCCCTGTGGAGCCCAGCTGTGGCTCTGCTCCTGGTGGAGGGCAGCTGATTCATCTTAAGAATGTGCTGGCACATTGCTTCATTTATCTTGCCTTCAATAATATAGATTCTGCCTGTAACCTAAAGAAATAGCCCACAGTGATGCAGGAGGGACCCAAACATGGGGGATGCTGGTGGTTGTTTTAACCAGTACAGAAGACAACTTTTCTTATTATTATTGCTGTGTTTATGTCTTTACATATTGTATTTAAACAAACAACCAAAGAAGACTTGACTTGTTTTGCTCCCTTTTTCTTTTAGTTGAACTCAAATAAAATAAGCATGTTCTGTACAATGACCCATTTCTCTTCTTCTCAAATGTGTCTATGTGTGGTAGTGAGCACAAAATTCTCATGAATATTTCTGGCCACAATAAAAGGACACACACTAACAGCACAATGATTCATCTAGTCACAAGTTTTGAGTGAAATGTGACTAAAGGAATCCACCACAGCTGTTACCTGTTAAGTTAATTTCTGTAACATAAGCCCATTTGCTTATAAACACAATTTCACCAGACAAATCCAATAGTAATTTGACCTCTAAGCCACTCATTGTTTTTAGGTACATATTCAGAATCAGAAAAAAGTTGGTCCCTTGAAGGGCAATTCCAATATTGTAAGTCTTGCCAAATATGCTTTTTCAATATTCAGCCAAGCCACAGTTTAAAGTATAAAACTTTTTTTTTTGGTTCATGTAATTACATATCATAGCTCACTTTGCCTGTCAAATTATATGCTTCCTTTAGTAAAAATAAGTTTGGCAAAACTTAATGAGGGAGCTTGTCAAAACATGCAGATGTTCATATTAGCTAGACATGTTCAGCATAATAACAACAATTAAAGCATGTACAAGCTTTTTAAATAAGTAAAATATTCTTTTGAACATTTGTGAAACTTTAATACAAAGTATTGCTTCTCGAGAGGAACTTTACATAAGCCCAAACTGTCAGTTTATTGTGAACATAATGGTATAAAACAGCAGTAACATCAAAACAAGAACAAAGCACTATTTGAACAAATACATTTTAGCCACAAATGGACATTAATGCATGATGTAGCAAAAGAGGCTTTTTCTTGTTCCATTATCTACAATATGACCTCATGTTTTGCATTTTCATTCATTCGGGTTATAAATTGTGTCCATAATTGATTTAGACAAATACGGATGTGCATTAGTGAAATGTAGACACTTTCTGGGACAAAAACAAACCACCTCGTCTCACTCTGCTTCAGTAGATTGAAAGTTAACAGGTGCTGGAGGCCTTTGTTCTATCACAGCTGTAAATGTTTCAACATAGAATAGACCTGTATGTTATGGACTAATGGTCTCAGTGGAGCTGGGTGATTTCAGCACCTCTGACAGCAACAGATCATTAAGAACTCTTTGGATCAGAAGAGTGGGCTCAAAAGGTCAGCCAGAAATCAATTTATCCAATAACCGCCAAGATGTAGACCAAAATGGAGTGTATTTTCTACCTGGAAATGACGACAGTGGGGCGGATTGTCTTTCTGCTTTGGGGTTCCATTTTGTATCAGACAAGCTGCTGTCTCTTGCGTCATGTCAGGCAGCTGTGAAGTTATGTCCCCGATGTTTATACTGTCACTGTTTTATTACATTTGCTTTGCCACACTGGAGATGGGCAGTAGATTGACGTCTGGCTTATGTCTTTCACCGCTTCTGTCACTCTTATCTGTGAGTAAAAGTCAGTGTCAGGGCGCGTCTGTGGATGTGGACAGTGTGGACTTACAACATACACCTCCAGTCGCACTGCTTTTGAGATTAGAAATGCATTGTGTTATATATAAACATGTCTTTATCAACAGTGGTTGTAGCATTAGTGCATGGGATTGTACAGTCCAATTCAGAATGTGAAGATGAAGTTGCACTGTTTCTTTTTATTTCTACTTTTACATAGTACATGACATGGATGTAGAAAAATTTACACTCTCCCTCAAAACCTGTGTTGTGTGCATTTCTCAGTGTTATTTTATTGTGGTCAGCTTATGCAAGATTGATGCTGTGCAATGATGATCTTGGTATGTCACACCTGTGAGACAGCGGGATGGATTATCTCAGCAAAGAAGAAAAAAAGAAATAGATTTAGATTGTGTGGATCACAGCAAAAATGCTAAGATGATTTTTACCAACGTTTTGAAGATTTTAACAGACTTTTTAATAGGTAATTCTAAGCCTGAAGTATTGTTATTTTTGTTATTATCCTCAACCATTATCAATGGCAATAATGCTAGATTTTATAAAGAAAGGTTGAAACAATGTTTTTATTTAGGTAAACTGCATTGAACTTTACAGCTGCTACACATAGAGTAAACTGCAAGCCATAAATATCTTTTTAAAATGAAACTTGGCTGCTTTTGCAAATGATCTCTTCAATTTTAACTTAAACATGTGTCAAAACACTTGAATCAGTCCAATGTTTGATTTTGCTGACTCTTTTTTTTTGCAATTTTGGCCAATTTCTCACACAAAGTGCATCATTTCTATAATTGAAAACATGACTTAATGAAAAACATTTTTCTTACATTCGTATTAAACTACAGTGTAATTTTTTTTATACGTACAGTATAGCAATAAAAATATGCGTTCCTATTCATATGCAGTGTCTCGTCTTAATGGCAAAAGAGTAAGAGTTTTCTTTACAAATTAGATATTCATTTATATAACTAATTTAAATTAACAACAAACAAAAAGAAGAAAAAAATGCTGTTTTTTTATGGTCATCAAAATACCTTAATGTGGGACATCATGGTCTGAACCGATTAAACATTGGCGAAGTTAATCTTCTTCACAGCGCAATCTCTGTAACAAAAAACACACGTTGTCATTTATTCACATGTTCATGATTTCATGAGTGTTATGTTATGCTATGAAGTTGAAGAGATTTCAACATTCAGTACAATTATAATTACTAAATATCGTAACCACAAAAAAGTTTTCATTGAAAGGCGTCTCTCAGTATTTGTTAAGTGCTTCCTGCTGGTGTAAGTTAGGATGAGTGGGCTCAGATACAAAAAGGTGACAGATTAGGGCTGAAGGTGCCATAGGTCCACAGCTGGTTCCTCTCTCTCCAGCTGGCACCTCTGAGTAAGAACGGTGTCGTGTCCGTTACAGAAGGCTGGAAATGAGCAGATTGACTGGGATCCAAGTAACTTGATTTAGTCCACCATAATAACACTGAATAGATTACACTCGGGCTTGGTAGAGCAATAAATGTAACAAGATATGTTCTGAAGGTGCTCAGTGTTACAGTGAGTGCTCTCCTCCAGTCAAATGAGATTTTCTGAAACATCTGCTTCCTCTTTGCCAACAGCAGCAGTGACGGCTTATCCATCAGGGCTAAATGTGTTACAGTGGCTTTAATACAGGGAGCCCCAGGTCACAACACACTGGGATCATTTAGGATGTTTTCATAAACACATTTTTAGCAACACTGATGATTGCACAACTGTAATATTTGTCACACAATTTAGTTGTGAATCCAATTTAAAATAATCAAAATGTCACACATAATATTCATGAGGTGTAAATTCATTTGAAGCTTGTTAAAGATCTTATTTTGGGCAAAACCGTTTGCCATTAGCAATGTTAATTTCCTGTCACCTTATCAAAGCACAGTACACACTTATTAAAGCACATGCTGCATTTTGTTTTTCTCACTTATATTCTACTTGACAAATACTTTTTTCTTTTGTGTCGTAGTGGAAAATCTATGGAATTACATTTCCATGGAAACAATCAGAATGCTATGTTTCTTGGCTCCAAATACAGGCTTGATCTTTAATGACGTCACTATGTTCAGAACCAGTTGAAAGTAATAATTAGTGTGTGTGTGGTGTGTGTTAAAATCACTTAACATTGTGGCCAATTTTCCTTTAACTCCCGACCAAGATTAATATTCCAACTGAAACTGTTTCTGAACCATTTGGAGCACACATAGCCTGGACATTTTCTGAAACTAAGCGCTGTAACTTCTGATGACTGAATAACTCTGCTCAAATAAAAAACATAATGTTTGTATAATTGTACAATTTGTAAGATTAGAGATTAGAGTACAAACTGAGCCTATTTCATCACAAAATGATTTGGCTTTAAATTGAGAGGGTTACAACTTTCTTTTTATGCTCATAAACTCTCTTGTTTTTAATGAGATGTGAACAATGAAGAAGTAATCAAGAAAATGGTGAGGCTTTCAAAATGATAAGGAGCCAAGTCTGAATGAAATAACATGCAACTCGGACTATTTATATATGAGAAAACAATAATTGATCAAATCAAAAGTAGTGTGACATAGCTTTTCAAAGGACTTGCCCTGGCTGTGGTTCATATTAAAAAGCCTGTGACATGAATGACTTTCTGAATGTCATCCTTTGACTTATCTCCTTCACCTTTACAATAATGAACGTTGAGCCGGTCTCAATCTTCCAGCGCTGGCCAAAAGATCCATAATTAGTGCACGGGGCGACACCCACAATGCTGGCACCGCCTCAGTCAGTCTGGGCACAGCCTCATTACGTACACACGCTGAATGTGATATTTCCAATGGAGACTGAGTGAGAGTGAAAGAATGAGCTGGTGCTGTCACAGTGTGGTTTGAAACAGAGGGTACCTCTGTCAGGAGTGTCAAAGTTCAGAGGCAGAGCATGAATGAACGCACCCCCCGTGGAGCTCCTTCCGTCTTGTTTACCCTGGTGTGTTCTCAGCCCTCTGCTCCATCTGTAACGTGGAATATCACTGTGGGGCAGAAATCCCCTCATTGACGTCTGTGGGCTGCATAATGAGAATAAATGAGCTGGAAGTAAATATGCAGGCTATGGAAGCAGTCGGTGCTCCACACCAGCCAACCCATAGGCTTTCATCAAATGAAGATGGATTGTGTTGCCACAGGCACAATACCAAACAACAAAGTGTTTTATTTATCTAAAGTGAAAAATCAAAAGAGCAATTCAGTTTTTTAAACATTTGAACATTTGTTCTGAATCCTTTTTGTTTGATGTTTATGTAACTTCACAGTCTAAGCACATGTGTTTATTCCAAATTAGCAGCGAGCATATGTCACGTGTCTCAGGACAAGGTGGTGCTAGGCTCAGTTATCACTAGGCGTGTTAATGCCTAAGGGCTCTGTAAAAATGTGTAAAGAAGCTTAATATATCAAAATGTCTGATTAATGTTTATGCCTAACTGGTTAAAGGAAACATATTGTGCATTCATGGCACTTAAACTATGACAAATGCAGGTCATTATTTTACATTGTAAACTGTAGTAATGGTCAAGAAAGACACAGTATTAAAAATGGGACCATAGACTTCCTGTTAAAAATGTAGAGCCCTGCCTTTTGTAAATTATTGTTTTGAGCGGTGAATTTTATAGTTTATAATTATATATATTTGTTTGTCTCAGCGGCTAAGTTTCATAAATAAATGCACTTCAGCACAGGGAAGTGTGTGGGGATAAGTGGTAGGTGAAAACAAGCTGTTCATATAATTTGATTTTGTACATGCACCTTTTTATGACGCCACATTCATTATCTTTTTAAGTAACTATTAAAAAGAATATTGTGTCATATTTACAGACTTTGTTTTCAATAAAATGTGTGAATATTTGTCTGCAATAAAACAAGATAAACTGTCTTATATTAGCTTGCTACACGACGGCAGAAATACAGCTTATAGCAATATGAGAAGCCTAAATGGAGTGCCACTTCCTGTTGTGCGGCTTGTCATGTTGGCCCATGAATGGACCCTCTGTTGTACAATAATAAGCATGGTGTTGTTTAGGATGCCTCTTTTCTCCATCTGTCTGCTGCAGTTCAAGAGGTGACAACATCTCTATCTACACACTTCCAAAACTTAAACCACCCTTCCCAGACAAACTGAGCTGAGAAATTCTCTAAAGATTGTTTATGGTTACTTTTATATCAGACAACTGTTAGGAGATCATGTAATAGTATCGGTTCACATCTCAACATTCATGCCAGTGTTAATTCAGTGAGATAGAGGTTGTTAATATATTGTTTAAATGCAGTTTTTTGTGCTGTAAAAGATTTGATCACAGTAGAATACTTTAGATATTTAATAGCAAAGTATGTTATTGATAGAAAACTGCCTTTTATGTTCAAATTGAGAATTCTAAGTTTCTTAAAAAAATCTATTACCATGACATCTTCATCAGTGTCACACCGTCACTGATGCAATGTTAAAAGTTCTTCTAAAGCCGGGTGTCTCTTTGCCCAACTTTTATGGTCGTCTGTGATCAAATAATTCTTATTTTTTTACATGTCATGTTACAAGATGTGAGGAATTATACATTTTAAGGCAGTTATTGTCAAACTGTGTGATGCTCAATATTAGGACTTGAGGCTGCAATTCAAGTTTATCTGAGAAAACAAAAGTCTCTAGATTCTATGTGGTGAAGTCAAGTTTGCTGAAACTGGTTTACGTTATTAGCCAAGGCTAGCAGGGCTTTGTGTAAATGTTATGAAAAAACAGTCACGGTGCTCCTCTCTTCTGCTGTTTGTAGTGATTTTTTATTTTTATTTTTTTAGCTTTGATATAATAGCCTTCTCTCATCAATAATTTACACAATGTTTTATTAAGGATGTTTCATGCATGACTGAGTAGTCTTTTATTGTTGTGCAGCTGATGTTTGAGTCATCAAAAACGGAAAGTTTTCTCCTGGTTTACCAACACATCATTCCAACCATCATACGACTCTTTTGACAAGGTTGGAAGTTCTTCCAATTCAATCCATATTTCCCAAATGAAAAGCAATTTCCAAAGTGCAGCATAAAAGCAAGTAAATGATAGAGACACAAATGTACAAAACAAGCCAAATGAGCTACAAAAATAAATAAATACAAACAGTTCCATGTTGGGGATTAGACTGTGACATGTCAGTTTTTGAAGTCACTTCAGAGAAAACAAGTCTAAGTGTTTGTCTAATATGCATGCAGTGTGTGTCACCTGCAGCTGCTGCTCCAAAATATGAATATAACAGTGATAATGTGATTTATCCTACAAATAAAACTACACACTTTCATCTTAGCTCATTCTAAAACAGCTAATTGTTATTCACATGGTCTGTTATTGCTTCTAGCAAAAGGAGCTTATGAGAGTGGGATTTTATAAACATGATGCATGATAATGTTGTACCATGGAACAGAGCTGGATATAGCATAGCAGAATCTGAAGTACACTGGAATAATCTTAATTAGCATAACGCTGGAGGCTCAGAAAGGTGCTAACTGAACTTTTTTTTCTGAGTAAAAGAAGAAATTATGTCACCAGGAGGATAAAAATAAATAAATAAACAGTCGACTATTTAAAACTGAGTTTTTTTCTAATGTGATCATGTCATGAGGCCAGATGGTGCACAAAAACGAGTTTTAACTTAGTTCATGACAAAGTACCATGTTATATCTAAAACGTATGATTTGCAAATGTGACCTGTTTTGGTAACTGTAACTGATAGTGATGTGTGGGTCAGTCCAACTCGAGCTACAATTCAATCTGACCCATCCAGACTGAGAAAATGTGGACCTGGCCTAAAGTTGAATTAAAACTACATAAAACTGTTGTTTTTGTGAGCTGCTGCAACTGTAGGGTAAGTGAGCGTGCAGTCCTCAAAAAGGTCTTGAGCACAAACCGTGCTTTACACTCAAATGCACAGTTTGGGAACAGTGTCAAATTGCTCACAGTCACAAGCAACAGGGTTTAGACCAACCCGCCCGAACCCGCGGATAGACCGCGCATGACTCAAAATTGACTCAACAAACATATGCCCTGTAGTTCTTTCAACAGCTATTGCATCATGGGGTTGAAAACTGACACCAATGTTTGAAGCTGGAGTACAATACTAATAACTTTTGCTTATTTATGCTGAAAGAGAGAGCATTCATCAGTGACAGTTTAGTTTTATGTTGATAGACCCACTAATCACAGCAATATTACCTATAAACAAATCTGCAGTGTGACAAGTAAACCGTAAACACTAAGCTCTAACTGTTCTGACCTTATTTCTTGTTGGTTTCTTTCCTGTTTTATGCATAATCACGTGGTCCTTGGGTGGTATTTTGGAAATGAGATGTCAACCTTGTTTACATTCAGGTGTTTTTTTTTGTCTGGATTTAGATGTCATCATTCATAAAATCACATGACACAGCATCTAACATAAAGTATTGGAGCTAATATTTAGAATGTGAAGTTTGTTTGTATTTACCTTAGTTAACATTGTATCAGGAATTAAAAAAAAAAAAAAAAAAAAGAAAGAAATGCTTTTAATATAAATGACTTTAAGAAAACCCATCAGTTTTCTTCTGCTTTATCCAGAATCTGGTCTGCCTCAATACATTTATTTTGTGAAAGCATTTCTGTATGATTTCTGATAAAGAGCTTATTTCTGCAAACACACAGACTGCATAAGGAGCTTCTTTGGCTGAATACTTGTTACCAGAAACAGCAATGATTTCTTTCTTTTTGATTTCCTGCAACTCTCTTCTCTCCAACCCTCCTGCAGCCAGCAGGAAACAGTGATTACAAGCTCAGGATCATCTTCATTTTACTGTAGCGCTACATAAGACATAACATCTGCACCACCACACATCCCATGAACTCCCCCTTCCTCCCTCCCTCCCCCCAGGCATCACCAGACACACCATCACATAATTAATACGAGCGCCAGGCTTCGAGAGGGTGTTTCCCGTTGCAGATTATGACAACGTGTAGGCGATCTCCCAAGATGCAACGTTTGATTTTAGTGGCAATCAATCATTTTTTTGCTATCTAGCAAAACAAAAAACAAATATACAAGTGGAAATTAACTATTTGTTTTGGATATTGGTTATTTGCTGAGCTTTTAATTTGCTTCAAAATCTAATTAAAAGGTTCTATAGGATTCTTTTTGAAAACATGAGAAAAAAGCAGTGCATTTAAAAGGTCTTTCATACCAATACAACTCGCGTCTGTTTAAGTCTTGTTAGGGCCGATGATAAAGAAGATCCACAAAAATCCTACAGATCAACTGATTTGGGTTTTTCTTTGACTGATGCTGATACTGATATTGTCGAATCAATGGCCGATAAGGCTGATGTCTGAGGCCTTATTTTAATTTTAAAAACTTTGCTGGGGTGAGATAGCAAAAAAAAAAAAAAAAAAAAAAACTTTACTTAAACTACGGTACATGTGCAACTCTTTCACACAATGCTATGACACTCAATTGTATTTTTGCCCAAGAAACAATAGTGTCATGAAAGACATTCACTTTGTTCATATTGACAAACAAGCCAGCACTTTGCTTGTGCTGCAGCCAAAGTCATAGAAGAAAAAAAAAACAACTTAAAAACATGTTATGTATGATAAAATCATCACTGCAGACTTAGGAATAGAGAGAGAAAAAGAAGTCTTATTGTTTCTCTCTAAACCAACCCAGAGTAAGCTGATCTCTGTGAGTGCAGCTTTCCCACACAGAAAAAGTTAAACAATTGCTTGATCAGATTTCGGCCAAAGTTGAGGCAGATAACCGATAAGGCTGATTAAAAAAATATATCTAAATATCACTACCACAATATCGGCCAGCCAATACATCGTCTATCTAAAAAAATAAAATCCAAATGACATTATTTGCCAAACACATGCTGAGTAGACATGCGAGTGATGTAATGCTTGACGAAAATGATGAAACATAGGTTTCATGCAAATACTAATCATACAATGGTTCACAGAAGCTGCGATAGTTAGCGACAAGAAAGCAGAGTTCGTACTGTGGTTGCTGTCACTTTTCTGTACAACTTTTCCTGTACAAACCTTTCTCCATACTTGCGTCACCAAGCAATGCTCTGCGAAATACTGGCAACCATCCGCTTGGTTGATTTTGCCAGTGATTAAATTGCAATTTTAAACAACTTATGCATTACCTTTTGGTCCGTGTTCTCATTTGCGTTGCATGCCATCACCCAGTGCAACTTTTGTCAGTTTACAATGCCACAGCTTTGTTCTTCGTGCCTCCACTGGAAGCAATGCAACTGGATCGTATCAACCCAGGGCAGTGCACACTTCTCGCTTCAATCACTTTAAAACCAGTTCACACATGCTGCCTCATCAGTGTGATGATGAATTATACTGATATCAGCACTTCCAAAAGACATACATAGTGCTTAAAATGGAATATTAGCTTCATTTAAAAGGGTCCTTGCAAGCTTTGCCCACTTCACCACATGTTGACACTTCGTTCCAAACTGATCAGCTAAATATAATATACAAAACATACTAAAGACAAGCAAAAACAAGATGCAAAATGTTCACGTGCATCCTCATTATATTTATAGCATCAGTCCAGCTGCAGACCAACTCTACAACTGACCAGGCTGCATTGCTATGGAGACATGGAGCTCAACGATAAATTATGTGGATCATATGTCCACACATTTCTAAAACACGCTACATTTAACAAAAAAAAAAAAAATCATCACTTTTGG